>OX454271.1:24083994-24683994 GCA_949715065.1 Periphyllus acericola | reverse complement strand
AAAAAAAAGTCCATGGGGGGATCTGACCTTCACAATTACCTCCCTTGTATACGCCCCTGATAACAGGACATATTTTGTGATGATTTTCCCCATAATAATATGCGCGCGGAGTGTTGCAGTAATAACGAAAAAATGATTCTTTTTACGATACTAAAATATGACGTTTAGAGTATGTGTCGATAGATGCATTGTGAACTGATGACTATCATACTAATGACTATAAAAACTTCATAATAAATCGATCAAAATAACTATTTATAAAGATTGAGTGGCCTACATTCTACATTAACGATAAAAAATGCTGTTTGGTATATTATATCGGATGTACTCAGTGCTCTACTGTGCTCGACCTTACATGAATAAGACTCTAAAAAAATGTTATTCCGATTCTGTATCGGACACCTACTATTTTTAGTATTTACCGCGGAGTCGTTTATTATTCTGCGCCTACATTAAATCTGATTTTTGGTTGTTTACCCGCGGTGCGAAGTCGTATTTCAAATCCCACCGGGCGGTTTCCTTCAGTAAAACGTATACTGCTACTGCTAACACGACTGATTAGATAACGTAAAAAAATGAATCGTTGTATACGAATAAAATAATATCAATTCTATAAAACTGTTAGCCCGGATAGCCGCGGCGTAACACGCTCGAGCGGCTTATTGTCGGCAAACCATAAAGCATGTATTAGAATGTACTGATATTATTATTTGCACGAGTGAATATCAACAAATCGTATTAATTGGCTGTATAGACATTATAGAAATTATTTACACTACGGTCCATCAATATCCCCTACAGTGTTGGCGAATTATGTTACTGCAAATAATAACTATAATATGTATTTACATTAATTCATGTCAATAGTTTTGAATGTATTACAACACCCGATGACAGGAATACGTACACATGGCTTATCTGAATACTTTTTTTTTTACTGTTAATCACGCACCGTTTGATGCTATAATTGCGGTGTTTTAATTTACGAGTTGGTTTATTATAAAACACACACACCGAATGCAACTATAAAACCGCGGCGATGGGAAACATAATTGTGTTTGAAGGAACACAATCGTAATGCCATGTGATTTGCGTTTATTTATGCAAAAACGAGATGTGAATAATATTGGAAGGCTGTGTACGCTTTAGTGACGATGTTCACTAGTTCTAAATGACAAATGTTCCCGAGATCTCCGTTTTTTAGTGTTAACTATGTCTTATCTTAGTAATCGAAATAATTATGAAATAATACATAAAATTACATTTACCACTGATACAGAAGCGTCTAATAACAGTAAAATAACCAATAACCAATATTATGGTACTATGAACTCTAAAAAAAAACTAATAAACCTTCTATTCATAACGTTTATAAAGTATAACATTATACCGTTATTTTAAATAATTTTCAGTCAACATAAACCATATACTAAATAATTTTAAATTATAACCGTTTAACAAGAACAAAAAATAAAGGTGTAATATAAACGGAGCGAAGATCTTGGACGAATCTCTCTATGGCAGTATGGCCCTAAGTAATAATTGATATCACCATATCAAACACGGGTGTCAATTAATTGTTTTAAACGTGAACATTGTCTTAGTTTATTTAAATTGAACGGATATAAAATGATTTATAAGCTTCGCAATTATGAAGACATTAAAAGTACTTATACAAAAAGGATGAAAATTAAAAAAATGTATGTATTTAAAAATTCTTCTTTTTCAGTGGCTGTTATACATGTTTAGAAGATTTTAATTTTTAAGTTTTTTAATTTTTACTTTGAATATGTATTTTAAGATCTAGAAATGACAGACATTCCAATAATTCCTTCTATAGCCGTCAAGAGAGAGAAGAGAGAGAGAGTAACAAAAATTAAACTTGCAATAGTATTAAAAAAATTGAAAACAGCAATTTTTGTAAGTAGTATTCCTTATTTAGGATACATCGATTAATCACGTAGGAATGTAGAAAAATATACATCAGAAAAAATACATTTTAAAATTAAAGGTAGCTGGTCATTGGTATACAGAGTGTCCCACCGGGATTTACACGGAGCGACTTCTTCCGTAGTCCCGTGTTAATATGATAATTAATATGATAATCAAATTTTGTTTTTTTAATGAGCATCACTGGGCAAAGGCAATTTTGTTGACAATAGTTTGGTAAATATAAGTGTACTATTTAAGAAGTTAAAACATTAAGAGGTGATAATAATTTACAATATTTTTTAGTAAGCTAAAAATATGATTAAGAATCACGAATCCAATGAAAACTGAAAGTTAAACCGTTGAAATTTTCATCAGGAAAAGAAGTCCTATAAAATGGCTATCTTCGAATTTCACAAAAATTATAAAGTAAAAAGTCATTTTTTAACTTTTTTAACAATACACTTATATTTATCAAACTATTATCAACAAAATTGCCTTTGCCCAGGGATGCTCATAAAAAAACAGAATTTTATTATCTCTATTAACACGGGAGATATCGCTCATGTAAATCTCGGTGGGACATTCTGTATACAGAGTGATTTTCTAACCATGCTCACCCGAGTTTTTGGCCGTAAATTTCTCAAATTTCAATTTCTTTTTAATGTTCAAGTAATTATAACTTTTTTCATATATATACCTCTATATATTTTTTTCATATATGTATATACAATATACATATTTTTCTTTCAATTGGAAACAGCATTTTTCACTGCGGTATTTTATTGAAGATATTTTTCTGTGAATTTTGATGTATCGAACTCAAGATTTCAACGAGTAGTTTTTGAATAATTCTGATTTAAGTTATAAGGTAACTTGAACATTAAAAAAAAAAAATAAAGTTGAACATTTTTACGGCTGAAAAAAGGGGTGAGCATGAATAAAAAATCACCCTGTATAGTTTAAGTACTGAGGACAAGGTTGCTTAGAATTATACGGGATAAAGTACTTAGGTGCAATATTCAAAACATTTAATATATTCAGTATTGATCCATTGAAAATTGTATTTATGAAATTTGAATATTTTTTTTATGAAACAGTAATATTCAAAAATTAAAGTTACTATACCATCTAAAAAATCATAAATAATTTAAATTTTAGTTGCACTAGTGGAGCTGGACATTTTTTAGTATATTTTAAGTAAACGAACGGGACCGGAAGTTATTCATTTTTACCGTGCTTTTCTTGTGCGTGTAACGTTAACGTTGAAAACGCTTTTGAGTAGAAGTGCTTCAAGTTCCAAGTATTGATTTGAAATTGAACACTGCAGATGGTACTTTAAACAGGTCAGTACGGTTTTTAAGAAATTTGAACGAAATACATTTCGATTAGATTTTTTTGTTTTTATTCTTGCAGAGACTTGGGGTTTTCCCAAACTCATTTATTCTAACGTTTAATAAAAAAACAATCATTGTTTATTTTTTCAATCATAAGATACTTTTAAATCGTAGTTTAAAGAAAAGAGCTTGGGTTTCACAAGAACGATTTTTTTTTACTTTATTCTCTTTACCTAAGAATTACTTAGTTATTAGAAATAAGAAAATTTAACACCCATTTTTTGATTAAATAATTTTAAATCAAATTTCCTTATAATTGTCGAGACAGTTGTAAATAATAATATAAAAAACTACAAAATATAAATCAATATTCAATGTATGGTCGACAGCAATGTTTCGCTCGTAGCATCGAATCTATAATCAGTATTAGTGTCCTCATTTTTAACATAAAAACGAATTATAGTTTTTGCAATTTTTGCCTTATTGGTGTAGCATGTGACATGATTTTCTGTTGATGGTTGTTGGATGTTGTCTTCGAACACAACTTGAAGAACTCGTAAAATCTTTTTGTGCGGCATTGCACCCCAATGAAAGGGCTTTACATATTCTTCATAACATGATGTTCATCATGTTGTGCATAAGTTCTTGACACAGATTTGGTTGATTTCTCTTACAGACTCCATATTTCCATCTATAAGTGGACGAAGAGAAAACATTTTACATTTAAAAATATCTACAATTGCCATTACGGAATTTATTATTTCATCTCAAAAATACTTGCTAAAATAATAAAAACTGCTCAGTTTGTTGCAAAAAAAATTAAAACAGATCCAATGCATACATTGATTATAGAAAAAACTTGTATTCCACGATTAGAATTTTTAATTAAACATTTGATAATCTGTAAACTATTTAGAAATTTTAATTGGTATTCAAATAATTTTAAAAATGTTAGAAATTAAAAAAATAAATTAAGAGTTAAACATTTTTAAAATTATATAAAATTTTGTTTGAGTAAGACATATTTGAATTAAATTATTTTTATATCGTTCTAAATTGAGTTGTGCTCACGAATACCCACTTAACATGGACCCGGAATATGCGCAGATTTTATATTATCTTTGAAGTCTTTAAAATACTAATTATTAATAGTTAAATTAATATTATTACCTATATATAATATTCAATAATATACATTATAATTTAGTTAATTAAAAAGTAGGATGTCTAGAACTGAAAGCGTATTACCTTAGGTTACAAGAGTACAAGACATAATAATTAAAATAAATGCATAATAATGAAATTGTTTTGAGCTGTAATTTTTCAAGAAAAAGTGAAAAATATTCAAATTTCATCTTTACGTTGTAGCTTAATGCCGCAATCTATCCTAATTAAATATCTAACTTTCAAAAATCTCCCGGCCAAAACAATCATTCAACTTACCCATATTTACAATGCCACCCTTCGTCTATCATACTTTCCTTCAACCTGGAAGTCAGTAGTTATAATTCCAATACTAAAACCCACCAAGCTTCCTGATAAAACTGACGCATACAGGCCAATTAGTCTTCTCCCAGTGCTCGGAAAAATCTTGGAAAAACTACTCCTCAAGAGACTATTAAAAATCTCTAACGAACAAAATGCCTTACCAGATTTCCAATTTGGTTTTCGCCCAAAACACGCCACTTTTCACCAATAACACCGTGTTGTAGATTTAATTGCCTCCTCCCTCGAAACGAAGAAATACTGTTCCGCAGTATTCCTTGACGTCGCCCAAGCATTCGACTCGGTCTGGCACGCTGGCCTGCTATACAAATTAAAAAAAATCTATCCTGCCCCATACTATCTCTTACTTAAGTCATATATCGAAAATAGATCATTCAATGTCAAAATAGAATCCACCTTCTCCGACTCTTTCGATATACTTGCAGGCGTACCTCAAGGAAGTGACATTGCCCCGTTTTTGTACACCATATTTACAGCTGATATTCCGACCACAGAAAACACTACTATGGGTACATATGCAGATGACACTGCCATTTTCGCCGCTGACTCCGATCCAAACATCTGCTCTCACCATCTCCAAAACCATCTCAACAAGCTTTCAAAGTGGTGCAACATATGGAAAATCAAAGCAAACGAACAAAAATCTACACATATCACCTTCACCCTCAGACCTAAGGACTGTCATGAAGTTAGTTTCAACAATTCAATAATTCCCCACTCAAGAGAAGCCAAATACCTCGGCCTTCTACTCGATAGGAGACTCACCTGGGGCCCTCATCTCAAAAACAAAAGGAAACAGCTTAACTCCCGCCTACACGTCATCAGACCTCTTCTCAAATCAAGCATCAACCTGTCCAACCGTTTACTTTTATACAAAAGTCTCCTCCAACCAATATGGTCATACGGAATCGCCCTCTGGGGCACTGCTAAAACCTCAAACCTCCGGACAATCCAAGCTTTCCAATCGATATGTCTTCGCATGGTCGCCAAAGCACCTTGGTATGTCACTAATGCCGCTACATCAAGATCTCAAAGTACAATCCATCAACCAAACAGCAATAACATTCTACTCTAGACTTCACCGCAAAATGCAAGGCCACCCAAATAAATTAATATCCAATCTCCACTCAATACATTCTTCCCGGCAACCCTACCCGCCGACTTAACAGAAACTGGTCCAGAGACCTTATCTAAAATACATTAAATAAAATCATTATAAGGTAGCTCAACTGTGAGCTTCCCTTTTCACTGCCCCATCATTGTCATCCCTCCCTCCAATTTACTCATTGTACATAACTTGTATAGATTGTAAATATTCAATAAACGCTATTTAAAAAAAAAAAAAACTTTCAGCTTTAAATTATGAATTCCTTATTTTCGAAAATTAAATTATACAAATGCGAGGATTACTTATTAAAGCAAATACATTTTATTAAAACAAAGTTAAGCACTTAAGCCACCAAATTCAGATAGTCGGTCGAGGTGGCGAGGTCTCAAGAACCGAATACAAATCAATTATTTGACATATCAAATATTTTTTTTTTTTTACAAGAAATTTACAATCTGTTCTTAATTAGAACAATAAGCAAATGTGTATAGAGTAGTTGCATATGAATTTTTTGATGGAAGAAACCACCCATTGGTGATACTACCTATTTTGTGTTATTAAGTTTTAAGTTAAGCTAATTTTAATTGTTAGACAGAAGGTCTCTACACCATCTTCGCTTAAGCCGTCTAGGTGGATTGCCTGGAATGGACAAGGTAGATAGTTTTATAATTAGGGGATTAGGATGAAGAGGTAGTTTGGTGTGAAATCTTTTGTAGTAGCATTTTGCTTCATCAAGTACTGTTGTAATTCTTAGATCGTTATGAAGCGTAAGATTGGATACAAAGGTAGGGGCATTTGTGATTTTTCTTAGGGCAATGTTTTGAAAAGCTTGAATTTTTTGAATATTTGATTTTTTTGCACTACCCCAGAGCTGGAGCCCGTAGGTCTAGATGGGTTTTAGAAGAGCTTTATATATTATTAATTTGATATTAAGGTTAGTGTGGGTGTTTCTGTGTAGCAATGAGCTTAGAGTGCGTATCAAATATAATAAGAAATAATATAACAATATTATGCTATACTTATTTCTTATCTCAAAATACTTTTATCCAACTGGATTTCCCCAAATGAACGGAGAACTCTGGACCCATCTACATTTGGCCTATTATTTTTCGATTAAAAATGTTAATAATAAATAGTTCAATCGTGACGCTGCACGTTCCCTATTGACATATAGCGCTATTATTTCACGTTATTCTATTATGCCCTAAAGCCCAGAGATATGTCATATGTATATTAAACATATACGTGTCTGTGACACTGCCCATTGAAGTGGACCATCTATGTGTACTTGATCAATGATACAATATTCTATCATTACATGTTTTCTACATCGTAAATGCACATAAATGATTCGAAAATAAAGTAATAACATTTGAATAGTGTTTTATAGTGTCTCGTAAGCCCGAGGTGCATTGCAATACGGTCCAATTTGTTCGACCGTTTGTTTTTAGTATTATTAGTCCACGGACCGCGGCCAATTTATTCTATGATGACGTTTTATAAAATTACGTTTATTGATCTGTCCGTTATCTTTGATTGGCAAATAAATACCTCGAAGGTTTGAAATAGCAACTGTACAATGTCACACTCACACACACACACACACACACACACACACACACACACACACACGTACACTCGTACATGGTATTGATATACCCAATGTATACTTAGGTGATAGCTGGTACAAGTGCTATAGAATAATAGTGCTCTGTTTGCGTTCATTATTTTGATTAAGATGTATATATATGACCAACATAATACGTAGTCACGTAGACCGAAATAATAGAATAAACTATGAAAATGTTTACGTACACGCAGTAGCGTACATCATGAAGATGACCGATTGATTATAGAATTATACACCATTATGTTTTTCGTCATTTGGTTGAGTCGACGGCTGGTAGGATGAAATGTACTATGTTATTTATTATCTCTTATTCTCTTTCAAATGCAATAGTTTTATTATTATTATTCGAGTTTCGGTTATCGTTCGGAGACAATGGTTTTATTAATTCTAATAATTGAAAATACGCCTCTGCGAATGTGCTGTCGCGGTGTACAACAATTTTAGAAATTTTTTTAAGCTCTTATCTGCTATTATCTGGTGATTAGTTGCATTCAAGATTTAAAATAAATAAGTGTACGTTTTATTTCATAGCGCTAATCGACGTTGGCAGACGAAACAGTTATTTGGATACGATTAGTTTTCTATTTATTATCTGTTTGTCGGATGTACACGAGGGATAGTACCCTGTGTGTTTTATTACACTCCTAATGTTATCGAATTGTTTAGTTTTTCGGTGTTCCATGGTTCGTAAAATATGCATATCATATTATTACGCGATGATATGATTCGAATAGAGATGAACGATTATGACTTAATTAATCTTTTGCGAACATTCATTTTTGTAGCAATCACGATTTTCTATTAATTACTATTTATTACAGTATAAAATATAATTAATAATTATACAGCCTACAGTAATTTAGATTGTATGTATACATCGATAGTTTGATCATTTAAACAGTATATTTATTTCTCAAAATGAATGACTCCCCTACTTTTATTTGACTGTAGTAGAATTCGAGTGTGAGAAGTCTTAGATGACACACACACATACATACACATTACACATACACATACATACACACACATACACGCACATACACAATATTATAATCCAAAATAATATTTTATAAATCTAATATTTCTATATTGCTCCATACAATCATATTAAATAGTCGTATTTAGACTTTAGGTACTTCGGCTTGGATTATTAAAAATTAAAAATATACAAATCAATTTCATTTAATAGACTAAAAATATCATCAGTGTGAATATTATGAGCATATTATCTGTGATATACATGAAATGGACTAAGTTTTATTGGATTGCGTGCATCATAAATTATAATTGCTGGTTGATAAACAACGTTGTGAAGAACTATTATAACAATTTATGTGCTTTTTATGGTTTTTACCATAAGTAATTCTCATATCTTTAAGAGTACAAATGTTAATTAATTATTATTCATATTCACGAAACGAGCTAAGCTAAGCTGTAAGTAATCAGAGTAATCTATGCATTGGGGTTTAAAAGATAGGAACTAGAGCTGATAATTTGAATTTTAAAATGTACCAATAATTATAAAAATAATTTTTTTGTTGGATTAAATACTGCACATAGCTGATAGAATAATATACATGAGTCTTATATTAACAATTAGTTTTTCAGTTATTTTATCCTACTATTTAAATACTAATTTAATTTCTAATAACTATAAAATTACTTTAATTTGAATAAATAAAATATAATAGCTATACTCGGAAATGAACGCTTAGTCGCTTATTATTATTACATTTATAATTTAAAAAAATGTATTTTACGATGTTTAATTTTCTAAAACCGGACTTTAAAGAAATTATAATTATAAATTATGATTTTTATTTGTCATTTATACTATGATTGGTTAAAATTGTTGGAACAAACAGAACTAGGCCGAATTCTAAAAGCTTAGTCGCTTAGTGTGATAACGTGATTAAGAAAATGTAATCAGTGTAACTAGAATATCTGTTTAAACTATTAAATAGTTAAATACGAACGATCATAAAGTTGGCTTCTACCAACTTTGTTTTAGCGTGTATTAAATAAAACCCAGTATTTTATTGCTTTTAAAACTGATTTTTACTTAAACCCGAAAAAAAGTAAAATACATTAGAATTATTCAGATTAATTTATATTTTATCTATATAATTTCGAATTACCTACCGTGAGCTTTGATTTTGACTTAATTGTGTGATTAATTTATAGATGCAAACGAAATCATTTTTTTTTTAATTATTATTTTAGTGTAATAAGGTTTCAACATCAATGGTTATTAGCCTGTCATATGATTTTACATTGTGTTATATATTATGCTTATTTACATTTAATATAATATGTGATTTTACAATAAATATTTATTTATAATATTAATGTCGGTTAGAAAATTGATTATCTTCATTGTGTGTGCTTCTTCAAGAGCTTCTGCTGTGTTGAAAGACATGCTTAGGTGCATTCGTGTTGCAGTATACTTTTTACATTACTCGATTATGTGTTTTATAGTTAGTGATTTAAAACACATGTCGCACATTGGTTGGTTGAGTTGGTTCTCTTTACTAATTAAATAAGAGTGTGTTAGGAAGGAGTGTCCAATTCTGGTACGGATGATAAAAAATTATTTTCATTCGATTTTTATTATAATATAATACATAAATATATGTCACTTATCACTTACCAGTAAATTACATATTTATTTTCCACAAGCTTTAGTGGCTATTTCGTTTTATAATTTAGGAATTTAAAGGATTAATACAGTATGTATTACAATTTATATTACATGTGTAAGTACTAAGTAGAACTAATTAAATATATTAAAATTTTTGAAAATTACTTACATTTTTTAAATTTACAGATTTTTAAAGCACCAGCGTAATTTAAATTGAATAAAATGATTGCTCTCTTATTAGCATTTAAATTGTAGTTTAATGAATATCATTACGTCTTTTCCATCTATTCCTGAGAGCAGTATATAGATTATAGATTTTACGTTAAAAACCCATTTCCATTATTTAGAATTTTTCCGAAGTAGATAGTTGGCATACGATTTTATTAAACGTTTAAATACAATATAAATATGTGCATAATTCTGAAATCAATTATAATTTATTATTTACTTTGTAAAAAAATTGATAAAACCAAGAACTGAACGTCTAAACTGTTTTATAGAACGTCACGGGACGTATCTTAATTGGTTTTTGAGTTATTATATTATTTTTCTTCTTGGCCGGTATAAGGAATAGCGATTAGCGATAATATTACATACCTGGTACGCGAGCTGGTAAAGCAATAATTCAGTATTGAAAAGCTTAAAGAATACGGGGTGTATACGTCGTTTACAGATTGTTATAAATTATAATTAATTACAAACCACGGAGGTGGAATGAACAAGTATATATGCGCAATATTATTGCTTTAATTAACTAATACAGCGTTGATAGTTTAAATAAAAACAACATTGTGTACAGCCGTACAGGTAAGTATATTACAGTGTGTTGAACTAAAAACAAAGCTAAGAAGGTTGCACTGTAATTGGATTTCTAAGTATGTATTATGTGTAGCCTAAGGATATCTAGTTATTATTCGCTACCTAATTTGACTACATAATAAAATTTCTTTGTGCAGCTAGCCGCTTTGCGTTTTAATGTGTTAACAACAGTCAACAAAACATTGGGTCTGGCGAGTGGCCAAAATTAATTTTATTTCTATAAAGTGTGAGCCACAGCTGACTTAAATCCTAATATAACAATATTATGTGTTAATAATATACGCACGCCTTACATAATGTAACGTAGTCGTACGAATTCAAACTAAACTCGGAACAAAATATCTAATCGAAGACGTGAAAACTATAGGTGCATGTCTTCTCTTCGTAAATTGTCCTTCCGTTTCATATAGCCACAAAAGAATATAATGGATAGTTTTTGACGTGTTTGTATACTTTGTACCTTTTGTGGTGTAAATACTAAATAATAAGTAGGAACGTGAATGGATTATAATTTCTACGAAGTGTTTGTACTGTGCGGGCACGTCATGATGTGCAAATTTATAGCACAAATGCACAATAGTGAATAAATGTGATAAATGTCCTATTCGGAAAATATTACGCATACAAACAACGAATAAAATATATTAAATTATACTAAAAAGTGAGATAAATATATATATATATATATATATATATTTTAATTATTAATTTATTGGTACAATGACTTGTTGAATGCGCAACTATATAAATGCAACTAATATATATAAAACTATATAAACTGCACACACTATAACATCACATTAAACGTACACGCTGGGCGGATGTATGGATTACTAAATTTATTATTCTTTATAATATGTTTATATAAAATGTATATTATTAAAAGTTATTACAATTAAGTAATTACCAATTACCATCTTCATATATTTTTTAATAATATGCATATTTATATGTGTACCTGCGTATAATTATTAAATATTATGTGGTATAAATAATATTTTAAGCGTATATAGAGTTTGTAACATGATAGATAGCAGGAGCATATCTAGAATTTTGTTATTTTCTTTTTATGGTGTAGGCGGAAGCTGATAAATGTCACAATATTATACATAATCGTCCCAACTACATTACATTTCTTATTGTCTCTAATTTTTATTATAAATACCAATAAACATGCATAAATATGGAATATAAATAGTAGTGAATAAAGTCAATCAGTGGCGTAACATGCAGGCTTCATTTCGGGCACAGAGGTCAAGACTTTTAAAAACATTTTCCTGCAGTCGGTGTTTGAGGAGGAAAGTGTGAGCTCTTGAATAACCAAAATGAACTTTAAGTGATTGTATTAAAATACAATAAGTGAGTTGTGAGTAGGTGGCCGTCACTCTTAAGGTGACATAAGCGATTAAGTTTCATATGAAAAATACTAAGAAAAATGTTTTTCTTCGAAAAAGCAAAGCGGTCTGCAGAGTGTAGGATGGCTTGAAGTAGCTTGATTTTTAAATGTGACCCGCACATATACCTAGGTATACATAGGCAAGCTTAAGTTTAAATTTTAAATTTCGTGATATTATCATTTTGACTTGTTAGAAAATTTGGCTTTAATATTTCGTGCATACAATAAAATGTCTCTCTCCGCACACTCGTCAGTCAATTGAACGAATTTTATACGCGTTTTGTGATCGGTAACAAAGTGAATGGTATACGAAAAATCACTTCAGTACTTCAAAATGTCAACACGTAGAAGATATCTTATCGCTCCTGTAGAAGTTTAAGATTTCAGATACTACGGGGGGAAGGATGCAGTAATTCTCTCAGTCACCCCTATCTTAGGACGTGTCTATATTGTTGCATATTAATTATTAATGAAGTTTAATATACCTGCAGAGCTTGGACTGAGCGGTCGTGCAAACGAGAGAATCTCGAACGGCCGCTGCAGGTTTGTTGGCAAAAATATTTGCATATTGCCTGGGTGAATTGTATAAGCGCGGAATCGATGAATAAAAAATCGATTTATAAATGTTTTGAATAAAGCGGCGGGAGGACGCGTTGACGATAAGTTAATGGCCGGTGAAAAATGAAGTTTTTCGTAAAGTCGTAACCTCCACCCGACGCGGCCCTGTGCATGAACTTTACCACGGATCGGTTATATGGACATTAGACACCGAGCGAGTGCGTCGTACACGCATAAATTATTATATCCTACTGCGGCTGCAACGGCAGTTGTCGGTAAACATTTACCTTAATACCCATACACCGGGATCAAATATATATACTCGATCGACCTCAGCTGCTCGATTTTTAAAAACTTGCAGTAATACGTGCACAAGACATCCGTTGACGTTTTACGGACGGAAACACGATCGTAGACGCGTGTAACTGATCTATTATTTCGTGTTGTACACTAACGAAACCAGGTACATGGTATAATATAATGTCATGATACAGTTGCACGTAGACGAAATTATCGTACACGGCAAACGAATTATTATGACAATAATTTTCAGCGTATTTATACGAACTCTATTCATTTTGTTGTTTGGACGTATTTTTCCGGTGTTTTATATTTTATACATTTTTTCAGCGCGTCACCGCGGATGTTTTTGATATTTTTGCGGACCAACGAACGTTATTATCATTATCATTATTATTATTAATATTACCTATTATTTATTTATTTTTTTTCAATATTTTTCCGTCTGTCGCGTTAACTGTACATTGCGTATCTATATACGCTGTACTGTGTTTGATACTGTACAGTCGCACATGTTAAATGCGTCATGCGACGAGGGTTGTGCGGCGGGAGGGGAAACGCGCGATCCGGAAAACTCGCGATGGATACGCGGAAAAAAAAAACAACGTAACTGCAGTTTTACCGAACGTACAATATAACGTAATAACGCTATAGTGACGGAGCGTGGAAACCGTTTGCCCCGCGGGGACACTTGTGCAAATCCAATTTAATGACTGCGCACAGGTATATGCGTCTGATGAACATAATATATCAATTTTTTTTTTTCCCGCTGCACGTCCATAAGTCATATTTTTCGTTCACATAATGATGATAATATAAGTAGAAATAATTAATCGCAGACACGTATCCGGGGGGGGGGGCTTATATCATTCGTAATCCTTTTATAATTATTATTTAAGCAAGCACGAAATATACCGTAGATTTGAAAGTTAAATAAAATAAAAGGTTTTTTTTAAACACTAATGTATAGGCATTGATTTTATGATAGGCTGTTATACGGTGTAGGCATTTAGAATATTGTAATAAAAATCAGTGTTCATAATGTTCCGATTTCGGGTGGAAAGAATTATAATTTTATTATAATTAATAATCGCAGAACGCATTACACAAGGACGAGGCGTCGGACGGAATAAACAATATTTCAAATGTACTCGCACGCACGTCGCATTTATGATTCGTGTCATGTGTGCGTCGGACGGGCGACAAAGGCGTTTATTGTAATATCAGTATTATGATAAGCGAGAGACTTGACGTGCATCGTGTGCGCGGGCGCGTGATAAACAAAATAAATTTCTTTTTATTATTGTTGTCATTCGGTGGGCGTATGTTTCAGTCGCCCGCGAAGTCTTTTCCGCGTTGTCGATAAACACGCGCGCGCACGCAAAAGCTCTCTGACCGTCTCTCTCTCGCACGGGCGCGCGCCAAAGCTCTAGCTCTGTATTTAGCGCGCGCGCGCACGTCGAGAGGGACTCCCGCTACGGGCGAAAAAGCAATCGATAAAGGGTCGTCCGCGCGTACCCAAAGCATAAAAGCAGTGTCGGTGGTGCCGAAAGAGCTTTTCGGTCCCCCCCCCCTCCCCCGCGGCGGTCGTAGGTGTCACGGTTCACGGCCGCGGGGTAGCGGGGTGTGGCGCGCACGTCCACCCGTGCGCACACGAGCGTGACGGCCGCTGTTCGGCAGAACGCCGCCGCCGGAGACCGTATGATCGCGACGGCAGACTTATAACGGGTCCCGTCGTCGTCGTCGTCTTCTCGAGTCACGCGGCCCTTTCGCGAAACCCGGTTTCCGTCGGGTTGCGGTCGGCTCACCCTCGGTCCCGCCGAACCGCTGGAAAACTCCCTTCCCCGGTCCCCGTAAGCGCCGCGCGGGCGCGTTATCACGTCGCGCCGTTTCGTTCGGGTTCGGGAGCGCTCGGCGCGTCCGAACAGCGGCCCGTCGACCGGCAGTCGCGCGCGCCGCTCGTACCCGGTCGGTGCCATTCGTCGGATTCCGACTTTCCGAGAGAGCGAGACCGACCGACCGCGCCGCCGCGCTCAAACCAATCGTCGCCGCCGCCGCCGCCGACGCGCTTCGCCGTCGAGCACACACGCGCAACGCACGTACACACACGCACACTCGTACACACGCGTGCGCGCACACGCACAATCATCCGTATCCGTACGAACGATCGGCGCTTCCGTCCGTATGTTTCGCTGCTGCTGCCGCCGCCGCCGACGTTAGTGGTGACGTATTGTCCAGCGGACGGTGTGTGCCGTCATCGTTGTCGTCGTCGTCGTCGCCGTCGCCGCGATTGAATCGTCGCGAATCGTGTCGCCTTCGTGTTCTGACGACCGAAAACCCGCCTGTTTGTCGTCTTCGTCGTCGGTGATCCGAACGCACCCTTCAGAACGCGCATACCGCTGCGCCCTTCAGTCCGTCAGCCGCTGCTGCGGATCGCGACACCATGGCGATGGCCGGTAACATGGGCATGGAACAGTTGATACCGATCGTCAACAAGCTGCAAGATGCCTTCACCCAGCTGGGCGTGCACATGCAGCTCGACCTGCCCCAGATCGCCGTGGTCGGTGGTCAGAGCGCGGGCAAGAGCTCCGTGCTGGAGAACTTTGTCGGAAGGTAAACAACGAGCTACGGCCCGCGTACTCTTATCATCGGGGGTTGTCATCATCCTTGATGGTAGCGGTGTTCGGTGCTGTTCCCAAAGTGTTCCGACGGGTATAGGTTATTAACCTCGGTTCGTCGAAATGTTATAACGTTTACCCCAACATGTTTTTAGTGACGTTAGATCTTTTTAAACTTTCTAAGGCTGGTTTCAGTTATTTTGCCCACCCATCTGTAAATGTGATGGTTAAGATAAACGACATAATATTGCGTTAGGATTAAAGCTGATGCTAATGGTTTCATAGGCAATTATTGTTGTTTACCATTTCAATGCTCAGTAGTATAAATTATCTACAACTTGTTCATGTAAAAACACATGTGTGTGTACTAATGGTTTTATTTAAATTAGATGTTTGCACCTGATAGCATATTATGGCAGTTCTCTTTTAACTATTAGTCATTCGTTATGTATGTATTTAATTTGTTTTCATAAAATATACCCTCAGAAGATGTACCTGAAATAATGATCATCTCGTTATTGTATATTTAAATATTTTTTCATCAAATATTTTATGACTTAATCATTGTTACTATTAGTCATTGAACTTAATCCGGTTTTTCAAGGTGCATGGATACAATTGATATAATTTGGTTACTGGCAATACCTAGTTTTTTTAAATTCTGATTGTGAGCTAATTCTATTCCATATCATTCAAAATGTAATGGTCATTTCGATATAATTGTTTAAAACAAATAAGAAGCTTATCAAAAACAATTATAAATCACTTTGGTACTTATTATTAAAAATGTATTCTCATCCTAACTGAATGACAAGCATTACATTTGATAATGGTGATTTTTCAAAGATAATATAGAATCTCAAGTGATAGTAAATATATGCTTAAATCTTTAGCAAATACTATTACATCTTAAATTGTACTTTAATAATTTAAATAATTGAATTATATTATTATATTCTTGGTATTTTTGGAGGAAAAATAATAACATATCTGTTAATGTATTTCATTGATTATGTACAGTGGTGCGTCAATTATCTCCACTAAAAAATGTTTGTATAATATTTTATTTATTGTATACATATTTTTATAAATTTTAAATTTGAATTTATTATACTTTGTACTTTTAACTATACATGTATTTATCTTATCATTTTATCATTACGCGTTATACGTACAGCACATCTGTTTTATTTTTAATTATATATAACATTTAAACTCATGTTCATTGTATTTTTTTAATCATTGTTTGGTTATCTGCACCCCCTTGGTCCCCAATAAATGCAAATAATTGACGCTCTACTGTAAATCCATTTTTACATAAAATATTTTTAATTGGTCGCGTATGTTTTAAATTTGAAATTCATGAAAGTTTAAAAATTATTCACAATAGCCTATAGGTTATCTTATGAATTAGTATCATTTTCTATTGTATACAATTTTTTACAGTACCAATTGTAATTTACTTAAAAATGCATGTTACTTGAATATTTCTAACAAAAATCTCATTATCATTTCACTTCTAACACATGATTAGTTTATTACAATTTAATTTGAATTTGAGTATGTTTTTAAAAACTATTGGAATTGTTTTGATATGGATGCACATTATTTTTTATGCGGTAGTACTCCTAATAATTAGGTTGGTTTTTTACTGCCCATAAATATATTACCCAGTGTACTAAATCTATTTTTCTTCTTTCCCTCCTCCCCCACCAATCCAGGTATGACTATTTTACCTATAAAAGAGAAATCTGGTAACAAAAAAACTGAATCACTTCTTGAAATGTTGATCAATGGTTTCTTTTATTTTATCAGTTATCACTGGACTCCATATTCACTCATGTATGACCTCCCTATTGAATTAATTTGAATAATTCATTGATTATGTGGTCAAAATATATTAGACATTTTAATGAAATACAAAGACAAATTCTAAAAAGTATACATAAATAATTATAATATTATAATAATTATTTATTGTGTTGGAACACTTTTGTAGCGCACTAATTTTTACATGTCAAATCATCTTTTGGCGAAATACTTGTTAATATAACAAGCATTATGTGTTAGTACTTATTATTTTTGGGTATGATAGTTGTCATTTAAATTCAATGTTATTTTTTGATTTTCATTGTTTTAATAATTTAGTAATTTTAAAAAGTTCCGAGTAAAATGAGATATTTAATACAAATCTGATGCAATGCTATTTTAAAATACATAAATGTTGTGTAGTATCAAACAAAATAATAATTAAGTTATCTTGAATTTTTTCTGGTTTTTTTTTTATGTGAGATCAGTAGTAATTGATTTTACTAAGGTATTTTAATGATATTTTAAAATCATTGAAATTAGTGGTTGAGTTACTGTTTTATTGATAAATATTGGAGTATACGTAGTATAGTGATGAACTGATGATGGACTAATTCTAACAAAAAGAATATTATGATATTAAATTTGTTAAGTCTAATGACCTCAGTTTTCTGTTATCTTTAGATTCATTTAAATCTATTAAATTAGATTATCAAAATGTGTATCAAATATGGTTATTGTAGTTGTCTGGTCATTTTATAACAGGAATAATATTTATTTCAAATTATTATTATTTTTAAAACTCATATATTAATTTTTTAAAAATGAAGTTTTTAAGAAACGTATTACTCTATTAGTGTAATTTTCTATAATTTTTTAAATTAATATCGGATTATGAAATAATATGATAAAATTAATTTACATAATATATATTTTATTCAAATCTTGATGGGGAAAAATTGGTAACTGAGGAATATCAAATTAATTTAAACCTTTAAAAAATACTTTAAAAATTGTGTAAAGTATAATTTTAGTAAATTCTTACATTACCTAATTATGTTAATTTATTTTTAGAGATTTTCTTCCAAGAGGTTCAGGAATCGTAACTCGCCGACCTCTCATTCTACAATTGATAAATAGCACTTTAGGTAAGTTAAATTTAGTATGTTTGTATTATAATAATAAACAATCTGAAATAATTAGTTAATTATATTCATTGCCTAGGTAAAATAACCAAAAATATACAGAATCTATATGACGGTTAAATATAAATTTAAAGAAAATCTTAATCTATTTTTAATAAAATTAACTTGGATTAAAATTATTTTTTATAATGCAGCGGTTCCAAGTGGTGAGAAAGCATGAGGCCTAATGGGGGACAAATTATTATTTATTTTTGGGAGTTGCAGTACATTTTATTTTAGGGAGGCTTGAATGATAAAAGCTTGGAACCGCTGTTTTAATGTATTTATTGTTAGAATTACTTATTAAATTAATATATTAAGCATACAATTTATGATGAAATATAAAGTGAGTTAAAAGAGACAAAATATATCATAAAATATATTTTGTATAAGTGTTACATTACTTTAATTAATTTCATGTACATAGGTGAATATAAATTATTAGGATATGATGACCTGTACATATACCATTTAACTTCTGTAATTATTGCATCCCACATGACTAAATCATTTAGTTTACTACATCATTAATAAAAACAATTATATTCATTTATAACCTTTATAGTCTAGTTAAAATTATTTTTCTGATATAATTTATTTATATAAAAATTATTTTTCAAGTATACTGGATCTATTTGATTTATTAAAATGATTGGAATTTGCATCTAACATAAATGTTAAGTATTTAAATGAGAAATAGTTTTTTTTCTATTATATTTATTTTGTATTATTTTATTTACTCCAGCTTAGGATAGTGATGTATTAATTAAAATGATTTCAAATATTTTTGTTATATTGTATTATTTTGTATTATTTATAGAATATGGAGAATTTCTTCATTGCAAAGGAAAAAAGTTTGCTGATTTTGATGAAATTAGGCGTGAAATAGAAGCTGAAACTGACCGTATGACTGGATCCAATAAAGGAATATCAAATATACCTATCAACTTGAGGGTCTATTCTCCTAATGGTAAATACAACATATGTCTATGTAAATTATGTATCTACATAATTTTAATTTTAATCATTATCAAAAAAAAAATAAAAAATATGAAATCTACCTACTTGAAAAGTAAAGTTACAAGTTAGGTATTTTTGTTCAATTAACAATAAAATATTTTATATATAAAATACTATTTAATAAAAACTCTTAGTGTGCAATATAGGAAACATTTTAGCTACATTTTATTTGTTATTATTTAATATTGTATTACTGTTTTATTGAAATATTATTTTGTATTATTTTACTGAAAATAAATTTTTATTCCTATTAGTTTTAAATGTACACAAAAAAAATAACTCCGTAGCATTAATTTTATGTAGTATATATTATACTATCTGGTACATTCTACAATTTTGAACTACAATTGTATTACTTTAAAAATCATACCATTTTATTGTGGTTATTATTTATGACATGTAAACAGTTTTAAACATCACAATGATCGACTTGCCTGGCTTGACAAAAATAGCTGTGGGCGATCAACCGGTTGATATTGAACAACAAATCAAAGAAATGCTGTTCCAATTTATCTCAAAAGAAACATGTCTTATATTGGCTGTTACTCCAGCTAATACTGATTTGGCTACTTCAGATGCTTTACAAATTTCAAAACAAGTTGACCCAGACGGTAAACGTTAATTGGCCAGTAGTCTGCTCGCCAATAGTGCACCAAGTTATGCTATTAGTTTTTTATTAGTATTCGTTAGAGTTCTATACTGCTTCAGATACATTATTTTCAATCTTACCATTTTACTTACCAATTTCATGATTTAATTACAATTGAAACCTAAAAACAATTAACAGAAATAATCATTATTAATTTAAAATAAGTAGGTAAAATGTATAGGCTAGGCTACAGAGTTATGAATTACATACTTTTCTTCATGGAAGTTTTATTGGTGGCCGTTGTGTAGTTTTTCTAGTATTATTTTCCAGTGTTGAACCTGACCCTTGTTGATTTGCCTGGTATGACCAAAGTACCTGTTGGTGACCAGCCTCCCGACATAGAGCAACAAATAAGATCAATGTTATACACTTTTGTTAAACGAGATAATTGCTTGATTTTGGCTGTTACACCAGCTAACCAAGATTTGGCCAACAGTGATGCATTAAAAATTTCTAAAGAAGTTGACCCCGAAGGTAAGAAACTAAAAGTTTTTCCATCTATAATTTGTGTATTAACAAACTATTTCAAACTATCAATACCTATTATACTTATTAAATATATTTAGTATACAATTATTATTTATAAAGAAATTATGAACGGCATACCATTATACACTCTTTTACCTACCTAAAATATTAATTTTGAGTTAATTTCATTATATTCCTAAATTTGTGTAATTAGTTCAAGTTATATGAGTATACTCTTCATTAGGTTTTGTAAAGTATTGGATTTGTAATTTAACATAACTGAATTTCATCTTTTCTTTAGAAAAACTAATACTTGTTAATATGTTATTGAAATTAGTAACTACCATTCATTATTTGATTTATTTCATGTTTTATAGAAAAATATTTTATTTATTTTACTAATTGATTTTTAAGTTGTATCACTGCTTAGATATGAAGTCAATTAGAAATTTACTATAGTGAAACTACGCATGTTGTGTAGAAAATAAATAATATAGATAAATATGATAATGATAATAATAGTTGATAGTGAATTTTTTTTTGATTTCCCATTAATAATAATTTTCATCAAATATATTAGAATCATTGCAACAAAATCATTTATTTTCATATCTTTAAAGCATGTTAGATATTATTTAACAAAATTTGTAATTTTTTTTTGATATTATAGAGTATGATATTCTTGATGTTTGTTATTTGCACTTATGTTTTTTCCCTTAATTTCTTATATTCACAGAGTAAACAACTTAAATTTATAATATTAAATATTTAGGTATGCGAACTATTGGTGTTATAACAAAACTGGATCTGATGGATGAAGGAACTGATGCTAGAGATGTATTAGAGAACAAGCTTTTACCTTTGAGACGTGGTTATATTGGTGTGGTCAACCGGAGTCAGAAAGATATTGATGGACGTAAAGATATTAAAGCTGCTTTAGCTGCAGAAAGAAAATTCTTCTTGGGGTTGGTTAAATACTTGTGTAATAATAAAATTTAAGTTCAAAAGAGTTAATGTGTTATATTATTGTTTAGACATCCATCATATAGACACATGGCTGATAGACTTGGTACGCCATATTTACAAAGAGTTTTGAATCAACAGTTAACGAATCATATTAGAGATACATTACCAGGTCTTAGAGATAAATTGCAAGTATGTTGTGTCTTGTTCTTTCTTGTAAAGCTTACGATCATTCATCATTTAATTATTTTTAGAAACAATTACTCGCATTAGAAAAGGATGTAGAACAGTTTAAATATTTTAGACCAGATGATCCAGCTATTAAAACCAAAGCAATGTTACAGTAAGAAATGTTAAACCATAATTCAATATTTTATGAAAATACCATTTATTATTATATTGATTAATTTAGAATGATACAACAACTTCAGTCTGATTTTGAGCGCACAATTGAAGGTTCTGGTTCTGCTCAGATAAATACCAATGAACTCTCTGGAGGTGCTAAAATCAATCGTTTATTCCATGAACGTTTTCCATTTGAAATTGTCAAAATGGAAATTGATGAAAAAGAACTAAGAAGAGAAATAGCATTTGCCATTAGAAATATTCATGGTGTGTAATTTATTAAGAAATATTATTCACAACTAAAATATGACTTCAATTTATAGGTATTCGAGTTGGTTTATTTACACCCGATATGGCATTTGAAGCTATTGTGAAAAAACAAATTGCCAGATTGAAAGAGCCATCTTTGAAATGTACTGATCTAGTTGTCAATGAACTATCTAACGTGGTTAGAATTTGTACTGATAAGGTGTGAACATTATTGTTATTAGTAATAATTCTACTTTAATTATTTTTAAGAAATTATTAAAACAAATTTTTTACAGATGTCCCGGTATCCACGTTTGCGTGAAGAAACAGAACGTATTATTACATCATATATCCGCAATAGGGATCAGATGTGTAAAGAACAGTTAATCCTTTTGGTTGAATGTGAACTAGCCTATATGAATACGAACCATGAGGATTTTATTGGATTTGCTAAGTATGTAACAATTGTATTTAACTATGAATTTTAATACTTCATACTAATTATAAATTGTGAATTTTTTTCAAAGTGCACAACAATCATCGGATAACTCAAACAAAACACATAAGCTTGGAAACCAGGTGATTCGTAAAGGTTGGATGTGTATACATAATTTGGGTATCATGAAAGGTGGATCTAGGGATTATTGGTTTGTGTTGATGTCTGAAAATATTTCATGGTTCAAAGACGAAGAGGTATAAACATAAATTTATCATGTTTTTTGGGTGGATGTTTTATGGTCTTTATTTTCAGGAAAGAGAAAAAAAATATATGTTACCATTGGATGGGTTGAAAATCAAAGATGTTGAACAAGGTTTTATGTCGCGTCGTCATACATTTGCATTATTTAATCCTGAAGGTCGTAATGTTTACAAGGTGAATTTTGAATCTAATCATATGTAATTAATAAGCCTACTCTCCACTGGTTTACTTAAGTCAAAATTAAAATAATAATAATCGTTACCTTAATTACAAACAAAAATATGAAATAAACTTTAATTGGCTCAAACACTATAGTGTTCTTATTTTTTTAGACTAATGTATTAGTGATAATTTATCATGTTTAATTTTTTTTCTTATGATCAGTGGAGAATTGGTTTATAACATTTTTTTAATTACATAAATATATTTTTTAGGACTACAAACAGCTTGAATTGAGTTGTGAGACTCAAGATGATGTAGATTCTTGGAAGGCATCATTTTTACGTGCAGGTGTTTATCCAGAAAAGTCATCAGATGTTTCTAATAGCGATGAGGTAAAATTGTATACTATGTTAATTGTAATATAATGTTTATGTATATATTTTTAATATTAATTCTGCTTTTCTTTTTTTTCCTTTCGATCAGGATGGTCGTGAGGTTAGTGTTATATTAAAATTTACTTATAATATTTTTCAACTTAAGTTCCATTTAGTATGATATTAACATAAGCTTTTATAATTATAGAGCAGTACGGAATCGACTACTTCTATGGATCCCGTTTTGGAAAGACAAGTGGAAACTATTAGAAATTTAGTTGATTCATATATGAAAATTGTTACAAAATCATGTCGCGATCTAGTCCCTAAAATTATTATGCATTTGATTATTAATAATTCCAAAGATTTTATTAATGGAGAATTATTGGCTCATCTGTATGCTTCTGGTGATCAGGTAATTATTTAATTTATTTATATGGTAATAGTGTTTTTTATTTTTTTTTTATTATTATTGATAAAAAAAAGAAGTATTCCTAGTATTTAGTCATTGAATAACTTAATGATTCATTTTTAATAAAGCTCTTGAAATAAAGATTCTAAGTGAAAGAGGATGGTTGGATCAAATTATGTTTCTACAAAAGGCCAATATAGCAGTAGAACCAATAAAATAAGTTTGAAATTACTGATATTGTGTAATCAAAATTTGTTGAAATATCCAATTTTGTAAAAATGGCACTTTTTTATGCATATAAAATTAGTTTTGTTACTTTCTGTTAAAATTTTTTTAATGCCTACAAAGAAAATTATTAAAAATCTTGTATTTGTGAAATTATTAACAAGTCGATTCTCGATATTGGTTAGAAGCTCTCTTGCAATTTTTTTCGCTGTTATCTCAATAATTTAGGAACATGAGAAATTCAAAAAATTATCCTTTTAAAGAACCAAGTAGACCAGCGGTTCCCAACCCTTTGGGCCGCGGCCCACAAGTGGGCCACGAGCAGCATGGTACTGGGCCGCTAGCCATAGGTATAATATTAAATATTATATATTATAATTTTATGAAAACGTATATAGGTATGGTATGGGTGGGCCTCAAATATTTTTTTACAAAATTAGTGGTCCGCAAAACTAAAAAGGTTGGGAACCGCTGAAGTAGACGATATTTCCTCTCGGAATAGTACCGTGTTTATTTCAAAGAAATCCTGATGGAAATTGTGTACACAGATACAAAAAAACTAAGCACACATTATGATAAAACTTGTTTCAACAGAGTCTAAAAATAATTTGGGAATTGTTATTGTTTTTTTTCTATTTGTTTAATATTAGTATAAAGCATAAAACATTTAACTTATTATCAGATTACTGGAGATTAATAAAATATTGAAAAAATTGGGTGTTTTTATTTTCTAATTAATGCTTTTTTTCAAACTAAGATCAACATTTCCTTATAAAAAGATTTTTGTTGCTTGAATGTTTGAAATAATGTTTTTTGAAGGTTTGGAGATCTTTCCATGTTTACAATTTTGTGGTTTTCTAATACTTAATTTACTTAACTAAAATTTTGAATTTTAGTCTCAAATGATGGAAGAAAGTGCTGAAGAAGCTGTAAAGCGTGAGGAAATGATGCGCATGTACCAAGCGTGTAAGGAAGCACTGAGAATTATTGGTGATGTATCAATGGCAACTGTTACCACACCCGTTCCACCTCCAGTCAAAAATGATTGGCTAGCATCTAGTCTTGACAATCCAAGGTAATTTAGTTAAAAATATTTCACAATTTTAGTTTTGATTGTGTTAATTTACAAAGGTTGTCCCCACCAAGTCCTGGTGGTGCTGGACGTAGAGGAGTCCCTTCTAACCCAACGCCCGCAAATGCTGCCTCAAGAGCACCACCTCCACCTCCAGCATCGGGTAGACCAGCTCCAGCAATACCTAATAGACCTGGGCCTGAGCAAGGACGACAACCACCTGCTCCACCTGGCAGACCGGGTGGCCAGGGACTTCCTCCACCTTTAATTCCTTCGTAAGTGAATTTAAGCATTTTATTGCTTTAAACATTTATCATACAGTTCATCGTAATTCCCTTAAATTAACTTTATAATTTAGTTTTGTTAATAATACATTTATTACTGTTGGTAATTAGTGCGTAGCTATACTAGCTTAACTAACAATATTAGCTGGTTAGCTATGTACTTAATGATAGTACTCACTAACATGTAGTTAGTTTGAGCTACTAACATTTAGTGCTAAAGGCAGCAACGGCGACGGTGTGGTTTTTTTTACATTTCAGACGCCGTTGAAATGTATTGTCGAGCATGTCTTCAGTGGCCGATTTAATCTGCAACTCCATTAATAATTATCACTATATTTATAACCAACTAACCTATACACATAAATTGAAGCCCGAGTAAGCTAAATTTGGTCCATTATTTTTTTTAATTCTTTAATTATTTTGAGTGATTAATATTAATATTAGTAATTTTATTGTTTATTTGTTAACATTAATATATAAATCTATATATTATACATTTGTTTTGTATTCGTTATGTTGGTTAATCTCATTGTATAGGTTAGCTCATCTATATAGTTAGGTATTTAGATGTTAATAACTTAGGTATGTTACCTAATTATTGTTAAACAATTCACAATTTGTAAAAGTTGTTAAGTAATAATTTTAATAATTTACTTTTCCTATATTAGGAACTTACACAGTCGCCCTTTAATAATAACTTTGGTAGTGATTGTGAAATAAGTATATTAATTATTTATTTTAAGGTATATTGTCTTCATATTTTATTTTTATTTTTAGCTCATATTTAACAAAATGTCAGATCATGTAAATCATTATTTTTAAAATCGTTTAAGAAGTGATATGAATTTCTGGCTGTTGATCTTGTTAGTGTTTAAGTTCATTATTAGTTATTATAAATTTTTTTCTATTTACATAGTCGAGAAAAAGTTTATCAAATAATATCCATCAAGTTTTCTTTTTTTTATAAAAGTTATAGATGAATTGTTAATTCATGATATTTTGAAAATTAAATTTATTTCTGTTACCAATTTTCAATATTTTATTTTTTAATTTTGTTTGGCTGTCTATAATTTATTTGGTACTTTGATACTAAACATTTTTCATTGTATAATTTGTTGGTATCATTATAATATAAAAAGGATTTAAATAATATTTATGGTATTTTCTATATTTTTCGTGAAAATGTTCTTGAATGTTAGTTTAAGTGTTTTTAATTGGATTTTTAAATATAAATGTATGGATCAAAAATTTTCTTGACTATGTATTGAACTAATTACTAAAATATTTGATGACTAGGAAATTTTATTTTTTCCAGTAAAAAATGTAGTTCTAAATAAATGCACTTATTTTAATGTTACTAAATACTGCATATTATTCAAACGCTTATAATGCAATTTATATATATATATATATATTATATAAATATATATTTTATTATAATAAAAAATAAGAAAACAAACGCTTTTGCTGGTAATAAATATTGGTGTCCGTTTTGAACTAATTTATTAATGTTATAGTGATGGGTTTTTGGTACAAATAGATTGTTGATATTTATCTAATAATTTTATTTTATCTTATAAAAAATAACTATTTAGACTAGTGTAAGAAATTTCTGTTATAAAATATGGCTATGCGCGTGTTATATATTCATATTATTATGATGGTATGGCGATAATAGGCGAGGAGCGATGCCGCAAATTCCGCAACGTGTACAGCAAGCAGTTGGCCAAGCTGTTGCACAAGTAGCCGTCAATGAGCTTACCAACGCTTTTGCCAATCGTTTCAAATAAGCTGTTTATCTCACTTACTAGCATGGTGAGTTGAGTAGAATATTCATGTTAAATTAAAATTGTTGTTGATTAAATGAATTTTCATTTGTTTTAAAATGCTAATTTGAATTATTATATATAAAATTAGCTAATTAAAGACCTTGGAATCATTATATTATTCCTATTTAATACTTAAATTTTTATAAATAATTTTCTTAAAAAATAGTTTTAATCAAAACGTTATAATTACTGTGATAGTTCAAATTTATTAACAGATATTGTAGTTTAGTTTTCATTATTTTATGCAGTTATGCCAATTTATTTATTTGGTTAATAAAACCTATTAATTTGCCCTTGTTATTTATTTTCGAAGACAAGTGAAAAACATATAGTCATAGGCAATTTTAAATTTATGAGTGCACAAAAAGAGTAAATGTATACGAATATTTTTTTGATTCTTTAATTTCAGCAGGTGGTGAATTTGTCTAGACTTGATTTATCTTCTATTTAAGAAGCAGGCGAATTTCCAAAAAACAACGCAAAAAATTTTTGTTGAAAAATTTTTCAAATGTAATTTATGATAGTTTTTTGTTATCTTTCCCTAATAGACCAACTTCAAATGTTTGAATCATAGTCTAGATATGATGTACATATAAAATGTGATCATTAGTAATTAACTAAATGTTTAACGCATAAACTCATTTTTTTTCTCGTTATGTACATAAGACAATTATATTATTGAAGGCCTCGTTATTTGAAAAACATGTTTAAGACAAAGAGGTCCTGTTATTGTTATAATAATTTATTATCATTCCATTTATTACATTTATCTATTTAACTTTAAGTGCATATAGGGGTTTTCTGTTTTTTATTTTTTATTTTTTTTTACATGAATCCCTATAAACAATCACATTCAAAGTATGTAATATGTATCCAGTTATTTTAATTATTATGCGGCATTTATTTTTATAAAGTCGAAAGGTTATATTTTTATCATCTGTATACTTAAAGAATGAAGCTATTTATTAATTAATATATTGTTAATTATTTAGTTACCAGAGTTCCTGAAGTTAAATACAGAGACTAGTATAATCATAACAAAAGCAAATTTATATAGTAAAAAACAATTTTATTTGATAACATGATATATTATAATACATTTATTTGTTGATAAATATTACTCTTAGGCATGGGAAATTAACAATAACATTAAACATACTTTCAGTTAAAAGATATATGATTATAACTAACTTAAGTTAATCTACCCAATGCATTATTTGGCTTTGCACCACTGAATCCATTATGATAGATTCATAATGTATATACATATAATTATGAAGAGAGCAATTACCAGATAAATTTTGAAATATTTTACGATAAAAACAATTTTTAACAAAATAAACCTATTATGTCATCATTATTGAAAAAAATTGTTGTGTCGTTTCAATTGTATTAGACAAGTTAAAAAAAAGACTTGGAAACTTTATATATAATAAGATATCTAATCATTATGTGTATGTTGTTACAAAATAGGAGTTCTCTAGGTTATTCTGATATAATGTAATAATTGTATTGTTGTTAAGTCAATTACGTTTTTTTGATGAAATACGACAGAACTAGTTTCTTGTGTTCCTAGTAATTGATTGCTTTTTTAAATTAAAATATATCGATAAGTGGTGACTTTTGTAAGTTTGTTGAGCTAAAACCGCGATTGTATCTCTCGTCACGCGCTCCAACTATACAATTGATCTTCAGACTTTTTTTTCGCATTTTTGTCTGGTACGTTTCGCGTCACGATAACATTATGTTCATTGTTTCAATTTACGCGTGTTCAAGACGCCCGACTGTCGCGACGTTCAGCTCGAAAAACATAAGACTCGCATTTCATTATTCTTGTTCTCTCGCATCCGACCTACCGGCGCTAATATATAAAAATCTTCTGAGGCTCGACTGTGACATCGTTAACAACTCTTTATCACGCGTTATACATGACGATATTTTGTTTACTATGTAGACGCGAGGAGGGTCGCCGGCGTATTCACTGCACGTTCCGTACCCCGTTCCAGACAGAGATACCGCGTTTTAGCTCCGACTTCGACGATCGCTTATATTAATTATGTAATAATAATAACGTATATATGCTCATTAAATATTAACCATTTACTACCATCGATTTAAATATAATAAATAATAATAATAATAATAATAATAATTGTTATCTCTTAATATACGGAGACACTCGGAAAAAAATGTACTTTTTAGATGTCGGATTGTAGCAATAATAAACGAAAAAGTTATAAATTGTATGTAATAATTTATAATAATAATAATAAAAAAAAAAATGTATCTAGCGTAAAAATGTATTAATCAAGCACAGAAAACAGAGAAAGGCTTTTTTATTCACCGATTATTGTGAATATATTTTAACAATTGAATAAATATACGATATTGTTATTTAAAAAAAACAAAACTGAATTTGTGTCGATTTTTTCGAAAGGAATCGTGCGTGTACTTTTCTTACCTATCTATTTGTATTTTATTTTTTTATTATTATTTTTTATTATTATTTTGGTTTTACTAACAATCCTGGGTTTTCCTTTGTCTTGCGTAAATGTGACTACATTACTATAAGTTATACTTGCACCTTTAGTGGCGTAATACAGGAAATTAACCTCTGGCTATGTTTGGAATAATGTTTTCTCTGATTAACTGATAATCCATATTTCAAACCCTATTCATTGACAATTCTCCACAGCTCTCTGTATCAAAGTAAACCATTGTACAAGTAGAATTATTGAAAATTACCGAATGTCCTGGGCCTGTAATTATCATCATTTACGTAATTTATATTTTTAAATATTGTTTTAAAACCGTAAAAAATGGTAGTTTCTCCCGTCTTGCGTCCTCACTATATTGCGCCACTGATAACATTAATTTTTATTAAGCTTTTGCATGTTACTTAATATTATACTTAATAGTTATTACACAATGTCGTGTACGCTTCGGGGAGGGCAGCACAACCATAATTTTCCAAAGTTTTTATCATTATCATTATTTTTATTTATTTTATATTTTTGTGTGTTTTATGTTCCGTTTCAGTTTGATAAATACAATTTTTTTTTTCTAGGCGACCTGTTAATTTAGTAGCCGCTCCGCGTATGCAAAACCGACTGCACTTTCAACGCAATTAATTATTTATTGATTCCTTGGCTATTCGTTGAGTTACCACGTGCGCACGCCTACAACTGTTGTTGTTTTTTAACGATTGTTTTCCTGCACGTCTGTATGGTCACTATTATTATAATTATTATTGTTGTCGCTAAAGGTATGCCGCCGCAGTCGGAAAACAGAAAAAGAACCAATCAAATCGTATTTCCCATTTTCGGTTCCTATATATATATATAACTTGTATGTAAGCGCATATACATATATATATATATTTATATATTTACATATTTATAAATGTGTACATAATTATTGATGTTCGTCTAGTATTTGTTTATTTTATGTGCACATTTGGTTTTAATTATTGAATTTAATTAACAAAGATTCGAGACAATCGCGTCACTCCCCCACGTACGCGTACATTATGTATGTACATACCACATTAGACATTTGTGCGCGTGTGAAAATGATAGATTTGTCACTTTTCCATTACATCGCCTCCCAGAGATTATTATATATTTTGTAAAATATCTTTATTATTATTATTATTATTTATCTACTATTAATATTATTATTTTCATTATTATTATTATTATTTTTATTATTATATTTATGTATATTTTTTTACCGTTTTATGTTGGTCGTTTTTTATTTTTATTTTATTTATTTTATTATTATTTTGTGTAGCTCAAATTCCTATAACGAGAGAGAGAGCCCGGGTAAGGTTGTTGTACGTATGCGGTGTAGCATCCGTGATGTTGTTGTTTACCTATAATATACACACGCACGCTCGACGTTTGATTTACCGTAAAATCTAAAAATATAAATGATTATAAATAACGTATTTCACGCGTGCACGTTATGTATGTAGTATGTACGGTGTGTGTATACATTTCGCAACTCTGGCGGTTTCGAACTGTACAACGTATATTAATATTACACTCCCGACTCTCGAGTGCGGCGGATGGCGATTGTTCGCCCCGCGTCGTCGTGTATTCGTCTCTTGGGTCATGTGTGTGTACAATTACCATACGGACCGCAGTGGTGCGCAACCTTTTGTGGCCGGGTAGTAATTATGACATTTTTTTCCTGGCGGGCGTGTACTGAGGACTCGGTGTCTCAACCCTTGTGTGTGTAGCTCTTGTAGAACGTAAATAGAATGTAATGAATTAACCACGGTCTTGAAAAATGTACGCGGCCCATTTTCACCCATGAACGTCATCGCCCTGTCGCCCATCGCCAACTATTTGGTGCACGGTCAAAAGGAGTTAAGTCGTGTTTTTTTAAAGTCATCATTTGACCATTGAAAACAAATTTCATTCTTGGTACGAACAAGTAGTCACATAAAATAATAAATTATTAACTATTGTTATTAATATTTTAAACATGTTCGAGTTTTAACTTTAAAGGCCCCAAAGAATCATTGATCGATGATATTTCAAGTCACTATAATAATTATCTTGGTATTCGGTTTGATATCGGTACCAATATACTTTTTTCCTCTCACTTTTTCAATTCTTATTCATTATTTTCTTGGACAATACGTCAATATTATAACATCGAAATTCATTTTTACCAACAAAAAATGTTTTACGGATAAAACGCCAAGATATGTGTTTAAGACTTAAAAAAAAAAAGTTAAACAACTCGACTTTTACAGCCCACAACGGCAGCTGTTTTTGATAAATTACAACTGCTGACAGTTTTTCGATTTGTTGAAAACCGATTACTCTGTGCGAAAAGCGGTGGTAGCCGGTAGGCCCTTCGGGGGTCTATTCGCTTGTGGTTCGACCCCTATTTATTTGTGTGGCACCAACCAAAAGTAATGGTGCAAGTAGTGGAGTATACCGAACACAAATCTGTGTAAGAATTGAACTTTCGACGCTTTTTTTTTTTGCGCTTTACGCGAATCCGGAACATTATAGAACGTATTACGAGTTATTGGTAAATCAGAAATCATTTCTCAGCTAGGCATACTTGGGTTTGTCGGTGGTTTAGCTGACCCCCTACGAACAATACTTTCGTGACCCCCCGGCTGCGCACCACTGCTATACATGGCCGTTGTACCTCGCGCGGTGGTATGTAGAGTAAGCCCTGTGCATATGTTGCGGTGTGACGGGGCGGCACGTATGGTTATTATTAAACTCGTAGGCGCGCGTGCGTGTCACGACGGTCTAAAATGACGACCGTTTTCATAAGTGTTGAAAAATATTAAAAAAATAAAATTCGGCTGACGTTGCAATTGCCGGGGACCATCACGGCGATCCGGAATTACGAATAATGCATATTTTTACACGTTTGACCGGTTCAAGAAATTTGATTACATAGGAGTGTTTTTTCCTTCTCATAACCCGTAGGCTTGGTTCTAAGGTGAAGGTTTTTTATTTTCAAGCATAATTTTGCATGATGTTCGGATAGATTCATGGAATTTCGTCGAAACTCGAAACTATTACACATAGGTACAGCGTTCTATGACGCAGGTACTCCGATGTTAATACTAATTTACAGACTCTTTGGTGTTTCTAAATGAAATTGTGAAAATTGTGCTCTTGACATAAATCGATACAACACGTTCCTCGTTCACTCCGAGACTTGAGTAGGCAAAATCGAAACGTTTATTCATAAACTATTACTTAATAGACTTTGTTGGTGTCTCATTGAGTTCTATCCTATGCGATAAACACGTAAGATATAAAGTTGTAAGAAAAATGAAGCATGTTATTCGGTGTCGTGTAGGCCGGTAGGGGGTTGTTGCGTGTACGTTATTTAGTTTTTATACTTTTCAGCGTCTCGCACGCGTGTGCCGGGTCCAAATTATTATTTTATCGCGATTATGGATTTACGGAGGAGCTGCGAACCGTGTACCTATGCGACGAGCCGACGAGCAACAACTTTGGAACGAGTAGAATATTATGCTCGCGTCTATACGGGGATGAATAATCGAAAAATCAATTGCAATACACGTGCGAGCGGGTAGGTACGCGATTAAATACGCGACGTCGCCGCGTGCGTAATTACACATTATGTAGGTCACGATATAATATTGTAAGAGATTGGTTATTGCGCTGACCGTTCTAGTCTAAAAATAATTAGGTTTTCGTCGTCGAACCAACGGTTCAGCGACTTGGCTATTTATTTTTTTCCGTAGGTATGTTATACTTAACAAATGTCATGATGATAACTAGGGCTGTGAAGTTGATGACCTAAAATACATAAAAAAATGACCAAAAAAAAAATTGCAAATATGACGTGAAAATGACCTAAAAAATTACAAATATTTGTTTTAAATTAACAAAAATACAACTTTTTTTTTAAATATTTTACTATAAAATTCTATATTAATTTATCAAAGCTTAATAATTATAATTATATAATTACATTCACTACAAAACGATAACAGTGAATGTAATCGGCGAGATAAAGTCGGATAGGTACTAATCTTAGTCCGTGGTAATTTCCAAGTTTTAAGTTATCGACATAATGGTTGACAAGAAACAATAAGAAGTGAACTAGTGTGAAATTAGTAAAAATGACTTGTAAAGTAAAAAACACCAAAAACTGCGAAAAAATGCGAAATAACAATCAGTTATTCAGATCCACATGCTAGTGAAACACATTTGTGGCCAGAAGAGCAACGTCCAAAACGTTCCAAAAAAAAATGCAAAATGCATCAACTTCCGAGCCCTAACGATAACCTGTTGCAAGTCGATCACGGGCGAAGTATACCGTTTGGGTTCACTCGGGAAGTTTCGGTCTGAAAAATTTTTTCGTTTTTTCGACCGCGGCGTGCGTGCGTGCGCGAACCGTGTCACGTCCGCGCGGCGAAGAGAGAGAAACGATCACGATAATTCACGATGGACGTAGTGGCGATATCTCGAAAACAACAACAGCGCGCGGTGGGCCCAAACGTCGTAACCGTTTCGGTGGCCAAGATCGCGGTTAAATATAGATATAGAAACCGAACGCGAAAATCACGGACACCGGGCCACGGTACGCGTTGCCCCGGCGTACCTACTTCCTTTTTCGATCGCGTTTTATTCTCGGCCGGTCGGAATTTCTTCTAAGTTTTCCTCCCCCCTCCCCCGCGGTTCGTTCGTTCTCCGCGACGGCGGTGCGCCCGCTGGCTTGTACCAGGATTCGCGTCGACCAACCTCTTATGGAAACCTTCAGACCAAACTCGACGGCGGATACAGAGATCCTAAACGGAGTGGGCAATACACGTATACATATAAGATTAATAAAATAAATTAATAGGAATCGTCTTATTATTAATCGGCATAAAATTAGTCACGTACAGAAATCGATGATACTCTCATCAGAAACACTGGTGATGGGTCTCATCATTTTAGAACGTGAAAGATTTTGAGTATGATACTTAATTAAAATCTTATACTGAAATAAACTCAATATCTACTGAACCATTATTATCTTTGTATAATTATTATAAAGAAAATATTGAGCTTGCACGAACAAAATTTTTGCCACAATAAATTTCAAACACAATATTTGATACTTTTCTTTTGTGTACGGAGGGGGCTATTGCCCTTATTGCCCCTCCATTGTATCCGACCTTGACCAAACCTCACGATGAGCACGTCGTGTTTCCGTCCGAATCGCTTGCGGTTTATGAATATCGAAATGAAAAACTTGCACCCGGTTGAACCGGGTCGGGTCGGGCTTACGAAAAAAAAATAATATGGTGGGGAGGTTTTTACCTGCAATCCCCCTCGCGTTCCGTTTCGCCTTCGCAGTTCGGCCGACTTAAAAACGATTCGATCTCGACCGTTGAAACGTCATATCCGGTCGCGTACACGGACACGTAGCTCGAGTACTCGGAGAGAACGGTGTAGCAGCTGTGTGTACGTACATTGTACAATATATACAGCGAGTCGTATCTCTGGTCGTATTCGGTTTATTTATAAGACGCTCCGAGTCCGTTCTAATTTTATACGTATGATGTTAAATTTTTTATTATGACTCGGCCAATAATTTCGTCGCTTTAATGTTTAAAATACGTGCGTGTTTTTTAGCGGGAAAAATTCTTTATTAAAAATTCATTAATAGATTCGCGAGAGACGGGTAAATATTTTTTTATGCCTCGCGTGTGTGCTCCGTTCTCCGCCTGTATAATGCGTTTGATCCGAATAACTCGTATTATTATGTGCGCGCGAGTGGATTGTGAAATTTAATTGTTTTTTTTTTTCCCAAATCCTTTTTTAATGTCGCAAATACGTTTGGGTTAATACGTCGTATACAGATATTAAAATATTAAGCGGCGTAAAAAATAAAAAAGTAAACAATTTTTTAATTTAAACTTTTTTGGCAAAAAAAAAGAATAAAAACGAATATAAAACCATCCACTCGTATCCGTTTGTATTTAGCGCGCTCGTTGTTATATTAGTATGTGCAGTGCGTTAATTTTGTACGGTGGTGTTTATGAAGAGGGGATCGGAGGATCACCCTCCCCTTGGCCTCTGATTTTATTTTAAATCTAGTTTTTATTATCTCGCTCGTAAATCATACGATTTTCATTATATACGAGTGCCAAATATATTCCCCTACGGCAAAATTATATTGTTCCTTGTAAATCTTAAAATCGTCTCCTGTAAATAGCGATCTCCTATTCATTCTTATGTCCAACTGTTTTCAAACGCTGCAGCTACAAATGTTTTTTTCGATTTTTCGGCTCCGCAAAATGGTCACTTTTTCTGATTTTCCCATTACGTAATACGACAATAATCAATGGTCGAATCGGAGGCGTAGAGGGACTGAATTCTTCAACTATTTTTCAACAATCATAGCATATTTTTTTTTGTTTAAAAATTCAAGTTACGCTGTTTTGAAGTAATGGCGTCCTTCTATTATTTTTCTACTTCGAGCAGTGATAAAAATAAAAATTATGAGAACCAATATGGAATAAAACTTGATATAACTTAGTTGATTCGTTAGCGACTTTAACCCGATGTTATTCAATTAAATCCAGAAAATCATAACTTATAATAACTCAATTTATAAATATATATGTGTTATAATTTACTATGTAATGTGTGTATCAAATAAAAGAAACTACATTATATCCTATGTTTCGCGTGCAAAATATTCATCTTTGTTTTTTTTTTTTTTCAGTAAACTTTTAGTATTTTTATGCATTTAGTTGGTAGAGGGTTGATGTATAGCCTTTCATATCATTATTTCCGTCCCCTAACACTCTCATCCCTCGCGCTATAAGTATAAAATCACCAGTGGTGCTGTAACTTGTAATTCTACTGTGTAATATAATAATAGCGTTTCGCTGGGATGTCCGGAGACAGTGACGTAACTCTGGTTGTGTTTTAGGAAATTGAAAATTTAATCAATAGAGGAAACTCACCGTTTGTTTATACATACGTACATACGCACGACGGCGAAGTGCCCGTCGATATCATCTCATCGGATGTATTATATATATATAAATGAATATATAGGTACCACACGCTGACACTGCAGTGACATACTGACATGCCTATTATGTCTGCGTATCAGGTGACGACATCTGAGAATGGAACACGTACGCAAGCGAAGATCGATATCGTCGAAGGTGATTTTCAATATAAAAAAGTGTTAAAAAAAAAAAAATTTCGACGACGATGTGGCTGCATGATTCTTATAATTTTCAGAAGACTCAACTTGATGAACATTAAATAGGTACTCAACGTTCAAGTTTTTGGTAACCAAGAACAAAAAAAATTTTTTAAAAGTTTCTTTTTATTTTAATATATTAAATAAAAATATTGAAAAGGTATTAATTATAAAGTGAAAATCATGTGTGGGTTTAGAGCGGTTTTGAGTGGAGTCCTAATTTTAAGACCCTAAAAACATTTAACAATGCATCTCTTAAAGACAAAAAATTATTTTTTTAGCAAAAGCGTTCTCAAATGGATCCATAAAAAAACATAGTATGAACTGAGTTTTTTTTCTTTTTTTTTCGGGTAAACAAATAAAAATATTCTAACACAATGTGTTCAATCAATTTTTTAAAAAGTAGATCAAATAAACAGATAATTAATAAAAATAATCGTACTGCAACATAATATTATCAAAACATTAATGAAGATGGACGGTGAAAGTGTCTACCTACCTAGGTATTATCCATCGAGACATACAGGGTGGTCAGTGGAAAACGGATGTTTTTGAAATTGGGATAACTGGGAAGGGCAAGGTCTCCCAAGGTTGCTGGCACTGTTATGTTGTAACTCGGGAATGTAATTTTAGTAGCCACGACTCACACCGCGAGAGTTTCCAATGTTTCCATTGCTTTTTTGCAAACAATATTCCCCGGGCGCGTTATTTCCCGACATGGTGACGTTCCCTGGCCTCCGTGCTCCCCCGATATCACTCCCTGTGACTTTTTCCTTTGGGGCTGCGTAAAGTCAAAAGTGTATGTGGACAAACCAAGAAACATTCAGGAGTTGAAGGAGTCAATTAGACGTGAAATTGTCGAAATTCCGGACGATATGGTGGAGAAAGTGATGGGCAACTTCAGCCGTCTTGAGCAGTGCATCACCGAAGAGGGTCGTCATTTAAATGAAATAATTTTTCACACTTAAACATTTTTTATTTTTTTCATTTTGTAAATAAAAATTACCATGTTCCTCTACACATTCTTTTTACTTTCAACCCAATATGACCAAATTTAACAATTTGACAGAGTTTTTAAATGTATCCGCCTTTTCTTGACCACCCTGTACTATACTACACTGTATAATTCATAATATATAGATTTATAGATCTTGATAACGCCATGGCGGTAATATATCTTTTCACTGCCAATCAATAATGACATGAACGCTCTCGACCACTTAAAAAAAATGCATTAGAATGCCAAAATACGTACCTCGTAAAAATGCAAACATTATAGCTTTCCTAAGCCACCTTTGCGTTGTTGCGAAAATGCTAACTTTCGGAAATGTACCAACAGAGTCGTAAAACATCTCCGTGAACACAAAAATGATCTGTTTTCTATGATACATTGCAATCAACGTATTGCACTCGATATAATTTATATCTATGCACCGATAGCCTTGTGGTATGTCGAATGAGCTGACACGGCGAAGGGCGCTGAAATAGTACAAAATCGAAATGCCTCGAGGTAAGAGAAAATAAACAATGTTTAAAAATGATTCGGACGTGCCCGCGTATAAGAATAATATATGCTTTTATACGTATAATAAAGGGCGCCTATTGGAACAATTTTAGCTCTGGGAGGAGGGGAGGGGGTGAAAAAAGTTCTCAACATTTATATTGAGTAAACGTTTAATGTTATTTCATGAATTTTTATAAAATATGTAAAAAATATAATCAAAATAACTGTACATTTCTTTGGTTCATGTACATTCTAATTTCTAATATTGTTAATGATAATTATTTTTTATTAATCAAAAAGTCTTATTTTTTTTTAAGGGGGGGGGAGGGGCGAGGGTGTGTACGACTAGTTTGACGATGAGCAGTGAGCGCGCGGCGCGCTCGTGATCGTCGATATATTTTTTTTGGCCGTTCGCTCGTAGTGTCGTCTATTGTTGAGTATTTACTGTTTTCATGTGCTGTTAAAACCATTTTGCGCGCGTTAAGAACGAGTTATACAGCGGTGGTTTATCGGTTAACAAACGGTCCCGCGTGCCAATTGCGCGTATCGCGGCCAGAATCGTTGGAAAATGAATGAATAAAAAAGCTACGGCACTTAACCCGGACACGAATGTACAAGATTATATGATTATTACGCATTATGGCCTCATACGTGAGGTTTTGACGGTTTGAATAATGTTAAATGCGAGATGGCACGCGTGCCATCGACTTTGTATTTGTCCGCGGATGATTTCAGTCGCTAAACATTTCATATCATTCCTGGACTCTAAGAATCTGTTTGATATAACTTTGTATATTATAACGAGTAGAGTGCTTGTATACAATATAGTTCTTAAAGGAAAAATTACAATTTTTCTTATCAATGAATAATGAATATTGACTTGAATCAGAAAACCACCTGTGTATAATTATTAATAATTCCCAGGCTCCCAGCATCAGTGTCGCCATCCCGGAAGTACCCGTACCGAGAGGAAGAAATTATTAAAATTCGGAATGTTGAGCAAATTTTATTTTAGAACCTTGAAACATTCAAAATCATCACGGACAATTAATTTTTAAATACATCCAGAAGGACCTGAAATGTAGTTAGAGTTATCCCGGATTCCGCGACTGTTTATACGAATGCCAAAAGTTGCAGAGTCGATGTGCGGTTTATTATTTATAAAAGTTTTCGAAGTTTGAACGAGGAGAACGCAGAGATAAATATAAAATAACTGTACGCTGCTATTATTCTATTCCTTCTCGTGCAAACTTTAAATAATGATAAACGATTGTATCTCGTAGACCATTAGCCCCGCGATATTTGATAAATAACGAAATACAAGTAATTGTCGGATTAATATGTTTAAATTTTAGTTTTCGTTCGGACGTTGAAAGATGATATAATCGCTCTAACAGTTCAATACAATACAGAAATCACGACATTCACGGGTACAATGTTAATTATACAATTTTTATAGTAGTTTAGAATGCGAACATGTCGAAAAAAAAACAAACAATAATGTAATACTTTTATACGATAAATGTTTAAGACGATCATTCGACATTCTTACCGGAGCGTCTTAATATATATTCTTTTTATCTAAATTTGCATACATGTTAACGGAATCATAACGTATAGGCATAACCTATTTGTTTCGAAATTACGATTACAGTGTTAGTATATTATTTTGCGGACTTGTAAATGTTTTCTACGATCGTTTGAACGAAAACTGAACCGTATAAATAATATGTATGATTAAAACGAAAAACACCGAAAATATTAATAACTGGGCCGGGTTGATCCGTCGCTGTTGAATGTACACCAGTTGACGGCTTACATGCGACCGTGGGCGTCTATTAGGGAGGCCGATAAGGGCCACTTGTCCCCACCCCTGGAAAAACAACGATAAACTCGTAATCTATTGAATACCTATCATTCTTGAGTAAAAAAAGTACACGATTTTTTTGTTGTTTTCCCATTAAAGCGTACCTAATCTATGGGCGATCATGCGTACCTAACTTAACGTCAACCCCATCATAAGGATGTGATTTCTGACTATATGGAAATGTCATACTCGTACTGCAGTCCGTGGTATTTGTCGATGGATTTCATTAATGCATTGGTGGAACTTTTATTTTTTCATGGTTTTTCGTTTTTCGTTTTATGACCATGTCGCGGTCGGTTTTAATATTTATTGCATCATAAATTACGTTTCGGTAGTATAGATTATATATATATATATATACCTTGTATACATTATACAGGGTGTAACAGAAATCGCTGACGTTCGCCACGAAATTCGTGTCAGATAATTCTGTTACACTCTGTATTTATGTGGTATTATTGTGTTATTAACTATTTATTTATACATTTAATATGTAGGAGATATCAACGCAGTAGTATAAACTATTAAACGTGACCGTGGTATCTCGAGGTCGAACCAATTATAGGTAGGTAGGACGTAGGCACTATTTATGTATCACGGTTTCTATCGATTTACAACGATGATAACACGCAATGAAATAAAAATAGCTTAATTTTTTACAATCGAATGACCGATTATGTATTATTATTTTCTCGGTGGTATAACGTGGTTTTATTTGAAAAAGCGATTTTCATTTACAAGTCCACCGGAAATCAAAATTCACCGACACACCGTAAACGTTTAAAATCACGCACGTTCGGTCAGTGTATAGCCGGAGTACTTATGTTTAGTACACACGTATTGCAATCAGGCGCGGATACAATGGGGGGGCCATGGGAGCAATGGCCCCCCCCAAATATAAAAAAAAAAGGCTGGTGAAAAATATTATAAGTAATGACATAGGAGATTATATTGGGAAAAATATTGACAACTATACGAAACGCGAACTCTTAATAAATCATTGGGTACCACCAACAAACTACATATTTCCTTTCTCTGAGCATAATAAAAACGGAAAATTAATACATCGATTTATTGGGCAACAACATTTAAATAATTTTAAATGGTTAGTATTTTCACCATCAAAATAAATACAGAAAAAATAATGTAATTAAATATTTTATAAGCAATAAAATAAAATCTTGAGTAACCTGAATATTTTTAAAAAAATTTTTTTTTAATTTTTTTTTTGGTCTATTTAAAGATAAACTTCGTCTCAATCATCATTATCTTTTTGTCAAAAAATGTTAATATAATAAACTTTGATAATCTATGTTGATATTTTTTGATGCCCCCCCCCGTAAATCTATTCTGGATCCGCGCCTGATTGCAATCGGTCCGGCGGGGAACTTTTAAGATTTTACGAGATGAAAACTGACGGAATTCGTTTCCAACCCGCATATATTTCATGGAGCGCAATCGTGTTGCGTTTTTTCACGTAAAAAGGTAAAGGGGGTTGCACCGGTTTTTATATAGGTAATACGTTAGGTAATTATTTCGATAAAATCCATGTGAATCGGATAATGTCAACATTATAGCCACGTGCACTTTGGTTAATGTGCAACTCTTCGCTTGTATAAACATGAAATACCAACATCATACGGATAACGTTGACGTATTAGCCAGTCAATATAGTTGAAAGTTCTATGTAAAAACGATGTAAGAGTTTTATAAGCGCATCGTATGCTATGTTGCATCCCGTCAGTGTATATTTTCTTAAAACGCGATGCGTTTCTGCACCTCTGTGCTGTTTTTAGAAATAATTAATATCAGAGGAGGAAATAAAACTAATAACTTTAGATGAGGTGGTACATGTTACTAAGTCGTTGAGGGAAATTGCAAAAGTCCAACGTCAGATCGAGGCGATCAAGGTCCCCGAAGATGATCTTGTAAGGGGAAATAATTCGAGAACTTTAACTATTCAAATTTACTAATTGTAAACTGTATACACGTACAAGCTCCAATAAATGAATAAGGAAAATATTCACTGTTCAGTAAGTATACGAGTATGTAGTTTTAGAATCGAAAAAATATTGACGGTGACGGTATATAAACGTATGTAGTTCCCCGTCTATAAATGTATAGCATACAATTTAATATTTATTTATCGATTTAACAACTAAACATATCGTGTACGTTGCGTGTACGGGCAATAAATATTTACTGTAATTGTCAGTCAAACAGTAATAACACGTGAGTGCGTCTGCGCGTGTGATGAATACGTTCATTTCTCATCAATCTCGAATTTTTAGCTGGGCTCCGTGGAACTCGAATCGTCTCAAGTGTCTGCGCGTCCTACAGAACGGCGCGATTCGTGAACGTACGAGACGGAATCGTGGACTTATGGAGCGAGGAAAGAACAAAAAATTATGGTCTGCACAGCGCGTACTGCGACTACCCCCCGGGTTCGAATCTTATCGACCGTCGTCTTCGTCTTCGTCGGTCTCCTCGCGTTTTCGCGACGGTACGCGTACGACGATTCCGACCCTAACGCGACGTCGTGTTTTTTACAGGGCCAAAAATGCGCTTACACGTCGTACAAGCGAGTTCGACCGCGGAAGGGTACGCGCGGATTTCTGGGTCGTAGGGACCGGTGTTTGTCGATTGCGCCGATTTTTCTAGACTACCTGAAATTTATACATCTTTTGCGCCGGTGGATTTATCCCAAACGAAAAAGGTATACGCCTTTTGCGCCAATAAATTTATCACAAATTAATTTGGTATACATAATATATTGTGCCAGGAAGATATTATAAAATATCATGTTATAATACTATTATATTAGATATTTTATTTTAATTAAAAAGTACATAATGAATTAAATTATCAAACATATAAAATAAAGTGTAATTTAAAAAATTAAAATACATATAAATAAACGATGATAAATTACATATGAATAAATTGTCAAAAAGTACTAAAATTTAATTTCTTGTAATGGTGACTTACCGACTTCACAAATTTAAACATATTGATAGTACCGTTTTTATATCTTGAAATATGATCATCGATGTTTGTTTTTTGTTTTTTATACTTACTATTTTGTATTTTCTTTTATTTTTGAATACTATTGATTTTTATGTATGTCTGTACTTGTATAAGTTTCAAAACTTCAAAAAATACAAAAATATTTGGGTGTGCTGAGTAAAAGTATTTTCCGAATGCTGAATGAAACGACTCGCAGGCATTTGTAGTTCTTTCACTTGATATACTGCACGACGCCCACATAAATGGTGGAAAAGTTGCGTCTTCGTCAATATACATATTAATAAGATAATCACTAAATTGAGTTACCCGTTCATCCGTAGATTTTGTACTCATAAAATCGTTTGCAAAGAGATTTCCAACATTTTCTGGTTCAAGTAGTGATAGACCAAATAACTTTACTTGGTAAAAGAAAAAAAATTAATGGAATATAATGTCCATTATTTACTGTATGAATCGTAAATAATTGGTAAAAATATTTCGGACAGTAAGAAAAGGTCCCATCCATAAATATTTTTTCTTGACAACAGATGAACTTTAAATTAGTTACCGTTGAAAACGCTGTTATATTATTTTCAAAATCATTTATTAATAAATATTCTTCATTTCTATTTGTAAGTGTTGTTGTGGACATTATTATTTCCTGAGTTACTCGCAAATTCTTGGGTAATTTTGGTATAGATTTTCTTCTTGCTCTATATAAATGTTGTCGCATATTTGATATGTCTTCAATTTTGAGATCATTTGTTGATTTTTCAGTAAATATTTGCTTGTTAATTAATTTTAACGGCTTTTCTATTAAATCATCCATAGCTTTTCTTTTAACTTGATTTGATATAATTTGTCGTTGAACGTTTTTAGGAGGGAGATGATTGTGATCAGTTTCTTCTTTTAATATTGTAGTTTTAACCTCGTCAACATACAATTTAGCGTTACAAGTTTTTTCTGTACACCGCCACTTACGTCCATTTTTAGTGGGATTTTCACATGAAAATTTATAATTTCTATATAGAATTAGTTCTTTCCCACGTTCACTCAAAATTACTTCCATTATAATATTATACGAAATTGCTATTGCTATAGACTATTTCACGTAAACGAATTTATACGAACGACGACACGATACTGATCATTTGGAAAAAAGAAAAATAACTTGTTAGTTATTACTTCCATAATATAATATTATTACATTATCTCATTTTTATTAGCGGATATTCCGATTTGACCAATTTATTGCATGTAGATAGATAACGTATAGTATGTACAGTTTAAAAAGTCGCGATTTTAAATCGTCCGTGTGTAATATAAACGCAGACGAGTACGTTCAAATCGCCTAGTGTGTAATCAGCTTATTTTTCAACTTCAGTGTTGCCGACGCAATTAATGTATAATCATAAAATATTGTTCTGTGGTATAATCTTTTTTGGACCTAAATATCGTCCGGCGCAGTTGATGTATAACCTTTTTGAATCCCATAATTTTTTTTTCCTTACCTGTGATTTCTGGCGCAATTGACATATACCCGTAGGTACACGCCGCGCGGCTGTTCCGAAAAGAATTCGTCCGCGACACAACGTATAACGATATTCTGGCGCGAGTCGTTTCGTCCGTCAACGGCGTCACGCCGCCACGCCCCGAGAGAGTATATTTCGGCTGTTGGTCATTTTTTCGGACACGCGAGTGTATTTATAGTCGGTAAAAATGAAAGGAGCAGAAGAATAAGAAGAAGGAGAAGAAGAAGAAGGAGAGGGGAAAAATAAGAGGAAAAAAAAAACAAAACTAACATCGTCCCGAAATTCTTTGACGAATGAAAACATGAATTATATCGGAAACGTCGTAGTACAGCGCGTGGGAACCTATATTTACCACGGGTGAGCTGCGGTGTGACTTTTTCCCGATAAAAAACCAATAACCGATCTGATGTGTTTGAAGTTGAAAACCATTAGCCGGTATTGAAAATAACCGCGATATCATCAAGCAACTATCGATAACGATCGCTACAGTACAATTTGATTTAATCGTTAAAAACAGTCGAGATGATTTATGCCCGGTTAGCCGACACCCGATTCGTCGTTATCCAGTTCGCAAATAAAAAAACCGGATCTGTCCAGATTCGCCGACACTCGGATTGCTGATTAAAATATAAGGTTTTTTTTTTTGAGCAATTCTCAACTCGAAGTCATATTGTGCTGTTTCATGGCACTTGTAACTATTAGGAGTTTTAGATTATTTTCGATTTATTATAATATTATACATAAGTTATCATGAGATTATAGCACATTGTTTGTTGACAGGATAATGACAAAATAATTGACTTAGACCGATCCATTGTAAGTACGACTGACAATACCAATGTGATTTAATAAATGAAAATATTGTGATTTAGTTTGTAGTAATATTTTAATATTTACTCTAATTGAGCATATTGAAACCATGAGATATCTCCTTCACTTGGAGTCAAAAGTAGGCAAACTCAATAAGCTGATTCCGATAAACGTCGGGCAATTGTTTGATTATTATATTCATAGGATTCAAACGATTTCACTCGCAATAAATAAATATGTCGATGGAGTGAAATAGTGTAATCTAATAAATTGATGTAAATGTTTGTTTTTTCAACTAAATTTTTTCTACTTTTTTTTCACCTATTTTAATTTAACTATCTAAGACCGGGTATCGGTGAACTTGGTATCAGCGAACCGTGAAATCGCCTTCGAGATACTAGAATTTTTTTGCATTCGAGAATATCTGGTAAAAAATCTGTTAAAAAAAACCGATAAATATCCAATACGTACACGACGATCGTGTAATATCGACAAAGCTGCTGCGCCGAGGTTGTCGGCAAGTTTCTATGTTAATTCTGTTCGAGTCCGGTAGATTAAAATAATATGGAAATGAGGTCCGAGGAGGAAATAGAGAATGTATTTTATTTTATTATTTACCATAGTTATTATCATAAGTATTACTAAAAGGTTTTAAAAAAATTACATTATCAAATACAATTTACCGAGCGAGTTAGCTAGTAAGCAGATATGGTATAATAATGTAACAATACTTGCCCGGTAAGATGCTTATTTTACTATGAATTATGAGACAACCGTAACACGAGTTTGATAAATCAAATAAAATAAAAATATTCATAGTAGATTCTGAGTGAAACGAGGAACCTCTTTATCATGGTCAATAATGCGTGTGTTTTTAATTTTAATTGTTTTGTCCGTCTACATGATTTCGATCAGAACGATCGTTCCGATCACCACGATAATCGGAGGTTTCTGATAGGAAATTAATTTGGTCTAGTTGGTACATAAGGGAGATAATTTTTTGGATTTCTCAACAACGGTCCAGTTGTCTATGTCTTAGCTTAAGTTTCTAACTGTCTCTAACTTAGAATAGAACTTAAAAAATCACAGCGTTAAAAGCACACTGTTCTATATAGTGCTAACCAAGGTTTTTTTATTGCTCCGTGTATGTACGAATCGTCTATGCGTAGTTATAAAACATATCATATAACGTCGTAAAATAGTTTTGAGGAGGCGGCGTCGACGGACTGCTCGATTTTCTTGCGTCTGATGTGAAACGTTAAAAACCGGCATAGGTTGATCCCGACGGTGCCACCAGAATGACGCCCTTAACTTTTAAAGTGCGGAAAAGCTTTTTTTTGCTGTGCATATATTATAATATACCAATTCAGGCGCGAATACCTGTTTTTTTCTTTTGTTTTTATTTAAATTAATATCGAAAATAACCTAACCTAACCTAACCTATAGTGCATACTGCGTACACTATAGTGCGCAGAATTCTTGGAAATTCTTCGTGGAGTAAACCTTATATATGGTTTAGGTCCTAGAAAATATTTTCGAACTGTAATAAAATGAGCTATATAGCCTTTTGATCGAGCCAGACTTTCTAAATTTCTTTAACAAGTCAAATATACATGTGTTTTTAGGAATCGGGAAAAAAATGTATTATTACTTTTATTTTCGAAAAATTATCGTCGTTTAAACATGACTACACAAGGTGCAGGACCATTTTAGGAAACCTATTTAAAAATGTAAATTATATATGTTCTTCGGGTTTTTTTTCTTCGGTCAAATACGAGTTTCAATATCATATTGGTATAGACCAGTGTTTCCCAACTTCTTTTACTCGCGGAACCTTTGAAGGAGTTTGAACGTTTTGTGGAACCCCCCATATTTTTTCTATATTACTAGTGCATACATATGTTTTGTACACTTAAATGAGTGGGTGGTCGGACACTTCCGACACAAGAGTGTCATTAATATAAAAACAAAATTAAGTAAAGACGATTTAAACATTTTATTTTGTTCATAACTATTAAAATATTTTTAATGTATATACAAAAGCTAAAAATGTATTATTTATTTGTATTAACTTTTTAAAAAACGAAACAAATGCTCATAAAGTTAAACATAACGAAAACGTAAACGTTATTTTTAAAAATGATATCAAAATTATAATGAGTTAACGATTTAATTTATTTATTTATTTTTATTTATTTATATATATAAACGCCCGTAGGCTCAAGTACAGTAATACAGATTAGGTAGGTACAAGAATTTACAGTAAGATGTATAAAACAAAGTTATAACAATCAAAAATAAGATCATAAAATTAACAAAAAGAAGAAACTTAAGTGCTTAACTAATAATTATGTATTAAGTACGTTTGATTATCACCAGAAAATTTAAATAATGTAATTAAATAACGTATGTTAAAAACTTTTTAATCCCTGATTTTAAACCATTTCTACATAATTAAAAGTACAAATTATGAGAATATGAGAGTTATTCGCGATAGTAATAATTGAACACTAAAATTCACTGTAAAAAAACAGTTTTTCAATAAATGTATAATTTATATTTTGAAAATAAACGACGAAACTAAACTTATGTGATTGATAGATGTATTATTATTACAAGAAAATAAATCAATTCTCATATCGTCAAGGCAGAATTAAAACTGACAAACTGACAACAGGTATCTTGTAGTGAAGAGACCCTCTGGCCAACTGCTAGCTAATGACTGCAGAAAATATAAATTAATACCTGGTAATATAAAATATAAATATATATGGATCGACAACCTTCAATATTGTTATGGTGTTATTAATGTTATAACGAATATTTTATCATAAGATAAGGAAACGTCCTAACGAGAAGAGGAGCTATTCGCGATTCGCCTTTTCTATGTTCGAATCGTAATTCAAATTAAAAATATTTTTAATTTATATATATTTCCCAAATTTTTTACGGAACCCTTGGCGCTGGCTCACGGAACCCTTAGGTTCCGCGGAACACCAGTTGGGAAACGCTGGTATAGACAACTGTAAGGTTACCATATTTTATTTAGCAACAACCGGGGAAAACATTTTTTTTTTTTTAAGACTTCTATGGAAAATAATCGTACCACTCCTGTCCTTATATTGCTAACATTCAGTTTAAACATTTTACGATTTACGTCTTTCACACTTGGCAACAATGTATCAATTACTAAAATTAAAATTATTTATAGCCCTATATATCATAATAATATCTTATTCCTGTAATATACATAATAAAATAGAAAATCATTTATTTTTGATGAGTTCTCGGAGTTCTCCTCCGTCGGCTGAAAAGTCAGAGTTATTCTGTATTTGGCTGAAGAACCATTTGAAGCAATGTCTTGTTGGCAAGTGCAGTTGTCTCATAAAATTGGCTACCGAGACATGTTGTCAAAACTTGTTTTAATTATCAATGAAGACACAACTGTTTTTCAACAAAGTGTTTATAAAAAGAAAACATTTTAACATAAATGATTGAAGTTTCATTCCGGGACATCGGAACAACTTATTCAAACCCGGTACTGTTCCGAGACGTAAGGCGATCCAATGCCTCTGCAGCGAGGTACACGATTAAAATTTTCCCATAATTTCCCCTCCCCCTCTTCATAAGACGTGAAAACCGGTGCGGTCTGCTATAACCGCTGTTATCCATTCAACGCTATTAAGCCAACATTAACAAATTTTGTTTAACTGAAACCCGTAACAACAATATACCTCCTCTTTTGGCCATAAAAATGCTTGAATTTGGATTTTTATTTTATTGAATATTCAAGTTACAATAAGACCCATAATATTTAACTTTTTTTTCATGCCACCTTGTGAGTGTCCTGTGGCCATAAAACATTTTATTTTTCTAATTTAACCCGTCAGTGGTCGCGATGTGAGCGCCACGCTCACATTTAAACGAGTTTGGTCATCACTGGCTTGTTTCTGGTGTATTTCGTGTGTAACTATAAATACCTCTATCGACATATGTACAAATATAGAAAAAATTAAATGTTATGAATATATCAATATTTCTGCTTTAAATAATGAAATCGAGTCTGATAGTGAATAACGTTAGGAAGTAAATGCTTATTTTTTTTATAATTTTTTCCATTTTTTTTTTTCATATACATAATGTTACAATTAATAATAATTCTTACGAAATTTACTAAATTTATCATTACTATTTTTAAAATTGTGTATAAGGTATAACAAAGTTAATTTTAAATTGTTATTATAAAAAGTTGTATTGAAAAGATGATATGTATTTGATTTTTAGTTTCTAAATATATTATTATTTTTAATCATTATAAGAAATAAAAGTAATATTTGAATGCATTATTTTTGTTTCACCGACAAACACAAACTTTAATTTAAGATCTTAAACTTATTCTAATGAAAATTGTATGCAAAATTGGCAAAACAGGTATAAAGAGCGTCGCGCTCACACGCGACTAACGGTGTTATAAAAATCATCGCGACCACTGACGGGTTAACCACCTTTTTTTTCACCGTGGTATTTTACTGAGAGAATTTTGATGTATAGAAATTAAAATTCAAACGAGTAGTTTTCGAATAATTCTTATTTAAGTATTGAGGAAATTAGTATTATATCTAATACCTAATATTATGATGTAATTTTTAATTACACGTTATCGCTTATTGTTACCAATTCGAGATAATGCGAATTTAACACTTTTCATACGCAATTTACTGTCTGGTATCTGGTCCGATTGACGTTAGGCACATCAAGAATTCCAGTAAAATTAGCTGAATAATATTTTGCGTTAAAAATATGGTGTTGCTATTTTGACGAACAAAGTTTGTACAGGCCGCGGGACACCCCCGAGTCGGCACGAGAAGAAAAGTTGTTGAAACGTAGATTTTATGGTACGCCTTGAACGCGAGAAAAAAAGAAAAATCCAAATTTAAGCATTTTTACGGTGAAAAAATGGGGTGACCGGGGTCGAGGAATCACCTAACAGGTCATAGTTCGTACGATGCGGTGCGCACACTTCCAAGAGCGCCGGTCGATCCAAGCCCGATGCGCGTGACGTTTCACCGCGCGAAAAAATGTGAAGGGAAATACGGACGGGACGGGCAAACTCGTCGACGGGACACGAGCGCGGCCGCCGCGTGACCGGCGAGTCGACAACCGTGTGGGGGAAGGGACTGGGAAGAAAATCGGCCGCACTCGGCAAGCGCGTCGACAACGGTAATATCACGATAGCGCCGTGACGGGCCGATTGAGCCGGACGCGGGATGCCCGAAACGGACGGACGACCGCGCGCGCCCCGAGGAATGGCCGGAGCGGCCGCGGCGACGGATCGGGAACACTGTGCGTACAGCAACAAGCGGCGGCGGCGCGCCCGAGCCCTCGCTCCGCCCCTCCCCGCCCCGTCCGGTCGACTGTCGGATCGCGCCGCCGCCGCCGCCGCCGCCGTCTCAGTCGCATTCTTGGCGCTCGCCGCTGTCGGAGCTAACAATAGAAAACGCTCCGCTGCGGCGCGGCGGCCTAAATCTCCGGCGGCCGCGCGCAACAGGACGCGTTTTAAAAATATTGTCCGCGCGACCACCACGGTTCGGGTGTACGAAAATATAACGTGACGCGGGCCCGGCGAAAACGCCACCGTGTCCCGTCTTGTGACGGCCGCGTACAGGGCTCGCAGGGTGTGCTAGGGACTTCCGCGGCGGCCGCACCACACGCACGGGGCTGGTACGGATTTTGATCGGGCGCACAGCGTTTCCGCCAAAAGTGTACCTGTTAAAAACATTATTTCCGGTACTCACCCCTTTCTCAACCTTTCTTAAGTTACCGCGCCCTTGAGCAGCAATCAATTTTTTAACGCCCCCCCCCCCCCTATGTGAGAATTCTAAGATTTAAGATGATATGGTGTAATAAAATATAATGTGCACGCACAATCGCCAAAATAATAAAGATAATCAATTGGAAAAAAATCAAAGATAAGTTATTGTGCATTGCTCAACATAGTACCTATTATTTTTTATAGTGATAGACAGCATTATATGGATTGTCAAGTATGTATTATTTTTAGGTCGCACCATGTACAACGTTTTTGCGTGAACACCCTCGCCGCCCCCCTACCAACCAAAACTAGTTCATTGCCCCTCGGTAACCCTTCACCGCCCACTGGGGGGCGATATCGCCTCTGTTGAGAACCACTGAACTAGTGATAAGTGGTATAGAAAATTGATTTGGTGGTAACGGGTGTCGGTAAAATTATCATTCGGCGGAAAAGGCCAACTTTATTTTGAATTAAGTAATTCATCCTGGTAAATGATCGATGTACACTCAATTATTTCCAAAATTTCGGAAAATGGCAACGTTGAACAAAAAATCTTTATTCGTGGAGTGTGCTCAAAAGGTACGTACGTGCTTCAACCTTGCTGACAGAAATTTTGTAAAATGTAAGAGGTGCTCTTCCCTAATTCTTCATACTCAAAACCGAGCACTACACTCGTATGCTACTCACCAATCACCAAAATATCACTCTAAAGTACGGCCCGCCAAGTTTTTCCCTGTAACTCGCCTGGCCTACCCGGGTTCAGCATGAATGTGCAGTTATTACGTTGTCGTCACGATAATCGAACCTACGGAAGACGTATACCGGATATAGTGGCCGGATACTAGACTAATACGAAATATTTCTTGAGTTTGTTTCCGTCTTGTACGGGTATCGGAATACGCTCGTGTCTTGTGATCGGTGCTCAAAACGGAAAATAAATTTCGCTCCAGTGGAGTGACGGGCTGCAGCAGCGTGTTCACATAGATTTAAGGGGTGAAGTGTCGAAGTCGTAGATGGTGGATGTAGTATAAACACTAACTGAATACTTTTCGTTATCGATAGTCTTCTTGTTTATTTTTCTATTTGAATACACTGCAACATGGGATATAAACTCTAATACTCAGAATAGTGATGAATATAGTGAACGCACGTATATTTGTATAGTATAATAATTCTGTCTTAGCTCGATCTTTTCGCTTTTGTCAATACCGAACCGTGTGAAAAGTACGCATGACGGCTTATTGCGTACATTTAATTATTTATTATCTAGATCCTAAATTCCTAGATATATTTTGAGATTAATAAATATTTTCAATTGTTTTTATAATGTTTGGATATCTAGCCATTGTTAAAGCAAAAATAAAGAATTTTTTCAAATAAATGTATGACAATAACAATATCATCGGGAAAGGAGGCCAACCGAAAATAAAATAATCAAACCGCTTTCAATATTTTACAAGTGTCAGATGTGTATGTGGGTTTATATAAAGTATGAGGGCTCGATATCATTTTTTTTATACAATATTCATCATTGACGGGTTTCTTGATTTATTTCATATCAGCCCACAGAGAACACGCAACCATTTTCCTTCGATTAAGCATGTAAGTACAAAACTACTCCGCGTGTGATATAAAAATGCATGTATGCGGTGTATGGTTTTGCGTATAATTTCGCAATTTATTCGTTTGTAAAGACCCTCTTATGCTGACATATTTTCTTCCGAGACTTAAAATCCGATGGGACACTGGTCATACCCTTTATCCCGTTTGAAATTCGTTTTCTGATTAGACTCCTTACCGAGTGCGTGGTGTACACAATTCGCGCAAGTCCGGCCACAATGCTATCGTAACACTGCAGTCGCGACACGTGTGCGCCAGGCCACCATTTACGAGGGTAATCTAATTAGGCTACGGCGGGTTGAGCGAAACGATCGGAATTTTCTTCTTTATTTTTCTCGTCTCTTGGATTTTTTCTATTTTTCGACGTTTTCCATGACTGCGTGCATAATATTATGTGCGCCGTATTACAAGCCAATTTATCGGTCCGTCGAGTTTTCGATTTCGTCGTCCCGTCCGGAATATTATAGCTTTCCTCCGCTCGTACAACGACGCGATGTCGTGTCGCCATCTCTCGGAAATCTACCAAAACCACGTTTCAAACCACCCTCGCGCGGTCATGTGTGTACATAACGACGTGCTTCGAGGGTGCGCGGTATTATTTATTCTCGTGTTGCGGTAAGGTTTTCTTCCGAACGATTATAATGATATGCTATTATTATATGACGTACATTGCCGCGGCAAAAAGGCTTGTGGCAAAATTAGATCGTTATTACTTATTTACGCGTACACGATTAATGTTAATGGCCAAATGTCTTACCGATTAAATATAAATCGTAGTCGCGATGATTATTATAGTGTACTGTTGAGATTTCAATCACTTAAACTTGTCAATTAACATATCTAAACATTTAATTAGTAATTAGTAGGGGTACATATTTTTTTGACGATGGGTTTTTTCCTACGTAACCGTTTTCGCACGGTAAACATCGGCACCAAAAGTTTCAAAGTGTCAATTTAGACTTTCTCGGCGGATAACTTTTCCCGTACTACTATATACGGTTTGTCCAGATATCCGGGATACACCTTTGTTATATACGTCATGAACTGTCGAGCAGCTATATGATGATCGGAGACGAAAGGCTCAGCTCCTTCAAGTATGTACCTATGTATAATGTAAACGCGACAGTGTAAAAATTCACCTCCTACCCCATATGACTCGATATTCGGTCATGGTCGGCGGACCCGTTCAGCGGGGCCCATTATATTTTCAAATAAACAAATAAATAATAAAAACAATAATAAAAAGGCAAAACTATCAGGACTAGGTTGATTGCTGTATTTGCAGAAACCAAATATCTTGTATCCACGAAAAATAAACAAGTGGATAGTGCGTGACGAAAAAGCTGTAGACGGTGCAGGGTTCTACTCTCGATCTCGGTTAAGGTTTTCGGCGTCACTTATTTCTGCTCTGTTTTTCCCCATTAATCGGCAAACTGTTGAGAAATTCAAAAAAAGAACCTCTTCAAAGTACAAACAAGACGAAATTTCCTTTCAGAATAAAGTACCCGGTTTGTGTACATCGGAGCAATATTTCTGGCCGAAATCGTGTACACAAACTCACAAAAAAAAAAAAAACAAAACATTATAAAACCAATACATTCCTCGTTTCACTCAGAATCTAAAATAATGCGGTTGTGAACAAATCGATCGCGATCCGTCCCAGCTCCGTCTCGTGGCGACTGCGTGGTCCTGCACCGTATACTGGACATGGAAAATACGTCTTTTAGTCTCGTCTCGGCCATCGGTTTGGGGAGGGAAGCGAGAAGTGACCAGCTTGTTTGACCGGTGGCGTCTGCGTGGGAGCCGTTCGCGGGGGATGGGGAGGAGGAGGATTTCAATTGTTACTCGTGGCCGATGTCTGTGCGCACGCACATACACATGCTCACACGCGTACACATGCTCACACGCACTCACACACACCTATGTGCACTATAATTGTCGGCATACCGGCCGTGCCAATAACGGACGAGTCTAAGAATAAACTGTGAGAAAACCGTGTCAACCGTGATCGCGTTACCGGGGGTATACGACGACGACGACTGCGAAGGCGACTATGACGACTATGACTATGACTATGACGACGGCAATGGCGATGGAAGCGCGATCGCGAAAATGTCAATGGGTCAGACCTAAATACGAATTAATATTTTATTATTAGAAGGCGTGCGATATACAACGTCCCTCGGCGATGACTACGGTTTCACTGAGGCAAGGATTTTTTTTTTCTTGTTTTTTCCCGGCTATAGGGTTGTTCTGTGTCGCGTTTTTACTCGGATCCATGCACTTAAAAATACCATCCGTTATATTTCAAAATATTATTACAAACATAAGCCATATTGAAAATCAAACTTATGTATTCTGTGATCGTACGAATCGTACGATATAAATATATTTTTTCGGTTTACGTTTCAGGGAGCTTTGAAAATCTTGTGTGTATTTGAGAGGAGAAGGTTGGCTTCTACTCGCTACTCGCTCAGAAGTGAAAAAATTACTTCCCGTGCAATCGTTAACAACTTTTTGTTTAATTTAACTAATTTTTCATTTACTCTTTATTACAGATGCATTTTTTCACTTACACCACTCAATATTTTCATCTGCATAAATAGTCAACCTAATATGAAATGTTTTCCAACGATTTCCACGCTTCCAGCCGTGTGAATCGACGCGTCCAGATCTACACGCATCCGTTAGTTCGACTCTGGGCGATCCTCGCCTTCCTTCTATATATTATTAAATCGGTTGATTTGGTGTACAATTACAGTGTTTATATACACAAGTATGATCACGGCCACGATCGGCCGTCGAAAACGAACGGATATACATAATGTTTTTATGACAATTTAACAGTGTTAAAGAAAATATACAATTATCATATTTTTGAGCGATTGATAATCGTTAGAATTTTCCACAGCCTTTGAGTTTTTAGAGTCGTCATTACAGCGCTGCAGGTTAATGAAAAATCGAGTTCTCGTATCAATAATGGCTTCGTGAGATCAAAGTGGTGTATTACGCAGTAACATATTATACGTAACTTCTAGTGACGTTGTCGTAGAATTTGTTGAAACTGCGCAAAGCCGCCTGAAAAATTCATCAACAGTTAACCGACGAAAATGTTTTGCGTAAAAAATAAGATGTTCCCATTTGAAAAACAAAGTTTGTATAAGCCACAGGACACCCTCAAGTTGGCGTGAAAAAAAAGGTACAGAGAACATGTAGTATAGGTCTTATGACCACTCGAGCATTTAAAAAAAATCCAAATTAAAGCATTTTTACGGCCAAAAAAGGTGGGAGGGTGAGAATGGTTAAAAACATCACCCTGTATACGCTGCGTATGCGAGCCTTGCGATACTTGATGTCGCAACACTACGTAACGGTCGTAACGCGGAACGAAGATTCCATTACCGCAATGCAAATGACAACACCAGGTAAACAATATTATAAACGCCGACATACTACTATCACGTCATTTCAGTGTAGATTTGAACTCGGGCACCGAAGTAGGACGTGGTCTAGTTGGCCCGGGCCGCCGTTTCGCCTATATACGGGTATACGTCGTAACACGCGGTTTCACGTGACAATAGTGTTGTACAACGTGTATTGACGCATATCGTCCCCGGAGGGTGTACGCATTTCAAACGGTCCACCATCACGTGAGATTGGAAAAAATCTCCACGCGACGCTCACGTCCTAAACAACCGATTACCATCGTGATAAACGAATCAGATTTGTCTGAATCACGCTGTATACGCGCGTGCTGTGCGGCCCATAACGTACTCGTATACGATCGCGCATTCCGCCCGCGCGACTGCAGTTTCCCCTTATCGCCGTCGACTGATCGACTTAAACGCGTTCAACGGTGTCCAAAATATATATACACACAGGGGTTTTCAAAATAATAGTGAGAGCGCGTGGAAATTTCGTCCATGCGACTTTCTCCTGCGATAAGCGAATGTAGTTTTATGTTTTTGACCATTCAAAGTAATACCGTACGTCTTATAAGTTATATAACTTAAGTCTTAAAGCGGTTACAATATAATACGTCTGTTTTAATTTTAAATACACTCAACTGTCTTGTTTTTATAATATTATACTTTTATAAATAGGTAAACGTTTCACTCCGACCAGATCGTATACAAATAGAGGTAATTTAAAAATGCTACATAAAAAAAAAAAAAATGGTCAATAAAAGTTAATACACAACTGCGTTGAACAAAATACTTAAGAATTAATATAATTTCAAGTATACTTCTCGAATAATATTGTAGAACGATGGACAGTCGCTTCAGATAATTGTATAATAAAACCTAACCGAAAACGATAACAAACGCTAAATTGTTTTAAACCCTCGTTCGATAAACCGTAAAAAACCATAAATCCAAAAGTACAGACAATATCGAATTTGTATATTTCATAATAATTTGATAACTGTACAATTGTCATATTATGAAATAATAATAATTATAATAACAATAATAATGAGCATTGATTTGTGTAGGCGGCTGTGCTGTACAAAACGGCTTTATCGTAGTACAACTGTTTGATCAAATTATTGTTAAAAATAACATCAAAACGTTGCGTTTCGCAGCACTTAATTTCGAATACTCAAGAATAACAAGCATATAAATTAAACTTTCGTATTTGGTTCAACGTCGAGAACGTACCGGTATGGTACTGAAATAATTTTGCTCGAATACTCTACAACATTGAACGTACATAATATTATAGTCTTAGTACGGAATTCAATTACTGAACAAATAAATGTACAATATACAATAATGTATAATGTATAATGTATAATGCATAGGATATAAGTATTTATGTTGCATAAGCTGCCTCTCGATGTCCCGGAGGTTAGTTTCAAATTTATATTTGGGATTCGCCGAACGCTACAAAACTCCTATAAGCTGCGGTGTTCAATGATTTTTGAAGCACCGTTTATTTTTATTCATAAAAAAAAAATAAAAAAAAAACCCCGACTGCTTAATAAAAATGAAACCATGTGCTACCGCGAATCATATGTAGAAATCACGAATTTACTAAATATTATATTAAAAACAGAATTATCACCTAATCAAATTGTAATGCTATAGGTACATTATTATAATTCGAGTTACCTATTATGCCGACAGTACACACTCACCGCAAGTTATCGCGAGAGTAGCCGAGTACGAAGAGTGCATTATAATATGATGCTCCCGGTTCAACTCGTCTCGAGCCGCCTCGACTTGATAACGCTAAATGTCGGTTAGGATGTTTAAAACAAAATATGCATACATCGGAATTTTTTGAATAGTTGTGATTTTAAATCATCTTAGATAGTGAAAAATTTGAATTTTTAAATAACTTTGAGGCAACACATTTACGGACAAAAAATCTGAAGGGAAATACCATAAAAATGCAATGGAAACGCGATCAGTGTCTGTGAAACAATTTCGGGATTTTCCGGTTTACCGGCCGGCGCGCATAGTATGTCGCACCTGGCGGCGGTGGTGTATCTACCGTTCAATACAGTCTTTATGGAGTGCACGTGTCACTCTCACGGCGGGGTGATTTGGCTTTTTCATTTCCGTTGGCATTTTCCACGGTCAACTCATCGAACACCACCGCACTACGCGTCGTTCGGCTTCCGCGAACGTATCTATTGTGTATACAAGTTGCTCAGAAAAAAAAAAAAAAACAGAATTTGTTTATCTCTATTAACGCGGGAGATATCACTCTGCGTGAATCCCGGCGGGACACGCTGTACGAATGTTTCGTATCGCTACGATCAGTATTTATAGAAAAATAACCAAATAAGGAAGACCTCATGAAAAAAAAAAAAAATACATGGATAATGGGTGACGAAAATACTAGACGGTGCAAGGTTTGATTCTCGACTTCGGGTGAAGTTTTTTTGCAATTTTTTCTGAAATTTCTTATGGACATAGGTTGCACGAATCATACGCCGAATTTTAAGCAGATAGTTGAGAGCAAGACTTGCCATTTTTCCCACTAATTGTAATCTAATTTTCTGTTTGTATTATACATTTGTATTTCATTTTATTTTCTCTTTTCCAATTTATTATTTTTTGTTTATGTTAATTTTGCATTGTAATATAACGTGTTAAAAATATTTTCTTGACTATTTTGATGGCCTCTGAAAATATTCAAATTCCCAATTTGACTCACCAAAAATATTAATTTGAGACCGCTGGTGTTCACAGACATGAAAATACATTGAAAAAATGAAGTTAAATCCAGCAAATTCTAGCTTTTGTACTGTTGGAAACCTTATGTCTAGTACCGTTTAAATACCGCATTATGACCATTAACATCCTATGTGAGTCCTATACAAGCCGTGAATTAGATGTAGTATTAAAATTTGAGATAATAATATTATGTAAACAATTTATGATTTCCTTGACATTCCGAGGGAACGCGGCCCCCCCCCCCCCTACACCGCAACCACTCCGCAAATACGCCACCGACGTGGCCCGTACGAGTTGTAGGTGAAACTATAAATAGCATGTACGTTTTTCGATTCACAAAATCCGAGGCCTGAGACCGATCGGCTTATACTGGGTTCGCACGTGCGTAAAATCGTACAATCGAGCATACTACTCCGCGGAGATTAATACGCACTCACGTGCAGCTATGTGCACTACGTCATAATGTTTACATGTATGTATCCCGTCTAATTATAATTGCATAAAACGTACCACGCGCGCGTACTGCAACGCACAATTAGTAAAACACGATGTTTTTTAACGATCGACTGCCCGTAGCTCATAATGTATCGCAATCGCTTTCCCGACACGATTTTCAAGCCAAACTCAAATTACTATTTGATTTGTGGGCAATCATCGAGCGGCTTTTACTCATCACTTCGTTCCCGACGACACGGGCATCGTATTTGTTACACGCGAGTAGTAGTTACACCACGGCCTGCGATTAAAAACTTATTTACATAGAAAAAAAAAAAATGACAAAAAAGAAAGATTTTATTGCGGTATTCTCGTGTTTTCAGTTTCGAGTATACATAAAATATTGTACAATGTACATTTTATCGTGCGTATGAAATAACGGTGGCGGCGGCGGTGGCGGCAGCCGAAAGAATGTTATTAAAAGAGAGAAAGTGTTGGCGTTATCGCAAAAATTAACTAAAAACGCGTACGGCACGAGCCAAATATCGTAGTGATGTACGATATGTGGGACTGCATTACTGCAGGCCAAAATTAAATTACCGCGTACACTTTGCACCCCGTATTGGGTCGAGGTATTAACATCGGCCGAATCATTTCGTTAATCGATCAATTTTGGTCGCGCGTTATATACCGCGGTATAACGGCTGCAGTTGCATATATACAAAGAGTCAAGTGGTTCAAACCCCTTCATCTAAATTAGTATTGAGAAGGCAGATTTTATAAAGTCACATGTTAGAATACTGAGTTTGAAAATACTAAATTTTAGAAAAGCTATGTTTTAAAAAATATTTTTTTCGTTTACTGAATACTCGTATATACTTTAACGTAATAAATTGTAATATGGTTTATTGATTTTTAAATAAAAAAAGATCAATGTTTAAAAAAAAAAAAATAGAACTTTTAGTACTTAAGACTATAGCAATAGCTATCATAAATTCATCTAAATCATAATTAGATATATCAACTGTTCTTTTACAGATTTGCATTTTGATACTCCCTGCGTCTTCCGATAACATATGGAATTTTATTGTTATTCTAAAACACAGTTTTTCCAAAAGTTTCATACACTAAAATATAGAAATTCTAAAACTCGTTACTCTAAAACTGGGTATTGTATAACTTGATTTTCTAAAACATGTATCTAAAATCTTAGAAATTGTAAGGAAATTTAGATTTTTATTGACAATCAGTAGTTTTTGTCGGTGTACAATTTATTAGATACCTAGCTGGTGATGGTATATTAAACGGATATTGTTCATACAGTTATTCGCTTTATTCTTTATTAATTGTTTGCTATCGTAGTCGTCGAAAACCTTAAAACCTTCCCTAAAATAAAATCATTTTTTTTTTTTACACACCTGTGAGGCTGCGACGGTATGAGTAATATGTACTCGTACCTTCATTATGTACCAAGGTTTACAGATCGCACGACGTGTCGAAGTCGCGGATGGATTTATATGGTAATGCGCAGAGGAGATCACGACGGAATTCCATGAGGCCTCAACTTTTCGTCGTTAAGACCGAAGATCGAAAACTTTGTCGGATTACGACCCCCCAACCAACTGCGAAACCGATCGTCTGCGTGCACTGATCAACTACACCACGTCTGTCCGAACGACGACATCTAAAAAACCGTTTTTACAGCAACACGGTGTATATTATATACCATGTACATTATTGGTTCGATAGAAATCTGGTCGGTTTATTGATTATTTTTTTTTTCCGCTCTAGTCAGCAATATTATAGATACACATTATACCACGGTCGCGGCTTAACTTTGTATTTCGTATTCTCGGCTTACTGCATGTGCCTCGTACAGTTTAACAACCGTTATGACATTATATAGGACTCGTTCCGAATCTCGTTTTGAACCTCGAAGCTTTTGTACTGTCGCGCGCTCTTATTGCTCAAACGTAAAGTGGCGAGACTCTTTATTCGCGATGCATTCGAGTTAAACTCATCAACAACGTTTTTTAGTCGACGGGGTACATTTCTTTGTGCGCGTATACGACATTATATGCATAATTACGTTCGCGCTGTACACTGAATTTCACCAGGAAGTTGATCGTTTGCGCGGAAAAAAGGAAAAACGATGATTTCGTTCCGTATACACGCGGGACACATTTTTCGAAGCGAAAACTACGTACTGATGCGCGCAGTCGGTTACCCATCTTTAGTTTAAATCGCCAGTATGTACTCGAATGATTATTTAATCAAACGTGCATAAATCGAAAGGGAAAAAATGGAATAAATTGATTCGCACGCGTTGCAATCGACAGTGCCGAATGAACAGACCGCGATATCGTAGGAAAAATGGTCGAAAACGGAGAAAAGGCTCGTAGTACACCGATCGGCTTGCGTTTTTTACTCGACAAAGCCTATGCTGGTGGCCGACGTGATTGAACATTGCCGTCCGTCCTCGTCCTCGATTATCGATCCCCACAAACATAAGACACACGGTCACCGCGACCACACCACCAAAACGAATTTCCAAGAATCTTGCTGGAGAAATAAAAACTTTATCTTCGGAAAATTTTAATTTTGCGTTTCTACATAACTTCTCGCCGCGGTAATGTGAAAGTTTGTCGAAGTTTATTTTCATTCGCTCGAATATCTCGTGGTTTGTTAGGATATATTGTTGTGCCGCTTTCGCTAAGTTAACGCTGTATGGTTGTCGGAATTTAAATTTCTAAACGTTTGTAGTGCTTCGACACCAGTTCAAACGGACATATTGTAAAGCTGAGGCCGAACTTCCGAAGAACTGCAGTGAAAAAAAGTCCACGGAGCTGTTATAAGTGCAGTTTTCCATGCCGACATTCGGATCGCCGGATTTCCGATTCCGTTCGTTTCTCACTCGCGTCCACACCGATGCATATTAATTTCAACAGTTACAGAGTATTTAGTCCTCTCACCCTCTTCCAATGGGTGTAATTTTTTAAACGTTTAAACATGCCAATTTTTAATTCATCACAGTGCACATCACAGTACGTATATTTCATTTCGAGGCACGTGTATAGGTGCACATGTATTTAATAATCAAACGAATTAAAATTATTTTAGAATCGTACCACAATTATCGTACAGGCTGAAAAATAAAAACAATTTAAAAGTTCACATGTATACATAGGTGATAGATTTTTACACTTACGACGCGTTGGTAAATTTAATGGTAGGTCGATGACACAGAGATAAAATAAATAAATAGGGGTGCCAATAATGTACATTCCCCGAATCACGCGACCCTCTCCGAAATGGCCATCACAACTTTAGTACGGATATCTCGCACGCAAGATTATCTTTCTATGCTTTGTTGAAAGTATTCGAAAACGGTAATACTGTAATCACTGTCATCGTATCCGACGTATACGTAGCGGACGTGCGAACATTTCCAATTAGTGTACCGATATGAGATAAAACGATCATTTATACGTACATATTAATTATTATACAAAACGTGTGTAAGCAGATATCAACCGTGACATATTATTTAGTTATTATTGGCTTTGGACGAGCGCCAATAAAATCACGTCACAAGTTTTTTTTCATCAACACCACACACACACACACACACACACACACACAAACACACACACACACCGAACACGTCAAAAACGGTCAATGATTTTATATGAACTACGTTTCACCTGCAGTACTCGCGGGGTTGGTCTAAAAAACAGATTAGGTTTGACATTTTTAAGTTGGTGGTTCAATAAAAAGCATAATTATCCCACCCACCTATCTCCCACAAAGTTTTGAAAAATACCCTATTCTCCTCGGTACGCAGTTTATAAAGTTGATGAATTTATTGTACACACATTTTATCTGTTTGCTTTTACATATTTTACTTGGTGTTCATGAAATAATCATGTTCGTATTACGTCTACCGGCTACCGAATGCAGGTGTCCCGCAACCGTACAAAATTACACCAGCCCTTAAGTTTTTGGTCGTTCAGAGTAGATTACGTGAAATACAATGCCCAGCCGACTCTTTAGATTCTTAAAACAGTCCTGCACCTGCTTAACAATTTCCGTACCAGCGGCAATCGTGGGGCCCATCCGTGGCAGTGGGTTGGAATTGTGAGAATACCCGTGTCAAAACGCGCGGTCGACATTCTATAAATTATAATTTTTAGATTTCAGTTCTTTCTAGTTCTCTGAGATTTCGTAGTTTCGTAGTTAAATGTTATCGAAAAAGAATGCTCAATATTAAAACCTGTTTCAATTAACAGCACCTTTAGCAATTGAACTCTTAGAGCAATCGGGAGGTGAAGCAGTTCAAATACAATTGTCATCCATTGTTGGAATTTCGGAAACATGTGTCTGCTTTAAATTTTTAAAAATTACTATTTGCGCTCAAAAATTGAAATAAATTTCTGGAATAATATATTCTTGCTCGTCTTTATATTCGACAGCGAGTATAATAAAATCCATACACATCGCCCAAACTTGACGGATAATTTTCGAACGGAATAGTCAAGAACTGCTCAACGACACGTCTACACGATCCAGACTTCGAAAACTTACAACGAAATATTAAGTTAGATATAAATCAATAATTAAAAATAAGATAAAGTTTAAAAAATAATTAGGTATTTAAATATTACACAAAAACATAATAATATAGATTCAACAACACTATAGTTTTTTAAAAAATTGTATTAGTAAAAATGATTTAAAAGCGTTTTACGATAAAACGTGAGCCGAAGTTCGGCCATTCCTGTTATAATAGTACAGTATATAACTTCCGTTGTACCCTGATCTTCGCGCATGATGAGGAGAACTTGAAAACGGATCGTCGACGAACTTCGCACGCATGACCGGACACACAACGGAACGATCGCACGCTGCCCATCCGTAGTTCGCGGTGCACGGTGGTGAACGTATCCTTAATGGTGGAGTACAAATAATAATGTACACCCTTATCCGACGCGCTTCGACAGCAGCGAGGGTATACGATAATTAATAACAATACAGTGTCGAACTTCCATCAACCGATTTCTAACCGGTCCGGTGAGTTTTTACACTTCGCTTCCATGCCAATAATTAATATTCATAACAATAATAATAATCATAATAATAATTATAACTACGACGCATCGACCGCACATCGTGTTTGGCAGAGGTAGAGAGGTAGAGAGAGAGAGAGAGAGAGAGAGAGAGAGAGAGAGAGAGAGAGAGAGAGAGAGATGATAACCCTTTATTTTTTATAATTATTATCCCCGGCGATGTGTTGATGAGCGAGTACAACTCACGGCCACGATTTACGGCTACAACGGCGGATCAACAGCCAAATTGATAATATTCCCGAACGTTTTTCGTCCAAATCTATTAATTATAATAATAATAATAATAATCCTTATTATGATCTTGGATCGGAGTCGAGCTCTACGGTAGCGTGACGAGTTCACGAACGCAAACTTCCCGAGAACAGCGCTTGCACGTCAGTAACAATACGACACAAATGGTGTAAACTCAGAAAAAAAAATGCCGAGAACAGTTTCTAAGCTTTTACTGCGGCAGTACTTGAGAAAGTTTTTTTTTTAACAATTCACTCGTTTGATAAAGAACAAAATTGATTTTAAAAGTAATATTTTTTTTTTTCGTAAACATTAGACCAAAATGTTTGCCATTCTTCCATTAATTTATGCTGAATGATGTTGGAAGTATTGTGTAATAAAATTGGAATGGAATAAATCTACGCGACGGCGGCTCATCACGAAGTCTTACGTTCCATTAGAACCGTGGACGGACTAATATGCGCTAAATCATTGTTGCATGTTCATTACCAGGGTTTACCGTTAGTTTCGATGCGTTATTATACTCGTAACAGTTAATAACTTCCGAAAATACCGTTTTTTTCCCCCCCGAACAGAATGGAACGCACCGGAGACACGGTGTTTCGCTGAAAAATTGGACACGCACCGAGCATGCGGTATACGTTATGCTCGATTTGTATACGATTTAATACAAAAAAACAGTGCGCCGAACGATAAAATACACCGTAGGCGTGCGCGTGGGGTGTGCAGCTCCAAACCGTGTAAAATGATGTACCCGAGTAATTTCCATTTTTAATTTATTTACAAATTTTATTGCAACCATAAATTTAGGTTGAGACGTACTTATCGCACTCAATTAGTGTAATATACAAACGAATTATTTGTAGAATGTTATTTAATAATTGTTTTCAATCTATTACCAAACATATACAGGTCACAAATAAGCCTTTTATACAATAGTTTTACATTTACGTATTTTAGTATTTTCTTCCCTCGTCATCAGTGCAACAACGTCTAAAAAATAATAATTATAAGCTAAGTTGTAGTTGTAGTTATGGTGAGAAAATGTCCATCTTACCGGGTTGTAGTGCAGTGGGAACCAATAGGAACACCTGCTTATGTTATTCTGTACAAGCTGTGAAAAATTCCTGCGCACGCCTATGATCTGCATCGAGTCTGTACTAATATAGTCGGACTACTAGTGCTGTCAGTCCCAACTTTTTATACATCGAACTCGGTTGCTTCTATGTATTATGTAAACCCGCATAACGTACCGTCGACCGTGCGAGCGTCAACGCTGAGGGCAGAACGAAGAAACCCTCCTTAGCTAGCCAATTGAAACGTTTTATAAAGAAAGCGTTTATCGATACCAGCGAGCAGCGATTCTCAACCCGGAGGACGCCAATACACTTTTTAGGATCGCCAATAGAACAGTAAAAAAAAAAAAATAAATACAACTCTTGTTTCAATCAGAATTTATAGAAGCTAAAAAGTTTTAATCTTGGTCACATTATGGGGGATCGTTAACTCAAAAAGGCTGAAAACCGCAGAGCTATACGAAATAATAAGCGTTTCATAAGAGTATTTTTTTTTCATATAAGAGCATTTTTAACGCTACACTAAATTTCATTACTCACTTATTGATCAATAAGGATTAAAATAAAATGGTATGTTAAACATATTCTGAAATGTTCAAGTCGCTATTACAGTTCAAGCTGTGCGTTGGCCGTTGATTATTATTAAACAGTCCACCAGTTAGTCCGCCGTGACTTCTTTTATATATACATATGCATGTATCATCTGTCTCCAAATCGAGTTTCCACTTGAAATCGTCTCGGCACGGAAACGACTTAGATTGTGTACTTCTAATATATTACAACTCGTGTCCACCCGTTTATATTATTTTGCATGAATTTAATCATTGTAGTATATTTGTTTTCGTGTCGTACATTTTTAATAGTCCGATATTTTTATGATACCATTATTCCCGTTACAACTGTGTGACCTTGGACAGTTGTAATTAACAGCCTTCGCTAGAGACACAGTAGGGCATATGCATGTCAAACGCATTCCTACCGCATTACTCATAACTCATTAGCATAAAGAACCGATACGCGACACGCGCGAAGAACACAAGTAGATGAAACTTTTATCAAATGAATAAAACCGTCAACACACATGTCACATATCACTTATCCGGCGTCGCTAAACGACTCGATAACGATTTAGAGTTCGATAAATTCAAATATTTCTTTACAGAAAATCGTCGGCCAAAGTGATTAGATCAATTTGTCAGATCTGAGAATTGAATTGCATTTTTATCGCAACGTCAATGCAAAATTTATGATTTAGAAAGAACTTAATTATCTTGTTGTGGAAACTTTTAAATTTTAAAACGAATAAAGAAAAGAAAAAGATTTAATATCTCAAAATATGCCAAAATAATCTTCTGTAGTTAAAAATAAACTGTTGTGACTCATAACATTGCAAAAACATTCGGTGCAACAGCAAGCCCTGCTCATTTAACCATATATATATACTCGTATATATAAATATAGCGATTTAGAAAGTACGAAAAATAAAAATCAATTTCGGTCTCTAGACGCGAATAATTTTTATTTCACGTTTACGTACGGTATTGATGATAAAGTTTGTTATATGATCGTTGACCTAAACGTTTGTTTAGGAACGCGTCCACGTCGGTACTTATAATTAATATAAATTAAATATAAATTACTATAAAACCGTGAACTCAGTACACATATGCGGTATACTATTTCAGCGTTAAAAAACTATCTGCTCTTATAGAAATAATAAATCTCGTTCGCAATATGGTAAATATGTTTTCACGTGAAACATTTGAACCGCTTTTTAGGTAAACGGTGTGAGTTGTGCACTATATAGCATAAACGGTTTGCTGCCGGCTGCAGATGTTACTGCGTATACACACCGCTTTTGGAAAAACCCCAAATGTAGACATTTATCGGAAAAAGTGAAATTTTTTACCTTGAAGAACACAGCCACATTGTTAGAGCACCACTGTATGTACACTGTACAGAGTGTCCCACCGGAGTTTAAATAGAGCGATATCTCCCGTGTTAGTAGATATAATCGAATTGGTTTTTATTTTTAATAAGCGTCCCTGGGCAAAGGCAAATTTGTTGACAACAGTTTGGTAAATATAAGTGTATTATTAAAGAAGTTACGAAATTAACTTTTTATTTTATAATTTTTGTGAAATTCGAAGATAACCATTTTATAGGGCTTCGTTTTCTGAAGATGTCGACGGTTCAACTTTCAGTTTTCATTGAATTCATTATTTTAAAAAAATAATTATGGCCGTTGTATTAATATGTGAACGCGACAATGTACAATGGTGGGACGGACAGGCTGATTTTGATGAAAACGCGATGCTCTCGTTTTTCTATTAATACGATTATTCGCTCGAAAAAAATTACACCGAGTGTGGAAATTGAATGTCTGTGGAATATTTGCATAATTTATTTGCACGTGGTGTTCGGTCATGTTCGAGTAGGTTATATTTTTTATAAGATCCGGGACACACGGAACTGTTAAAAATAAAACCCAAAACAATTCAAATGATTAGCTAAAAAAAAAATTCAACTCGGCATTTCGACGAATCAAATAGGTGATAAATAATGAGTTGTACACCCTTGGAACGTTCTTGTTTTGGAAGAGAGAACCAGATCATTCGGATTCTTCCAGATCATTCAGGCAGTGAACAGATGACGGCCCGTCGCTTCCATTTCAGCGGTCTTCGAAAATGTATAAACATTAATGAATTTAATAAATTACAAACAAATGAAATATTATTTATGATACCTAGTACTTGACAACTAATTAATTAATATTGATCGGCATTTTCAGCAACTTGCAGTTGTTCAAACGAATCGCATGTTTTACACTAGTTTGTTAATTATTATTTTTAATATTTCGCTTGTTATGCATTAAATATTGCAGCTTAATTAAGTAAGGGAAATAACGTTTTTGTGCGCTTCGTTGTTGTAATGCTTTTCATATTTTATGGTCTCCGGAAAACGGCACCACTGAAGATCGTAAAATCGTAAATTAAGTTCTCAAGTTCAAAAGCTCAGAGACTCGTGCAGCAGTAGACACGTATAAAAAATTATACCATCGTTTACGTTGTTCAAAGTCTTGTACAACACAAGTTTAGACGTTTTAAAAATAATAAACTTAAATTTATTGCTTTATCAAAGGTTAATTAGCTGTTATTACTTTGACGATAACAAACTTTTAAAGGTTAGGTAATTAGAGCATCAACATTTTTTTCGAACGTTGACGAGGACCGAGGTACTCATCTGGGGTTGAAAACAACGAACGATAGTTGACCGTTCACGCAGTAATTTGCGTTTATGCCGGCGGATCCATACAAATCGTGTTCGGGCTGCTGTCGGTTTTGGCGATCGGAACGAGCGTCATCGCTGTGGAGCGACCGGTCGACATCTTGTTGTCGAACATAGGTATCGATCGTCATCGTTCAGTGGGAGAGACCATAGACAATTCGTAATTTATGACGGTACGTTAAATGCAATCCACCCCGCATAAAGTCAACCAGTCAGGCGACGTGGTAATTGTTTTCGCGTTTTGACCGATCGCCCCTTGTCGGTCGGGGGACAATTATTTTCGTCGGACATTAGCATAATTTATTGCGCACAATCAGCCGTGAGAGACCGTATGGAAATGAATAAAATTTTACAGCGTACACCGTTTTGAAAAAAAAAGAAAACCTAATAAAAAACGTACTCCGACCTTTAAACGTATGCGAGTACGTAAGACGTGCTGCACGAGGATCGTCTCACGGAAATGGTGTCTTCGAAAATATAATATACCGTAAAGCTAATAAGTGGACTTCGCTCGGATGGGACTCCACGCACGTCCCGATGTGCGATAATGAACCGTTTTGAATATTAGATCGAACGCGTAAACGCGAATATTTGCGACAAAACGAGGGCGCGGGCGAAAAAACTTAAAGAAATTCAGTATACGCATTAGCTTTTAAAACTTGCCCCACCAGTCGGATATATTTGTATACCGGGTGTTCCACCGGTATTTACACAGAGCAATATCTCCCGTGCTAATAGAGATAATCAAATTCCGGTTTTTTTTTTATGACCATGCATGAGCAATTTTATTGTAAATATAAGTGTATTAGAAGTAAGAAAATTAACTTTTTATTTTATAACTGTTGTCCATTTCAAATATAGTTATCTAATATGGCTTATTTTTCTGAAAATATTGATGGTTCAACTTTCAATTTTCATGAACTAATAATTTTCTAAAAAAATAATGTAAATCATTATCACCTCATAATTTTTCCTATAAGATTTGCTGAACAAATGTTGTGTTTATTTAAAATTGTGTAAATAGTATACTATTGTAACATAGTAAAATTACTAATAAATTATAAGTAATAATCAAGAAGTCAATGAAAATTGAAAGTTGAACCGTCAAAATGTTAAAAAAAATAATCCCTATAAAATGGTTATCTTCGAAATTTATAAAAGTGATAAAATAAAAAGTTAATTTTTGACTTCTCTAATAATACACTTATCTTGACCAAAATATTGTCAGCAAAATTGCTTTTGCCCAGGGATGCTCGTAAAAAAAAACACAATTTGGTTATGTCTATTAACACGGGATATATCGCACTGTGTCTATCCCGTTTGGACACCCTGTATAAATTAAGTACAATATGAAGGGTCGTAATATACTATAAGGCTTTCCAAAGTTATGCACGTTCTGAAATCGATAAGTTTACTCATTTTTTTTTCCGCGGGAGTAATAATAATTTCATAAATATTATACGCATTTGACATAGCGCCGCGTCGTTCGAATCATGTGGTTTCGTCACGGTTCGAGAATTAAATTCGAGAACAGAGTGGTTTAAGTTAATTGGTGTTTAACGATTTTCGGAGAAAAAAAGATCGCACCTCACGTTTACGCTATATTACATAATATTATTCGGATCCGAGAATATTACCGTAAACGCAATTAATTAATATTAGAGTAAATATTGACCTAATATCAAGTGAACGTAAAGGGAAGAACATTATCTGTGTTTTGTTGGTCGGGTTTTTACGATAATAAGTTCTAAACGAGTTCAGATTAATTTTTTTTAATCGTAATAGTTGTTTCACCTAACCACAACTCGCTTAAAAATGAAAATTTCGAAAAACCCGACCAACAAAACACCAATACTGTTCATATTTTTGTGTATAGGTACTATAGGTCAGCTTACTCTTATACTAAAACTAACCACACACAATTTATCCTGAACGCAAATTTTTTACATCGTCCACTTAACGAATGGAACAATATTAATGTTGAAAAACGGTAATACAAGTTTCTCCATCATAGACGTATAACTTGTTATAATATTTCATGATAATGTTATTGTTTTAAAAAATTACGTCCACGTTCAATGTATTTTTACGAATTTCCATATATTATGATAAAACATATTCGATGTTTCAAGTACATATAATTGTATTATTCAAGCCCGTGGGACTGCGGGTGCATGCAATTTGATAACAATCATGTGCGTTACACATACAGATAATATAGATAGTTGATATTGTTACTTAAATCTACATAAATATATACTTAGTTTTCAGCACGGTTTTATAAACGAAATAAATTTTGTTTTGTTCAACGATGTTAACTTTTTTTTAAAAATAATATCATAATATATAGCGCTACAGCAACAATGAAGTTTTACAATGTTTAATGATTTTAATTTTTGGATTTTGAAATTTAAAGTTGCATTCTATACTATGGTCGACCGTTGACGTTATAGTTGTTAATAAAAAATTAAAATAGAGTACATTTTTAAAAATAATATCATTAATTTAAAACTTATAAGTAACTTTTAACGTTGGCTTTTATATTTTGGTCAAACATTTGAGCGTTCCAGTGCAGTATTCGTAGATAGGCTAAAGGATACGAGAATGAGATGTGGGAACGGGTGTCACTTTAAGCCCAGATCTAATGATTTATTGACTGTATATTGACGTTAGTGGCGTGATCAGAATAGTGGATTGTCTATGCGAGGACGCCGCACACGTACATAGGTTTTTGACTTCAATGACAGTGTACGGTCCGTAAAAATTGTTATTAAAATGAAACGAAGAAAATTTGAACGAAAATCGAATACTATATATATATATATATATATGTGATTGGTAGCTACATGCGTAGTTCCTGTACCTGTACTATGGTCAACATTCACGAGATATATCACTAGAGCGCGTACTAATTATTACAAATGCACATCGGTCAACGAAAGTTTTCAAGAACGTAAAGAAGACAGACTGGCAGTTTCTGAGCGAAAGTCTTTTTAATAGTTTTGTAAATTGAACATCTTATATCATGTAATAAATGAATACACACTGTACGAGTATGAAATTAAATAGTTCTACTTGAAAGCGTTAGGAAAAAACCAATCAAAGATTTAAAAAAGAATATTCGGACGTTTTTCGTTAAATTGATTGGTATTATGATGTCGTGTTTAAAAATTGAAAATTTTTGGAACAATTTTAGGAATCGGATTAATTTCAATATATAGGCAAAATGTCAAATAATCTCCATGCTCATGTTGTATTTCTATACCAATCCTCATTTTGTCGAAAAAAAAACACAATTATAAAATGAAAATTGTTTCATTTTTTTTTAACGATAAAAATACAGACAAGACCAAAAAATTATATGTTTTAAGCTGATCTCTCATAAGGTATAATTTCTTACTGGAATCCAAGATAATTCAAACACACATAATAATGATTTTTTTAAAACGTATAATATTTATTTATTTATTTATATTTACGGGTCTAGGCCTTTGGAAAAACAAAGTTACATATATACAGATTTACAATTAATTCTAGTTATAAGTACTAGATAACAAAAAACATTATAGTTATAAAGATATACATAGGTAAGGTATAAGCATTAACAGAGGCGGGAAGCGTCAACATTGGCAAGAGACATTAATCTTGCGATAGGTTCATTTTATTATTATGCTGTTATATAAAGTAGGAATGACAGTAATATCGGTATACCGTTTTGAGGTCAACATACTGGTATACCGTAATTTTTTTCAAAACAGTATACCGAAAATACCGAGAATACCGAGTGTACCGATAACGTCGAAGAGAATCTAACATACCAAATAATTGAAGATATCGAAATTACCGATCTATGAAAGACGTCGGGAATACTAACGCGATATTTTCGACGTACCGACTAGTACCGTAAATATCATCCCGAAATTTTGAAATAGAAAAAAAATTACCGTCAACCCTGGTAGGTATGACGTGTATATCTCTATATATAAGAGAAAGTGTAGTTTACCAATAATCAACGCAGAGCCGAACCTATTTGAGTTATCGGCTTGAAATTTCGAGAATAGATTTTTATAATAATTTTATCGGTCACTAAGAAAGGATTTTTCAAAATTTTGATTTTAAAGGGTTGAAATCGGTAAAAATAATTTTTTACACGTAATTTGTATACCTATATTGATATAATAATAACAATAGCAGTCGACCGATAAGGTACGGCACGGCGGCCCGAGGTTTTCCATCTAGAAATATATATAATAGATATATATGTATCTGCGGCCGTCCGGTTAAAGTTGGGCTGTAGACATTTTTTATACTTAAACCCGGCAACGACGGGTAATTCAGATAGTTTATTATAATATTGCGTAGAATTTCGATCGACTGACTCGTCCGTACACCGGTGTACCTGATTTGCCTATACTAGACGCCGTGTTGGTTCATAATTGGGCGGCTTATTATATTATTACAACGTTTGTACACTTTATTCTGATTGCCGTGCAACTAATTCGGGCAATATTTGTAAACATTTGATTGGAGAACATCGTTGAACAACAACGTGGAAATAAATACGCACATCGAAAAAAGATCACGCGCGGACAGTAATGGTTTCTTTTTATTATTTTCTCGCAGAATAATCGATTTCGATTAATTCCTCACACGTTGTACTCGCATTACCACAGCAGTAAGTTCTTTCTACGCAAAACGTTTTACTTTACAGTGTAACAATATCGTGTCGGTTAAAATGATTGATGCGATCTTTCGCTGGTTTACCGTTTGATTTATCGTACGAAGCATTAGGTATATCATAATAATACATTATATTAATTCATTAAAGCAATCGAAAAAAGAATACATCGAAACGCTTGTAATGCATTAGAGTTTTTTACCCCACGCTCAGAATGGAACTTTTATCTTTCTGTACTCTGTAAATGATTCAGTAATTATTATCGGAACTGATTTCAGAAGTGTTTACAGTTTACTGTTCAGTATACATTACGTACGTTTTACCAGTAAAAGGTTGGTGTTATTGTTTTAGGGTTTTACTGCAGCTGCTGAGCCACAACAATTCGAAAAGTTTGGCTAATGGAAGCTTTTCAGTTCCCTATAAGATATTTCTGGCCGCAAATATTTATTCTTCTATTCGAAAGTGCGAGTTCTATATTAAAATGAAAAATTAAATCAATCTATATATATATACAATTCTCCGGTCACAGTGTTTGTCCTTGAACTCCTCCGAAACGGCTCGACCGAATTTCATGAAATTTTTTGTGTATATTTGGTAAGTCTAAGAATAGGTCATAGGCACTTTTTTTTAACTTCTAGGTGTTGAGGGTGGCCTTTTGTTTACAGGATATTAGTTATTTGGTTGTACTTCTCTAAATGACTCGAAACATTTACTGAGTATTTTTATAGGTACTTTACAGACATTTCATAATCTTCGATATATTTTTATTATTTTCTGCAAAAGTTAGAACATTTATAATTCAACCTATCTTATTAAAGCATTTGGTTTAACTACTATATGTCTATATCTAACATCTTTTGAACTATAAACTGATCCACCAGACCTCTTTCAGTTAGAATCGTTTGTTTTTTGGGAACAATAGACAAAGGTACATTGGTTTAAAATTTAAAAGACTACTACACTATTATTATCCATCTTACATCCATTCCTATATCTCAACCGACTGTGTAGTCTTACTTGTTTTTTTTTAAATGTTTGTAATTAGGTCTAATCGTTTCAATTTTGCGAACATATGCAATGCGCCCATTAGGCGCTTAATGTCTTGCACCAATGCAGATCCCTCCTTTCATTGCTCTACTTTTGTACCTTAATTTTAATAAGATTATGATTATTTAACCACTGTCTTAATTTTTGTCTATGTAATAAGGACACTTGCCCATATATATATATATATTATAAAATAATAATAATAATATAATACAATTTTACATAAATAGCTTAACATAAATATTACTAATAACATCATTAGCTTTTTAAAACATTAAATAAGCTGACAGAAGTCAGAAATGTATGTATTAATATTTGCTCGCACCGGTGCGTCCTATATACGAGTGACAGGTAAATATAATTTTTTTTATGGCACCTACCTACACCAAATCTGTTATGAATTACCGTTATTTAATAATAAAATCTTATAATGCATTTTTTAAGTAGATTTTATGCTAAGCAGATTTGAAATAAGATAAATTAATGGGGCTGAATTAATTGGTGGGTAAATATAATTTTAACGTACGTCATTATTTCGACACTTATCTATATGGCCACGGTAATGTAGTTCTTATTCTATTATCATTCATCACATACGCCCACAGTGCAGTATCTCGTATAATTTTCTGCCTCATAACCGTCGACAAATTGTGATATTCTTCGAAATAATATGTATTCGGACACTTAAATTTCTAAAAACTATTTTTAAACACACATGTGTCCTGTATAGGTGAAGTGCGTATTGAGTGAACTTGGTTAAAATGGTGAAACACATTTACGATTGTAATGATGGTAAATATTGGAAGCATTATTCGTTTAAACAGGCTTATCCTACACAGTGGCGTGGTGAAACATCTTAACCTATGACGACAACTAAACACTGTCACCTTCCACCACCAATATGTAGGGTACTCATAAGGTTATATTCATGGGATAAAGTGAGCCTGCCCACGAACCACTCACCCCAAAATATACAGAAGCCATGGCTTTTCAAAAAAACCAGCACACACAAACACACACACACACCCTCACGCTCAAAAATTATGTTCACATTTTGATTGTAAAACGAACTCAACAGTTTGATTGTTCTGTGTGTTTACATCATTCTGAAATTGAGTATAATATTAAACAGTTATTATTATTAATTAGATCTCGTTAAATCCTTAAATCATGCGCGCGTTTAATTTAAATAATTCTTCACACTACTATACTTTATCGCATGATGAATGTGTTTGTAGGCGTGTGTGTGTGTGCGTGTATTTATAATATTATGATGTAAAGTACCGTGGAATTTTCGGTTTTAAATGTATTACATATTTACACGGAAAAAGTATCACGCACGCACGCGCTCGAATTTGTAAATACGTCATTATACGATACTTGTGTTTTTACGATAAGTTTCGAAAGTATTGACATTTGTATTATTACTGACATCAATGACGTTCTACAACACACTCGTGGTACACACTAAAAGTAACAGCCGTCAAGGTCACGATATTTTTATGCGAAATATTCATAAAGCACGAATGTATACTCAAACATCGGTGCGTGTTGCACATGATCATATTGTATCGGGTGTTCAGTTCACCGCGGTGCGTCCTAACTCCTAAAATCTACTTCCAATAATATTTGTTTCACTTGCATCCAAATGCGCTCGTAACGAGGCACCTGTGCGTGAGTAAGTGCCTACAAATTGGTTCGAATAAAAAACTAACCTTACTACGAAGTCGGTTAAGACCTTATAAGCTAACGTTTGTGGGGGGGGGGATCCCTCGTGGCAAAATGTCAAATCCTCATTGTCGCATAACGCCGATTAATAAGGTAGTATTGTTATTATTATTATTATTTATTTTTTTTAAAAGAATGTCGAGACAATTATAGCGTACGAACGTTAAAAACTTTGTGCCGAACGACTATCATAATAATAATTATCGTATCAACTCGATTCGAACACGATTAGCACGCGTCGCAATGGCGGTCCTTCGCTCGTTCGACTTAACGCAATAAATCGACGCAGCGTATCATATTATTATCGTTGTACAGTAGTGCCGCGACTGTCATGTACGCGTTTATTTTGCACCGGACCGCGTACAGGGTGTACAGGACGACGGCTCAAAACGTGACGACAATTATTATTTTGGCGATTTCGGTTAGGTTCCGCGGAGAGGACTGTCGGACGGTTTGCGAGGTCAACACAAGAGAGCTGTGCTAGGTACATATAATACGTGTCTAATCCACACGCGTGCGCGTACGTAATCTGGACAAGTGAAACGGCTATTTTTGCATTGAATTCCGCTAGACGGGTCCTGTGCGTGTTCGGAACGCACTGGCAGTGCCGAATAAACACACATAAATATAAACCTGCGGATGCGTCATGGCCGTCCCGCGAAAATACATCCGACTGCTGTGGCGGCAAGAGGATACTTCGTCGCAGGACGGGCGAGAGGTGAGTGACGACGGGTTCGATTAGATCAAAGCGTGAGGCGTCCTCTTCGGAAAACGCCGATAAACGTAATGGTACTATAGTAATGCCAAAATAATAACAATGAAAACATTAAAAAAAAAACGTTTTGAAGTTATTTCATACGTTTCGCCGGTACGATCGTGCGTGCACGCGTACAATGTTATAATATCCCGGATCCAATGCCGTTTAAGACCTGCCGTGACGATTTGAAACATTCTAGATAAAAATTTTACTCCGTACAGTGTTTGGAGAAAAAAAGATGGTATAATAATAAAACACACTTGTCGACATTTGTGAACATTGTAGTCACATTGGTTATGTATAAATATGATTTATACTGATATAATACATGTTATAACTTCGCCTAAGAACCATCATGGTCTATTTAAAAAAAAAAATCGAATACAATATGTTTCATGTATCAACAGATTCGAGCTTGCAAGACGTATAACACCTTGTTAGTTTTATAGGGATGGTACGTTCGCTGTAAAACCTAACTAAAATGTTTATACCTATATGTATAGTAAAGAGCGTCGATTATCCGCACTATAAAATGTTTGTAAAAATGTATTATTAGTTTAATTTTATTTAGTTTTATCATTCGTTATGTTCGTTTTATCGTGTACATATTATGAGGAGCGAGATCATTTTATGATCTTCTACGGTTAACTTTAATGCAGATAATATGTTTGTACATAAACTTAAATTTAGTTGGTTCGTAAACGCGATCGAGCACACCGTTAACTATCCGCAACCCCCTAGGTCCAAATTAGCGCGGATAATCGACGCTCTACTGTACTAACACTTGAAATGCCTAGCGACAAAACAGTTTTTGTTCCCCATGAACAGTCGGGAACACTGCGATCTGTCATGACGGTTCTTAGGTGAACCTATAATATAATATAGCACATAATAATATAAAAGTATTGTACAAACAATGGTATATAGTTGTATATTTCGATGCATTGAATTCGTCGAGTAAACTGTTGATTTCTAAAGTTTTAATCAACGTTTTTGACATACAACCGCCCTCCCCACCTCATCAAATTTAAGTTCCTGAAGCTTCCCCGATTTCACTACGGTCATGGTTCATGTCGAGCAATAAGTCGATGATCGATGTGTGCGACGTGTCATGATATCGCACGTCCGCCCGCCGGTCGTTTAACGTGTGTTGTTGAAACGGAACTGTGGGGGACTTAACAACCTTTAATGTAAAAAAAAATTATTACAAATACAGACAATAAATGGAACGTCTTAATTATTATATTAATTATTATTTTCGGAACCTTTAGGTTAGGTTGGATGGCTTAAGTATACAAGTATAAAGTATATAAAGTATAATAAAAACTGTTACGAATGTTACTATACGTATGACGGCGGAAACACGACTAAAGTCTAAAATGTTCGAATATAAATAAAAAACGATTTAAGAATCACTATTCATATTCTGAATTAAAACATTATCGCTGCTATATATTCGGTATTGTTGTCTAAAGTGAATTCCAATATTTTTTTTTTTATCGAGAAAGGGGATGCTTTTGTCCTCTGTGGCCTTGATCAGTATTATAATAGTAATAATCGTCGCGACGAAGCGAAAGCAGATACGCCACGAAAAACACTCGAAAATTGTAATCGGACTGCGTACACACGGACCGTCCTCGTCGTTATAATCGATATTAATCGGTTATTGAAGTTATAACGCCACGCCGTTGGGACGTCGAGTCGAACGGTTTTCGTCGGAAAAACATTAAACGATTTCTAACCGCCGGGTCGCGTCCTTAAAAAGCAGACTCTCCCTCTCTGGCTATTTATATTTAATATTTATTCGATAATTTTTTTCCATCATGGACGAGGAGGTGTATTGGAAAAGGTTATTTTTCAGACTGATGTAACCCTAAAAAATGATTGAAATTACTCAAATTCTTAATTTATTTTATTATTACTGATAAATCCACATGGTAATATGATAACATTTTGAAACTGTTTAAAACTCAAAACTAGAGTAAATTTAGAAAAAAATATTCGTTCTATTTTACCATATTGGTGTGGAAGGTAAGATTAAATTAATAATATATAAAGACGATTTTAATAATGAAAAAATAATAAACCTGCGATTGTTATCCCGATCAGTGGTAAATATTATCCGATATTACGAATAATGACTTTAAAATGTAAATGCCCTAAAACAAAAATTCAACGTAAAATGTCGTCACTTAGACTATATAATAACATAATAATATGCGTGTACATAGTTAAAACATTAATTTTAAGCCGTAGGAAACGTACAGTAATAATTGTGTCTCGCCGTCCGTTCTCGGTCGTTTTAGCCGACTAACGTTTTGGCAACGCGTTCTGTTCACGATTTATCAACTTAACCCAGCGGCAATCCCCGAGCAGCAGTGGAAGGGAATCGGAAACACTTGGAGGGAGAAACGGTCACGGACACGGAGAGAGAGAGAGAGAGAGAGAGAGATAAATCGTCGAGGTGACGATGAATAAAATTAGACGGTCATGGAGTAGTCGGGGGTCGGCGGTCGGCGGTCGGTCGGCGGTCGGCGGTCGCTGCCGCTGCGATTGCAATGTCCGACACACACAGCTGCAGCACCAACTGTATACCTGTGCGAGGGGAAATAAGGGGGGGGGGAAAGGCGAATTAATTGCCCAGTACACGTATTAACATTTATCATTTATACGCGTATAAATTTCACGCCGAAGCTGGCGGCCGTCCAGGTGCGCGCTCCGGTCGGACGCGCTCGTTCTCGGTCGCGGTGGCGGGGCTGGGGTGGGACTCCGTCGATTTTATCGGGATAATCTCTTCGCGAATTAACTCAACGCGGGTAGGCGTGGGTGTGTGCGCGCGCACGCGTTCAATTAAATTATGATTATAAAATAATTGACCGCGACGCCTATATACGACGACGGCAAGTGCGAGGCAATCGTCCAAGTGCGGCGATTGCGCCGTTATACGCCGTGATCCGTTTCGATTGGCGTGCACACACGTCGGACTTTCAATTTTCGCTTGAGAACGATACCGTGGCTCTCAGCGGTGCCGGAAATTTCCGGCGAATTTGTCCCGCGTTCCGGCAATTTTTCGTACGAGCGGCCCTCCGAAGCACTGACGGCGGCGTATACGCGCCGGGGTGGTCGCACAGGATCCTGCTGCTCTTCCACCGCCCCCGAGCGCTGTCGCGTTAGGTCTTAGGCGAGATACGCATCCCTCCCAACACGGTCGACACGATTAAAATGCGCATTAGTACCACGTAAAGGCGTGCACGTGTCGTGGGCGTGGTTCGAAACGTATATCGTAAACGGGGGTGGGGAGGGACGGAGACAACAGTTTTTGTCACTGTCGCGGCCTTATAAGGGTATCGCAAAGTTAAAACCGGCCGAACGATGAAGCACAAGGCACCGAAAACAATAGCGTGGGCCGCAGTAGGTATCGGGAAGATATGGCTTGATGTTTCGAGTGATACATATATATCCTATCTAACATCAAGAAGACAATTTGTATCCATCAATGGTATGCACTCCGATCTTGTTACCATATCTTCCGGTGTTCCCCAAGGTGGACATCTTAGCCCTCTCCTTTTCATTCTATTTATGAACTCTCTCAATGATTATTTATCCTCTGTTAAAGTTCTCTTATTCGCCGACGACATTAAACTGTACTTCAAAATAAACTCTCTCTCTGACTGCCGTCTTCTGCAATCTGACCTTGATGCATTCTCGGGTTGAGTTAGCCGTATTAATCATACTCTTAACGTCGATAAATGCCACATAATGTCTTTTTCTAGAAGCGCCTCACCTCTCCACCATTCCTACTTCCTTAATGGTTCTCTTCTAAATCGTGTATTTCTTATAAAGGACCTAGGTATCTATCTCACCCCAACACTCTCTTTTGACCATCATATCAACATAATAATCGGCAGAGCACTCAAAATATTAGGATTTGTTAAACGTAACACCACCAACTTCTCATCTAGCTCCTGCCTCCGTATACTCTATTTCTCCTTAGTTCGCTCCATTTTAGAATTTGGAGTAGTGATATGGCATCCTTACCTAGCCCGTGATGAATTAAGAATAGAACGAGTGCAAAACAGATTTTTGTCCTATGCTGCCTTCAAATTAAAAATTAAATACCCCATACACGATTACTCACTCATCTCCTCTACTCTTCGAATCCCTTCTTTCACGAATCCCTTCTTCGAACCCCTTAGCATCACGCCGCGCAGGGGCTGACCGTCATTTTATCTCTTCGCTTCTTGAGGGATCTTTAGATTTTCCTGAATTGCTCTCTTCTATCTCATTCCGTGTTCCTACTCACTCTACAAGAAATCATTACCTTTTTCAATTACCTTACCACCGCATTTCCTATGGATTTAATCACCCACTTCACAGAATGTTACGCAGCCTAAACTCAGCCTAGTCTATGTCACTTTTAATACTTTTCAATTAACATATTTAACATATATATTTAATTTTTTCATGCCATTGTTACAACTGTTTGTTATATTATTAGTCTACTAAAATATTGTACTTAAATTAATGCCTGTCCAGGCGAATATCAATAAAAATAAAAAAATAAAATATACAGGGTGCCTCACAAAGTGATATCTCCCGCGTTAATAGAGATAATCAAATTCTGTTTTGTCATGAGCATCTCTGGGCAAATCCAATTTTGTTGTAATTAGTGTATATTAAAAATGTTAGAAAATTAACTATTTATTTTGTAATTTTTGTAAAATTCGACACCCTGTATAAATCAGTCGTGTACACGGAACCGAGCGAGTTCGGTTGGTTTTCCCATGTTATCGACGTTTTGAAAAGCAAACGATCAATTTCAGTATGGAACGGTAATCCATCGGGTATACGTACCCGGTCCTGTTCAGAAATCCACGTTAAGACAATTAGACTAAGCCTAGAAAAATATCACATTCGCTTACAGATACAATTGCGCGGTAACCGTATTGCGAAATTGTTGTGCGATCGTTTGGTCACGACGTTTTTAATTGGATATAGTTGCAGGCGTTGTTCTAGGATTGCCATTTTATATTTAATTTTGTCAGTTTAAAGTTGAACACGCCCAATGCATTTTTTGCAAATCTAAAATCTCATAATTTTCACCGTGTACGAGTATTACAGATAATATTTCCGCAATAAACGTAGTTATATGTGAACCACAAACAGCGTAGATTAAATTAAATATGTAAACTACAACCGTGGTATATTTTAATGCGTTTCCCGGTGAAAATACGAAAAAAAAATATGAACCGCGTTGGTAAAAACGTTGCCGACTCCTGCACAGAACGATCATAGGTGTATACGATGTCGTAGCTAACCTTTGACATCGGGCATCTAATTGCATAAGACAGTGCGACCGATTTGTCGGGAATTTTCACCGTGTCGCGTCAGAGTGTTTAAAAAGTGGCGCTAATAACACGCAATATTGCCGTCATAGTGTTTTCCGCCGTGCAAACAAGAGATGTGCACCGAAGGAATGTACGGTCTCTTCTAAACTGCGGTGTACCAGTTCAGTGTGGTCAGGGCCGTAACAGGTCATTCATAGACGCATTTATTTTGGCTTTGCGTATAATATTATAGACTCACCCGCGATCGCTCCGAGCAGATTCAAAGAAAACATGACGAGCAAACGAGTTATAAATCACCAACAGTTCATGTCAGCGTCTAGGAGATTTGGCTTGAGTTCTTATAAATATACATAGATTAATTTTTCACCACGTGTTGTACGCGCTCGTCAACCTTACGACGCGCGTCAAAAGTTATCGAACGAGTGAACGTATCGCCGGTGCCTGCCAATCTTTCGGTGTCCACGATCAAAAATAACGTGTTATACACACGCAGCGTACGTAGGTACCGGTTACCGGGTTGATAGAGATTCACCAGATGACTTACCGGGGAAAAACTTCCGAGAAACGCTTCGGAACCGCCCGTCGAATTTATCACTCGCACGCGTAGTTCGAACATAACAATATGCGGACGTAGTACAATTCCGACGGTCGGAATGCGGTGTGCAGTCCACGAGGACCGGACGAAAATACGGTATTATTGATAAGACACGTTTATTCGTTCTGGATCGGTGTGTATTCCATCACGTTTTTGCGCACGACCGTTCGACGGAGAAAATTGCATTTCTGCAGCTGCAACGGAAACGCACGGCGTGCAGTCGATTGTCACGCGTTCTCGGCCAAAAACGAGCGTTTGTAACGCATTGATTTCAATTCGAACAGTATTGCGTGCTCGAGCAGATACCACAACGGTCGCATAACGTGTAAGTATATGACGTGTGGTCGGTGGGCACGCTAATGCGGTAACACGGTCCTAAAGGGACACCTCCTGACACCTCCTTAAGGTCGCCCCGTGCACGGGTATTATCGTGTCACCGTTCCACGTCACTATTATACTCACCCGTATTTTCACCCGACCTTGGCGCGGGGTGATATTGTTGCCGTTTACTAGTAGTGTACGGTGCTCAATCGTTCCGTTACGACTATTGTCACGTAAACTATACGATACAGTTGTACGGTATTACCGCGAAGAACGTTGATCATTGCGATACGATTCAAGAGCACGATTCAATGTGATATACTGGACAAACACCCTGGGTCCATGAGACGACGCGTGTTGAAAAGGCGCAGCTGATTGCTAAATGCGACCGGTAAACGCGTATTTTTTTTTTTTTTTTTAATCGTGTCAGGCGCGTGGTATAATAGTAATAATAATAATGGTATAATTGTATGGTATAAAATAAAACAAATAAATAAAAAAAAAAATAAAAATATAAAAATATAAAATAAATAAATCTTTAAAATAAAATAAACATTACATAATATTAATAAATAAGGTTATTAGTGGATTTATATTATTTCTGCCCAGATACGGGCTACGTTAATTCCTTGGCTTGTGCCTTTGTGAATGTCTTCTGGGGTGCAGGTTTGGGAGCAATCTGTGCATGAGATAATGTGTTGCATTGTCTGTACTTCTCCACATATGCACAAGGTGTCTGTGCTATCTAGCAGTCCCCATTTTATTAGATTGTCTTTCGTTCGTCCAATTCCTGTCCTGAGTCTGTTTAGTGTTCGCCAAACCGGTCATGTTTCATTATGACCAGATGGGAGCGACTCGTTCGGCACCCAGCTGGAGGTATTGCTTATCTCATTTCTCCATCTGGTCGTTCTTTCTACTTCAGGATTTTTTGACGAGATGGCTTTTGTATGGTTCATGAAACTCTTCCTGGATTTAAGGCGAGGGAGTTGTGGAGTTATACCGTACATAGGGTGTCGTGGATCTGCTGTTATTTTCGTTCTCTCCCAGTCTGCTTGCGTGGATCTTCTTATTGGAGGAGGGGCTATTCCTGAAAGTATATATAATTGTTCTACCGGTGTGTTTTTTAGGCAACCAGTTATAAGTCGGCAGGACTCGTTTAGTGCAACATCGACCTTTTTAGTATGTGATGACCTACCCCATACTGGACTGGCATATTCTCCCGCTGAAAAACATAAGGCTAATGCCGTAGTTCTTATGACGTGGGGATTACAGCCCCATGTGGAGCCACTGAGCTTCCGCAATATGCCATTTCTTGTCATTATTTTATGTTTGGTGTTTTCACAATGGAATCTGTAGGTGAGAGATCGGTCTAGTGTTATTCCGAGATATTTTGGACACTGTGTATTAGTGATTTTTGTCTCATTCCAGTAGACATTAAGGATACGGTTGGCACATCGATTCCTTAGGTGGAAAGCACATACTTGTGTTTTGCTTGGATTGGGTTTTAGGTAATTGCGTCTATAGTATTTCCCAAATATGTCCAAAATATTCGATAATTTTTCCTCTACATTTTCAAATTGATCATGTTGTACGGCGATTGCTGTATCGTCAGCGTAAATATAATGTTTTACGTCGCTATCTGTGGATATCGGTTGATCATTGGTATAAATGTTAAACATAGTGGGGGCTAGCACGCTTCCTTGAGGGAGACCATTTCTGGAGATTCTCCACTTACTATTCTTGCCTTGATGATTTACGAAAAATCTTCTGTTGCCTAAAAGGGCTTCGAAAACTCTTACAAACTCGTAATCCAGGGTAATATCATATAGTTTCTTTAGCATTAGTCTGTGGTTCACCGTGTCGTATGCTGCCGTTAGATCTATGAGCGCCACGCCTGTGACTTTCTTGTTCTCGAAACCGTTCTCGATTGTTTGGGTCAGGTTGAGTATCTGTCCTGTACATGATTTTCCTGGGCGGAAACCAGCTTGTTCTTTAATTAGTGCGCTGTCCACGAAGGGGGCTAGGCGGTTAAGCAGCATTCTCTCGAAAAGTTTGTACATGTTCAAGTCGTATGGCCTGGATATTTTTCAGACGATTAGGCGACGGTAATGCGCCAATATACCGTTTCGAAAGTCGCCTTAACATCCCATCTGGTAAATATGGCCCTCTGATTGGTCCAAATATCCAAAAAAGATACCCTCACCCCATATGTGCGATAAGCGATGTGTGTCGTGTGTGTCGCAATAGGTGAGTTGATTCCCGAGACCTTTATCATGTATTAGTTGATTCCCGGGTCATTAAGAGGTACGTACGAGTTGATTCCCGGGTCATTAAGAGGTGCGTACGAGTTGATTCCCAGGTCATTAGATATTTTATTCAATATTTAGTAAAATATACAGCCTATAATAATATAACACCACGAGGAGGTTGGCTGACAAGTTTCTCAAAAATGTTGTTTTTTTTAGCTTTTTCATATTTTGAAAATCATTCAATTTTTATTTATTAATTATTTATTGAATTAAATTATATTTATTATTATTAATAACATTTAGTAGTAATTAGGTAAATATTATTATTAAAAACATTTAGTAGTAACTAGGTAAAAAAATATAAAAACATTTAGTAATTTGGTACAAATTTGTAACACATTGTTTTTATAAATTGGTATCTGGTAATGAGATTACCAGTATACTGTGACATCTCTTCTCTTAAAAAAAATTGTTTTTCTTGTTGTTTTTTAGATTTCTTAGTTCCATTACTCCTGCATTTAATATACGTTTTTTTTTTTGTAAATTCGCGCGCGGTCTCGGTGGACATAAGAGCAAGTTGTGTGTGACGGTCGAACTCTTTACGGTCGTAAAATTTTTACTCGTGCAATCTATTGATAATTGATATACAACAATAGGGGATCAACTCGTACGTACCCTCTAATGACCCGGGAATCAACTCAACGGTGTCGGTGCAGGTAAACAGGTACCCGGGAATCAACTCGTACGCAGTCGTGTGTGTAAACCGATGGAAAGATACGCGAAACTCGGTAAATGAGGGTCATCGAACTGCACACTCCTTAACTCGACCAAAATGTTCACATTGCACTATGCTTAAAAACAGTTGGCAAAGCATTTTCAACACCAAATCCAAATGTATTTTTCATATTGATGTTATAAAGCGATAATTGCAATTTCATATTTATGTTATAACGATAATTGCAGATACATAACCATTCGTTATGAGTTATAACCAAATAGAAAAATATATTTTGATATTAAATTGCCAAAATGGTATTTTTAAACTGCGTAAGCTTACACAGTGTAAGGTAATACTATTGATAAACTTTGATTTTGAAAAAGAACTTAATTCATAGTATAATTTACTAATTTTGAAAAATAACTCAATTTTGTACATAATTATTGTATATCCATTGAGAATTATTTAAATTTTAGCTGTTGAGACCAAGTTTAATTCGAACGTTTTATTTTTCTAATCCGAGTGTAAGAGTCCAATTCGACAGAAATAGCTAGGAGTCATTCATCCAATAAATAGGTCTATCTATAAGTCATGAGTTGCGTAGCTGGTTTATGCCATCGTAATGTACAATTTGGTTTTCAGTTACGGGGAAAGAAATATTATATTAGGGCTTTGAACGGTTTTAGTTGTGGACATGTGCGGCGTCATCTGGTGAAACGGAATTTACGACATAGCACTGTGACCGTGCGGCAATACGGTCCAGACGATGAACCACGTCGTCAAAGAATGTATCCTTTATTCGATAAAATACTTCAGAGGACTGCGCATACTGGGTAAGACGATGCAGTGAAGTGGTCAATCACTTTAGCGGTTGACGTATGACAGCTGAACACGTTGAATGCAAGGCCACTACTATATATAATATATATATATATATATATTTTTTTTTTGTCGAGGAATTTATTATTTAAAAATATTTATTGTTTTTAATATTTTTATTTCAACCATTGTTTTATAAAATCGTTTTAGTTACTGCGAATCGCTGTGCATTTGATCATCCATACAGGTATACGTAACATTTGATGCAGCGATTTTATCAGCTGTAGTCTTCTGCTCAATGGTCACGGTAGAAATTAAACTGCACGAGCCCTATATAACGCATTTCCGCCGTGATGACCGTGTCAACTGCACTTTACGACGAGTTACGTCATCGTGTCGTGCGTTGAAAACGAAATTTCCGTCAGTACCTATTAGTTGCGCTGTGATTTCTATTGTGTACACACACGCACGTGGGCCAAAGGCTTACATTTCGCAAGTGCACGACCCTCGAGACCGGCCGAGGATGTTACGGCGAAAGTGCTAATAAACAAATTTTAGGTAAAGCTATATATTAATACGTAGTAGCCGGTCGACGGGAGAGCTTAAACTCTGTCGTTGTCAGGCTTCAGCGTTCCCCGTACGGTGCAGGATCGAGGCACCCGAGAAGGGCGTGCGTAGTGAACTATATTATTATTTTCATTACAAAGGTCGAATGGTATGCGTATTATTGTCTATGGCTTCCACGACTTTTCGCACGGTCAAAGTCCTTTTAGCCGTCCACGCGCACACGCGCACCGGCACATTTTATTCCGTGCGAGCATTCCGTTCGCGGCGGGATTATGTACGATAGTAATAACGTGTCACACTGGACGAACGCCATTTACTCGATAAGAACCCATTCGAATCACAGTAACACCTTTTAAGTGTTTTAGGTATGAAATTCGTATTGGTTTTTTTGTTACGCGCAAACTATATGATATATGTTATAATATACTACATACGAAATTATGTGTATTCGATTGTGTGGTGGATAATCTGATTTGTATTTTTGACGCGCACGAGAACATTTTTTTTGTGTGCGTTTAAGATTTAAATCTTTCTCAAAAATCTTAGTTTCATAATTCATATTGTATTTTGTTTTAGTTTAATACATCCGCGGTGGATCATATTATGAAACCTACACTACCAAAACTAACCTAACCAAATGTCTACATTCTTATAGGACATAATTATTATTTGGATTTTATTTTTGTTTTTTTAATATTCAATAGTATTTCTTCTTTTGATAAAAATTACTGGATTTTTGGACACAGTAGGTGTGTTATAAATGAAGCCCGGCGAAGGTTAAAACACTTATAGAATAGAAATCAATAAGATTATCTGTCATACGTTTAAATAATTTTATCTAGTTTTTGAGAATATTATAATTATATTAACGTTCGTGATATTGTTCATATACTAAAACTACGGTTCTTAGCTTCTTAAGCTTTCGGGTTTTCACGAAAAAAAAAAAAAACTATGAACTATTAAGTACGAAATTATTAAAGATTAATTGTCAGCTATCTCATAATTTACTTTATGTTTTATTTTCTTTAAGTTTTCATTATTTAAAATTAATGGCCACCACTATACGTTACGTTCACATATTATGATCATATGATACCTGTTACAGTTGGCTTATAAAAATAATGCTACAAATATAAAATTGTAAAATATACATTTTTTTTAAATCGTGTTATATGTTTCAAAAAATTGGCCACATAAGAGTTGTCCATTTTAAGAAATTTAAATATCACTCTTGTAGCTCTGTTGTTTTAACATTATTTATAGAAATCTTTATCTAAATATAGACGGAAATTTCTTTTTTTACAACCTCTGACTGTTAATATATGCCACTTGCCTACCTATAATAGCAAAACACGAAACTTAATCAAGAAAGTACTTATATCCACCGAGCGTATAATTTCATGGTTTAAAATTAGAGCTTTTGAATTATTATAAAAGCGTACCTACACACGTACTATATACCACAGGTGCACGGTATAACGTTATGACGTACGAACATTTTGTAGTGCAAACTAAATTTAAATTGCCAACGCCAGGTACAACAACACTAATTGTCGGTCGAGTTTGATTAAAAATATAATATCTATTGCCTTATAAGCAAAAGTTCAAATTCTTTTCAGTCGCTCTGTACGAGCATAAACGGTGCACGAGGAATTCGCAAGGCCACAATATGGACTCTAATTAAAGTGCACGTCTCATTGGTGAGGTATATAGGCTTGAATGTGGAATTTTAGATACTCTCTATTCTTTAATTAGAATCGCCAAGGTCTCGGAGCATTCTCCATGAACCATTTGTTCGTTATTATAATAGGTACTTATTTACACTGCTGCTTCGTTACTGCTCTTTTTGCGGTAAAAATAATGCATTTGGCGAAAGGCTATGAGAGTAAAATTAAATATTTTTGCTCGGCGAAAAACATTTCATTTCTTACATGCATTCAACATGAATTACACACAGACATAAAACGTTTTACTTTCATACTTTTAAGACTTCTGGAGATTTAGGAGCACTTAAAGTGTTGCATAAAAAAGCTTTTAAATATTTAATTACACGGCAGAACTACCTATACTATTATAATATTTTAATCTTCTTTAATTATTTTCCGCTATAAATTTGTGTAGGTTACGAGTGAAAAGAATTATCAAAGAAAATTTTTGTTTATACAGTTAGTTCATTATGCATTCAATTTAAACATGTTATAGTATTTAACAATATTCGTAATCGCGTGTGCTAAATCGCGAAGTAAATTAAATGTATAATTCTTATGGAGATAAAACGAAATACATATTATGTTATAAATGATTGTAAATAGCCAGCAATTTAACCAGAATAAATAAGCAGAATAAATAAGAATCCATTAGACAAAAATATTAAACATATATTTTTAATTAGCTTAAAGCCCATGTGAAGGATTGCCACTGCGACTACAATTTTCTTTAATGTTGCAGATCGTGGAACATTTACGAAAATAGATAGATCCCGCAGAAGTTGACACAATTAATTTTAGTCTCCAGTGGTTGAAAAACACATTAAATTACCGCACGATATTTCTTGTCGTAAACTTTTCTATTTGATGTTTTCATCTCTAATACGAAGAATGAAATATTCTTAACGTAATATGTAATATAATATTTTCTTTCACGTAGGCTTTAAGAAAAAATAAACAATATTAATAAAGAAAAGTGTATTTCAGAACTTACATGTGTCATACATCAAAACATATTTTATTTTAGTTAGGTTTAAATTTATCGATTAGAACTTTTGTTTTTCGTCTGTCATAATTTTTGATAATTATAAGCAATGGTCTAATAGCACCTTATATGGATTTTTTTTTCATGAATTTCTACTAATATATTACGGTTTTAAATGTCTTGTAATTATTTTTTTTTTATTTCCGTTGTTATGAGTGTTATTTTACAATGAATTTTAAATTATGGTAATTGTACTTCTAATTATTTTATTTCTTATCTACAGTACTGTGATTGTTAAACGAGTTGATTATAATTGTTAATTGTTATGGATTTAAATTGCTTTACCCTACGCTAATATTTGAATCATGTAATTCAATGTACTCAATAAAATCATTTCTCAGACAGTAAAATAATGAGCAGTATTATAATAAAAAATACATATTTTAATTGTCATTGGACTTTGTATTAATTATTATTAATGGAATAACAATGCTTTGTGATGGTAAAATAAAAAAAAAACGTTTTCATTTTATTTTGTATTGCAAATTTATTATTCTAATAAATAATAATTGACCTTTGTTAAGAAATATCAAATTCACTGTTATTTTACAAAACTTTCAATACCTTTACACAATTTAAATAGAAAAAATAACGTCCTGGAAAAAAAAGTCCTACACAAATTGAATTGTGTATAATATTTTTAAGGTATTTGACATTATAACCTTAAAAGGTTGAACATTTATAGATCCGTTTTTGTACCTAGTCAGTAGAGTGCAATAATACTATTTGTAATGTTTACGGTTTAATAATCTTCTTTCCCAGTTTCGTGGTAACAATAGAGTATTAAAAATATAGATGAGAAATATTGATGGAACGATTGATACTTTTAAGAATTTAGGAAATACTTTTCCAGAAAATGTGATTAAGGGACTTCGAGATGTGTTTAATTTAATAACAATTACTTTTTAGATAACTTTAATTTAACTATATCCAGCAACTATTAATTTTTATTTTTCTGACTGTGAATTTTTACAGATATGAATGTCTCTTCAATAGTTATTTACTTATTGCTATTTTTAGATTCAGAGCATAATTATGATCTATATATAGGTTTTAGAAGTACATAATTTGGTTTTAAAGTGAAAAGTAGGAGGAAAAAATTTAATTATAACATTAACCTAATTCGATAGATTGTTATATAGGTAATAAATAATAATTTACTCGTACATTATAAATCATTATGGTACTGTTGGTAATGAATGTTATCAGTACACCTAATTAAAAATAAAATGAAAGTAACCGAACGTAAGACTATTGAATATACTCCAAAAATAGTGAAAAATACTGACTTTGTAAAAGAATAAACAAATTTTGCAATATTACCACGTATTTATAATATAATTCAAAGCATACAAATAAAGAACTTAGTTTATTTATAGTTGGGTTCATTGATTTATGTACTATTTTTAAGATTATTATTAAATTTAATTCTAATTGGTACAATTATTATTATAACGTATTTATAATGATATATATTATGTTGTGTTTACATTATTAACGGTTTTATATTTACACGAGTCACTATACGTTCAAATTTAACATTAGAGTTTTATTAAACACTTCACCGGTTACGTCTGTATCGTTAAATTTGAATGAACCCATAAAAACGCATCTCATTAAAAACGGAAATTTATATTTGATGAGAACTTATCATTTACAACATTTTTACTTAATGGATGAAATACATTAATATTTGAATAAAGGAATTTAATTATAAATGTAGACCATAGGCAAAGCTTGCATACATTCAAATAACGTACAGAAATGTTTATGAAAATTTAAACCTATAGAACAATCGCGTATTATACAATATGTAAATGGATGTTGGTTTTGTTCATGTTTTATTTGTGATTATAGACTAGCATAACGCCGTTGAAAGAGATAAAATTGATACATTTTATTTGGGTTTTGAAAAAATCAAGTTTTATGTGGTTATATTTAAGTTGTGCTTTAAAACAGCAAACGCAATGTGCACGTATTATAATATATTAAACTAAAACTAACTCTTAGGACTAAGACGGTGGTTCTAAATAGTTCTACGATAGTAATAAAATCAAAAATCATACCTCTAACATAAACAAATAGATTATTTATGACAAACACTGTGTGTTATATTTTCAAGATCCGTACGGATTGCTGAGAACCAGAAACAAAAAAAATTAGACACCGGCTAATATACGTGTGTGCGAAGAATTGCTCCAGACGGACCGCGAGTGTGTGGTTCGGAAAACGACAAAAATGCGTACTCGACGGAGAAGACGAAGAGGAAGAAGAAGAAGAAGGAGAAGGGAAAAGTGAAGAAGAAAAAAATGGTCGGTAGGCCAGAACCCGTGGAATGTATGCGCGTGTATGGGCGTCGTCGAGTCGGGTCCAGACGGGTGATTACCACATATCGGGTTATTAATCTACCGCGTCTTAGACCATATGATGCAATGTGCCGACTACAGGTGTGTACAGGCGAAAGTTAAAAATGCGTTTCGGGTTAAAATGTCCGTGTACGTATACCGAGCCGCGGTGGCGGGGCACGGCCCCGGCGTCGTAGAGCACCTCTCGAGTGTGATAAGAGAGAAGGATTAGAAAGCGTCGCGGGCGCGGGCAGGGGGATGACGAGGAATAATCGGATGATAACGGCCGAGAAAAAGAATAGAAAGAAAGAAAATATGATTATAATAATAATAATTGTATCATAATCATTATATTTGAAACGGAATCCTGTCGGCCGCGACCGTTTACGAAAGATGACGACGACGATGATGATGATGATGATGGTTCTCGAGCAAGTCGGCCGGCGGCAGTCCTTCTAAAAATGGACCCTGTCCCGGCCGAGGCGCGACACGTCTTCGGCGGCGGCGGCGGCGGCGGTGGTGGTGACCGTGCGGCGGCTGCGGCACGGCCATTTGACCAATCATGGAGTTTGTGACGGGCACAGGGATCGCGTTGCAGACGGCGGCCCGCGGCACTCGCGACCGAAATAGAAAAAACGCCCAAGGATATGGCAGGTCGCCGTGGTGGGGGACTAGGGTTTTTCACATGCTCAAACTCCGGCACAATCCCATTCATTCTACGTCTGAACCGCCGAGTAGGTATCTCAATAATACGGACACACTTACGCATTCGCAAACTCACAGCCGTAGAGATACGCAGCGCAGTGTTGTTCAAATTTTTTTTTTTTTTTTTACACTCAGATAATACATAACCGCTTTTTAATCAGATATACAGTACTCGCTTTTCGACGATTGCTGTAAACGGCAATCGACACGTATTTATATTTATTCTCGCACGGCGGTCTCACTCAGCTGCTGTCGCATAGTAATTAGTAAATTTTTGAAAGTGTGTGATTTTTTTTTCGTGTGAAAGTTTTTTAGTTTTTTATCTTTCGTTTTTTTTTTTTTATTTTTTTTGTTTTTCTCCGGTGACTACCGTAATTGTTACACGTGTGCTAACAACCCCCGACCGCAACACCGCGTCCGCGATAACGAAACATCGTAATATCGATATTATGGCGTTCACGTCTCACTGCCTAACCGAAGTGTCTGATTTTTAAAATATTTTAAGTTACGTGCGCGACTTCCGTTTGTTCAACACCAAATAACCAACGGACGGACAGTGGTGTCTCGTTCTCGTTCGTCGCACGACGGTCCCAAAGGAGTTCGGTAATATGATTAATACAACGTTTGCGCCCGTCCGCCCGTGACCGGGTCACCGGTGGTGGTTACCGCACCACGGTGCTGGTGGTGGTACGGCTGCCGTTCAACAACCGCGGTCGCCGTGACGCGTCCGACCCGCACGGTCTATTAATAGAATTTTTGTGTTTTTTTTTTTTTCGTTCCTCCGCGAAAACTAGGCCGACTCGTGTCCGGTTTCAATTCGGCTAAAACATTCTGGACGCCGTCCAACGAGCGCGCAATTATATTTATACAATATTATTTTACATATCCTCTCCTCGCTCTCTCGTACACGAAAATCGGCGGCACACCAGCGCAGCAGTACAGTTCCAGCCGAACCGTGTTCCGACTCGCAACCGTCAACCGAGGATTTCGTACTTAATTTTTTTTTTTTGTTCTCTACATTTTCGATTTAGCTTTTCCAATCGCCGACGGTCCCCGCGACACCCCGCCGGCCGTCCGAAAACCATCGAATACTTTCACACGACGACCGTCCCCGGTCTATTTCAGTAAGTGACCGCTGCGGCCGGCTAACCCGCCGTCGATACCGAATCGAATACCGATGATACGCGGACGTTTCGTTCCCGTCCGATCTATTTCGGTCGCCCGCGCCGTGTCCGGGTCGGGTCCGCGCGTTATTTGGCTCCGGCTCCGAGTCGTCTAATAATACGCGCAGCTCCAGGCACCTCAAATATGCAACAAAACGCTTTTCGCCTTGAACAATACAATCGCGTGTCACTAAACATATTATTATTTTAACATCGTCGTGTGCCTCTTACATTTTTCTGTGTTATTTTCGTTGCACGTCGTACGGTTCTCGGGTTCGGGTTTGCTGAGACTTGAGTCGACCGAAAAAACCAAACTCAAAACGAATGCTTCTTCATTTAGACGTTTTCTCGTTCGTCGATTCCATACGGCGGCGGTACGATCGTCTTTTTTATTTTTTTCCTTCCGTCGGATTCAAGTGTCAGCAATACTGCAACTCGTCTCGAAACTCACGGTTACACCAAACACGTTTGACTTAACGCGATTTTTTTTTTATAGGTGTGTCGCAAACAACACTTTTAACAAAATAGGTGTGTGACGTAAAACCGAACAAATCGTTTCGTTTCTTTTACATTTTCTCCTTAAACTACAAAAATGCCACGTGTAGTCAAACAAGAAGGTGATGACCCAGATCCAACCCCATACTTGTTCGTGTCTCTCGAACAAAAGAGAATCGATCAGACCAAACCCTACGATGCCAAGAAGGCTTGCTGGGTGCCTGATGAAGATGATGGTTTCCTCCAAGGAGAAATCCGAGGAACCAAGGGTGATTTGGTCACCGTCGCTCTGCCCACCGGAGATGTGAGTCCTTATTGATACTTAATATTTTTTTTTTAATTAAATTAAGCTGTTTGACTTTATACATGATGTACATGCATAAAAGTTCGTTTTCAGTACAGCTACAAAGTTTTAAAATTTTATCTTTTTATTTTTACATTTTGCGAAACATTCCATCGACATGCGAAATAAACAAAATCGTAAAAACATCATATAAATGATAAAATTCTTGGCATTTTTCTAAACATCTTTATATTTTTATGATATCATTTTATTACATATGCGTTCAGTGAAAACACAATATATGAATCAATATCAAACAGCTTTTAGGAATTTCTCGCGATAAATTATTTTAACTGAATTGAGAGTTATGAATTATAAATTACCATTTGCATTTCATATTTTATTCAACACTACTTAATTTTACGAATTTTTAATTTTTAGTTTTTATCTATAATATTAAAGTTGAAAAACGTTCATATTATACCAAAATCCTTTTTCATTTCGATTTGGAAAGTACATGTTTTAAACCCATAGTTCAATGAAATATATTCGAATATTTTTTGTAATATAAATATTATTAAACTTTTATGAATAACTTATCTGTATGACGGTTTTAAATTGTTTCAACTTATAATAAGTAATATTTAAATGTTTTGATAAGAACTTTTAAAAAATGACCATTGATTAAGTTACAATCGAGTAAAGAGGATGAATGCGAGAACCTAAAGAGAAGTTTTGTGCGAGACAAAGTTTTTTGAATTTCAATGTTACAAACTGTATTTTGGATCGATTAGGAGAAATCGTTCAAAAAAGATAATGTGTTTCCCGTTAACCCACCCAAATTCGAGAAAACCCAAGACATGGCTGACATGACTTACCTGAATGATGCCAGTGTATTGCATAACTTGAGGCAGCGATACTATTGCAAATTGATTTACGTAAGTACCAATACCAATTTTACTAATTTAAGTTTTCTATGGTATGCTAGGTGAAAGATTTTAAAAAGGACCAAGTGGGCCAAGTGAACCCACCGAAGTTTGAAAAATGCGAGGATATGTCAAATTTGACATATTTGAACGACGCGTCTGTTTTGCACAACTTGAAACAAAGATATTACCATAAGCTTATTTACGTAAGTTTTGGGGTTGCCAATGAAGGTGGCTACGTGTGCCATGTTTTTGAATTTTGAAACCCGTTTGGAACATTCCTATGCTATCCTATTTCCTGAAATAACATTAGTAGAATATAAGAATGCAACTTTTAAATTTTTCTATAAATACACTTTTTGAATTCATAGAATACTCATACGACCTGCCGTTTTAAATGAGCTAATTTAAAGTATGTCTATTTATACGTTAATTTTTTTTATATAACTATTCTAAGACATCAATTGTTCTTATTATATCTGTTAGGTTAATTTTTTTTATTGGATTTTGGTCATCAATACTATTAGTTCACATTACCAATTTATTATTACATATTAGAACCGTTTGACATTGTCAACGTTAAACTATCCAAATTTGGAAAAATCGAACTTTATTAAATGAGTTATATCCAAATTTATTTTATTATTTTATTCCTATAAAATAGAATATAAATAATCAGTTTATAAATATCCCTCAACTATCCTATGTGTTTGTTTTTTTTTTTGCTGTGGCTGTCGACCATAAAAGGACATTGAATTGACAGTTCTAGGTGAACCCTGTTTAAGTGAACACCTATTGGCTTTACAACATTTTGGTTTGATTAGTTTTTTAGATGTGTATAAATACCTATAGTAGATTGGTTTTTAATGGAATTAGATTAAATTTGTTGTACATTTTTACTTGTTTTTCTGCAAGAGAAACTTTTAATTGTAATCAGCTTGTGGATTACAATATAAACTTAATTTTTGAAAACACCGTCTAATTATTATGATATCGTATGCATTATTATTGCATATTATGAATTTCTACAATAATTCATTTATTTTTCAATGAAATACAAAAAGTTTCTCATGTACGATAGTTATTTATTTGTTATATTATGTTCGTTTAAAATCGATAAATAAATGTTGAGAACATTTACATGTTTAGACCTACTCTGGTTTGTTCTGCGTTGCTATCAATCCTTACAAACGTTTCCCGGTATACACCAACCGTTGCGCCAAGTTGTACAGAGGCAAGAGGAGGAATGAAGTGCCACCTCACATTTTCGCAATTTCTGACGGCGCATACGTTAACATGCTTACAAGTTAGTTAAAACATTTAAACTTATGTTATTTCCGTAGAATTTCAATGGAAAATATTCTATCGGAAATTCGCTACACTCAAACAGTTGTAAAATTACAATTTAAAATTAAACGTGCGATCAAGAATATTTTCCGTTAAAATAATAATGATTATTGTAATAATTATTATTGCTCAATTGATAACTCCTATTATTATAACGAAAATTTTTTTGTTTTTTCTAGACAAAGAAAATCAATCTATGTTGATTACGTAAGTTCATAGCTCATAATAATTATAGTTTTCGGACGTTTTTCAATTAATCTTACATTTCGTTATTTAGTGGAGAATCTGGAGCAGGAAAAACTGAGAACACGAAGAAGGTAATTGCGTACTTCGCCACCGTAGGAGCTAGTACCAAGAAAGAAGAAGAAGCCGCTGGTGGTGTCAAGAAGAAGGTAACTTTTAACGATTACACGCCATGTCGATTGTACTGTATTTTAATCATTACGCATAACTTCGTGTGATAGGGTTCCTTGGAAGATCAAGTTGTACAAACTAACCCGGTATTGGAAGCTTTCGGTAACGCAAAGACCGTCCGTAATGACAACTCTTCACGTTTCGTAAGTTGACCATTTATACGAGTATATATATATATATATGTTACCGATAGAGTCGAGATTACTCGTAATGCTAATAATGTGTATTCATGTGGTGCTTAGGGTAAATTCATCCGTATTCATTTCGGTCCATCTGGAAAATTGGCCGGAGCTGATATCGAAACTTGTAAGTACAACACATCAACGTCGCAACGTACTTATATAATACAGTTCGTTATACACGTGTCAATGCTGTCTCGTTGCAAGAACCGAGTGCGAAAACGAACATTTTACATAATGTCCTAACGTTTATTATTACAGATCTGTTGGAAAAGGCTCGTGTCATCTCCCAACAAGCATTGGAAAGATCTTATCACATTTTCTACCAAATGATGTCTGGATCGGTGAAAGGCGTAAAAGGTATTTTCTAACACAATAAGAAAAATATTTTTTCTGATGATGAAAAATTATTTTTTTTACCTTAATACAACAATGTTTAATTAAATTTTATAAATGCTCTCATACACAGTAGAAATACATATAAAAGGGAGGTTAAGTCGTGGGGAGGTGATACAGTGATAATATTTTACGGTCGAGTTATCGCGATTAAAATGTTGGCGAATGAAATCTTAGTCTATTCGATATTAACCATTTTGGAACCCAAATAACTAACTGGTTGTTGAACACAGAAACGTGCATGCTGAGTGACAATATCCAAGACTATTACTACGTAGCACAGGGAAAAACCACTATTCCCGGTATGGATGACGGAGAAGAATTCACATTGACCGACGTAAGAACCTATAAATCGGTCTTGTTCATAATTTCTACGAACATTCCTTGTCCACATTTCTCCTCATACCTATAGAATTTATACTCGTCGAAACGCTGGACGTCTTAGCAAAATATGTAGATGACGTAGGGTAGATGCGTTTTTTTTTTTTTTTTATTTTATTTTAGAAAACCCGCTACGAGTATTCGCAATATGTAAATAAAAAACCCAGCCGTACATTACACAACTAGTACAGGCGTCTACATATTACAATATGACCGTAATAGTATATCCACACCATATTATAATGATGGCCAACATAATCTCGAACCGTGTGTTTTTATATAGTGTACATAAACAGACCAACCAGTTGTATGGCAGTAGTTGTATTCGTGTATATAAGTATTATTAGTTTTAACCAATGTCAACACCGAACCGTGTAGTACACGCAGTAGTCAATATACCACGAACCATTTTTGACTAAAACCGCAAATGGTCTATTTAATAGATTTTTAACTTAATTCTAACATTTATTTTACGAAGAACCATACTCTACTGGTTAGATATGGAACATTTGATCATTATTATACAAGTTAATATAAATACTATTTGCATGACAAACTATAATAATTCCGGGAGTCCAACGTTTTTGTTTTTAAATCGAATTCAAACTTCGATCAAGTGATTTTAAGATTCAAACTGCCAAGATGCGAGTTGCTTAAAACCACTTTTGACACCTACCGGTTTCAACGTGTTGGATTTCTGGAATTGTTCGTCCTTTATGTTATACAAATAGTATTGATTTAAACCCGGATGTGTTTAGTGAATGAGATATATTAGACTGCCTTTTATATCAATTTTACTCGTAAGACCCAATGCATGACAAATGGGGTTTGTTTTTTTAACCAGAAATGTGTCTCCTGTCCAACAATGTAAACGATTACCATTTCGTCAGCCAAGGAAAGACTAGTATACCTGGTCTAGATGACGGAGAAGAGTTCATCATTACTGATGTAAGTCTTTCCCTCTCTACTCTCCTGTTGTCGTTTGATAATGCTCATCTCTGATAATTATTATTTCTTTCGAAGTGTTGAACATCATAAATGTTTACTAACACTAACCGTACAAACGTTTAACAACTATGATAAAATATAAAATGAGCATTACAAACGAATATCCTTTCGAATCACTCCTATTACCACCAATGTGACAACATGTAACCTTTGAATGCCTACCAAGCGGATTGATATTGTTTTGGCTAAAATCTATTGTGACTATTAGCAGTGTACAATTTTATTAATAATATGTATTTGAACTGAAGTCTATCGCAAACTTATAATATGCAACTTGAAATCTTCACAGTGTATACTTAGCATACCTCATATAATAATTATTGTTTGTTCTGGACTTTTATGATTTTGTGATAATAACTGTTTTATGCACTTTGCACGCAGAAATGACTTTTTTGAGTAATCGAATCTCAGACTACTATTACATTAGCCAAGGTAAAACTCGAATATATGGAGTTAATGACGGTGAAGAATTTCAAATAACCGATGTAAGTGACTGATGCAGGTGCTTTACATAAACTGCGTGATAAGGAATATTTTTACGAGCATAACTGAGCCAATTAAATGCGATTTAGGTTTCCAGGGGAGGATATATCAGTGACTAATATACATTTTTTCTAAACCATGCGTTTATTAAAGGTATTAATTATAAATTGTGGGTGTTATTGTTATTTTTTCAACATTTGTACTGTTGAATTGTATCGCCATGCTTTGTACTGTCCAAATATTATCATGTTATTGTGTATGTTAGCACGCATATATTAGCAACACTCTACAATAGTAAATGTCGTAAATGTATTGTTTATTCTAGTAAAATGTTAACGATTTCGTTTAATTTAATTGAAAAACAAAACCGTGTGATGGAAGTAGAACTATTATTTTTTGAATACATTTTCGACGGATATGATTGTTGTAGTGTTTGTGTATATTTTATATTATTTTATAGTATGATATTTTATCGATGTATATGTATGTGTATAATTTCTTCGTAAACAGTGTACTTTACTATTGGCTTAATTGAAATCGCTTGGTTTAACTTTAACAGCAATGTGTATGTTATCTGATAACATCTATGATTACAACAATGTAGCCCAAGGAAAAATCACTATTCCCGGAATGGATGACGGAGAGGAATTTCAACTTACCGATGTGAGTTATACTCCTAAACAGTTATAAAATATGCATGAAATATGATTGATAAAATTTCTCAATTTAGATCGGACAGAAAAGTGAATTTAAATTTTTCATTACACTCGGATAGCTTTCTCAGCTTAGCTTCATTTAACATGACAATTTAATTTTTAATCATTATGATATTATACATTTATACAATATTATTTATTTATTTTTTATCGAAGATACGACATTTTGAAAAATAGTCCTCACTTTCATTTTGTATTTTGATTGAGTGAGGGTAAGTTCACAATATATATATACATTTTTTATTTAGCTTTTTTATAAGCTTTTGTGTATCCTTGCTTAGGTTTTGTATTTTGCTTCTTGTACGAGACTGTCGACTTGAACTAAAATTTGCTTTTTGACTCAAGTCTAAGACAACCTTCAACTTTTCCTCCATTCATATTATTTCCTTATTATTTATTTATTTAATTTTTTTTTTTTTTTTTTTATGCAAGAAAAATAAGTCTAATGTTTCATTGGACATATTTTTTTGCATCACCTTAGTGGTTTTTTTTATTCAAGTATCTTAATTAAAGTGATGCAATTTGCAATTGTTTCTTTGCTAATTGTTTTTTTTTGTGTACATTTTATTAAAACAATAGCAAGCTTTCGATGTGCTCGGTTTCACCGAAGAAGAAAAGAACGACATCTACAAAATTACTGCCTCTGTCATGCACATGGGTGGTATGAAGTTCAAACAACGTGGTCGTGAGGAACAAGCTGAAGCCGATGGAACTGAGGTAATAACGACATAAATTATCAATTTTTTATAAAACATTTATTAAAATGCGTTTGATCGTCTACTTATAGGAGGGTGCTCGTGTCGCAAAATTGTTGGGCGTCGACTGCGACGACTTGTACAAGAACTTGTTGAAACCCAGAATCAAAGTAGGAAACGAATTCGTCACACAAGGTCGTAACATGAACCAAGTAAGTTTGCCATTTTTCACCAGATATACTGTCGATATTATGTTAATATATTACTACCTCATACCATTAAAACAAGTACTTAATCGTATACCATTGCTTTTGTTTCTATAGGTCTCATACTCCGTAGGTGCAATGTCTAAGGGTATGTTTGACAGACTTTTCAAGTTCATGGTTAAAAAATGTAACGAAACTTTGGACACACAACAAAAACGTCAACATTTCATTGGTGTACTGGATATTGCTGGTTTTGAAATTTTCGACGTGAGTATCCTTATGTTTATACTCCATTACAATTATTATACTACAATGCTCTTGCATTGTATATTATTGTAATGGAGTACATTCAAATAATTCACTTTTTTAAATTTCCACTTTTAAATTTATATTATTAAAGTAAACTTTTTACCTCATTATATTCTACACTATTACTGTCTCTACATAACTTATGTTATCGAGTAGGTAAAATTATTCATTCACAACATTCGAATTTATTAAATATTATTCCACTCTTTATTTTACTGTCCCTGAATTTATTTTTTCTTCATTTCAATTTGACAAAATTGTAATTTTCATAAATGTAATTATGATAATAATCAGTTTCCATCATTTAATTCGTACAAAATTAGCCAAGAATAGTAGAAAACACATTGTTAATGAGCACTTATTACTTAAAATGTATGAAAATATTACCCATACAAAATACCTACATAATATATTATGAAATTATAAATTATAAATTTGACGAACACAGTACAATGGTTTCGAACAACTGTGTATTAACTTCACCAACGAGAGGCTCCAACAGTTTTTCAACCATCACATGTTTGTGTTGGAACAAGAAGAATACAAAAAGGAGGGTATCAACTGGGCTTTCATTGATTTCGGAATGGACCTGTTAGCTTGTATCGATTTGATCGAAAAGGTACTTCGAGACATGTTCAGAAAGCATGACTTACTATGCGCATTTACTTTGTTTGATTTCCAATCCTCGATTGAGTCGTCCCCAAAACTTAAGTTGTTAGTTGTGCTTCAATATACGACGAGAGAATATTTCGAGAAATGTTGGTAAGATTTTTTTTTTTATTTATCCATTAGACATCACTATTTTGATCCGTACTACACCTTAAACCGTACCTAGAACTTGAGTCGTATTTGTATAACGATCATATTATATTTCATCCTTTACATATTTACCAGCATCATAATGTACTGTTACATTTTACCCACCCGTTAGTAAGTTCAGTATCCCTGTAACCATCCCAGTTGTGTTGACCCCGGTATACCAGGTTACCCATTGTAATATCCAGACCAGTTTAACCACATTAACGATGTGTCATCATCATATCCATTTAACATGTTTATTGTTTGCTACCTAATTTTAAAGTACAACGGTTTCGAGCAACTTTGCATCAACTTCACCAACGAAAAGTTACAACAGTTTTTCAATCATCACATGTTTGTACTTGAACAAGAAGAGTACCAACGTGAGGGTATTGAATGGGCTTTTATCGATTTCGGAATGGACTTAGCCGCCTGTATTGAACTTATTGAAAAGGTAACCCGTATTGGAGCAGGCGGTTGGGTGTTATAGAGTAGAGATATTTCGTTGTGATTTAGATCGATCCTCCATTTGACAAACGAGGACATTTTATAACATAAGTACTTAAGTTGTTTTCCCCAAACGTGCTACGAAAGACACGTCGAATTAGTAGATCATAGTAATAGTTTTTTTAGTTTTTCATTTTTGTTAAATGTTGTTTTACTTTTATATTTTTACATTGTGCATGCTAACCTTATTGCTTGTTTTTTTCCCTCATCCGTCCGCGTCATTCAGTTCAACGGATTCGAACAGCTTTGCATTAATTTCACCAACGAAAAACTGCAACAGTTTTTCAACCATCACATGTTTGTATTAGAACAAGAAGAATACAAACGTGAAGGTATCGAATGGACCTTTATTGACTTTGGAATGGATTTGCAGCAATGTATTGATCTTATTGAAAAGGTTTGTACGAAAAAAAAACAATATTCGTATTATGTCAGTACGTTAAAAAAAAAAAATCGCCGAGAAGACAATAGTAAAATCGGTGTACGAAATAAGGTCGTTAAGTAGTTGACACCGGAAGATTTAACTCCCATCCATCAACATGAAGGTATTAAATAATCAGAACATTTGACATTCTGATATTGTCCTCGTATTATTATCAAAGATTTGTAGTATAGAATTATTGTTGCATGTTTTTTTATCCACATAATTGTATAAACACAAGACCTGATACAATTTTGTTTTTACATGTGATTTATCGATATGTTATACTTAACGCATTTCAATCACTTTATTTTATTTCAGCAAAATGTATTTAAAATATCTTCACTAGGAGTAATAATTAAAGTATTTGTTGGGACTGCCAAACTTTTATTATTTAATAATAAGAATTCTTTTTATGTAAAATCATTTCTGTTCTGTTCTAAAAAAAATTATTATTTTTATCGTTACGGAAAGAACGTTTTTCAAACGAATAAATCTACATTTTCACCGGATAGTTCACAATCCAGTCACGTCGTAGATGTTGTTTTACGATTTAAAGAATAACATAAAGTTTTTGAAATGCGTCCACGTTATAAGTTCGTTATATAAATCAGTTTTCTAATTTGATTTTAATTTAAACAATATAGCCCATGGGTATCTTGTCGATTCTTGAAGAGGAATCTATGTTCCCCAAAGCCACGGATAAAACATTCGAAGACAAGTTGAACTCCAACCATTTGGGTAAATCACCCAACTTCAGAAAGCCAGCCATTCCCAAGCCGGGTTGCCAAGCTGGACACTTCGCTCTTGCCCATTACGCCGGTGTTGTAAGTACTAATCCGATATGATCACGTTTATCAACAACACTTACAGTAATAGTTGTCACTATTATTTTCAACCTGTAACTCGTAGACTTGTCGGCACTAAAACTGTTATGCGCTTACGTTTTAGGTATCATACAACATCACCGGTTGGTTGGAAAAGAACAAGGATCCATTGAACGACACCGTTGTCGACCAATTCAAAAAGGGTACTAACAAGCTTTTGGTAGAGATCTTCGCCGATCATCCAGGTCAATCTGGTGGTAATGCTGCTGATGCTGGTGGCAAAGGTAATATTTTTCTAATGTCAAATTAAATCTGTTAGTCCTGTATAATTATCTATCAAAATGTCATCGTGTACACTTTAATTATAATCACTTTTTCAATCAGAGCTACAAGACACCGACACGCATTTGAATTTTATTTTCAATGCACGGCTAAAAGAAAAATACTCAAATATTTTAAGCCTAAACTATGAAAATGTTTAAAACCGATTTTCCAAGCATGTTCGGTTATTGAGAGTTTTGATCATTTTGATCATAAATAGTTTTGGTATTTTTTTTCCATTTCAATTTTTTCTTTGAACACACAAACATACACTAATTATCTTCTAGGAATTCGTTATTGATCAAAAATTTAATTACACCGAAATTATGCAAACCTAATTATTATGGATTTTATATATAATACAGGTGGTAAACGCACAAAAGGTTCAGCTTTCATGACAGTATCTACATTACACAGGGTAATTTTACCAAAGTGTTTCACAAAGTCATGTTTTTTTTTTTTGTGAGATTATAAAACTGCTTCGCAAATAGTACATAATAATTATTTACCTTACTATTATACTGTTAAATCTTCTGTCTTCTATTTGTAACGTTATTTTCTTAATACTAAACCACTCGACATACACAGATGACATTATTATAAAAACCAACACGAATCATGTTTAGGATAATAAACCATACTAGGTTGACAATAATAATAATAATAATAATAATATTGTTACCGATGGTGTTTTTTGATGTGAATTCTAAAATATTTATGCAAATAAACAGGAGGTCGTGGAAAGAAGGGTGGTGGTTTCGCCACTGTGTCATCTTCCTACAAGGTATATTTTCAGTAATATAATTACACTGGCCTTGATTTTTGTTTTTTGAATCCATTGAAATGCCGATTTTGAAAATCACACCAACGAATTGAGTTGTTTTGATAAGGACGCAAAATAAACTCTACGAATTCGGCATATTTTTTTTTTTTGTGCATTCCTCAAAGTAGTATTAGAATTAGTTTATGTTTTACGACCTTTAGATGGACTGAAATCAGCATTAGTATTTATTTACCTAGTCGATTTTTGAACACCGTATGGAACGGATGTCTAAATGTGTCGCACGTATTACACCTAGTCAATTAAATACGCACTTGAAAATCTCTTAAAGATTAGTGCATATCTAAGTTGAACATAGTTTAGTACCATTTGCTATTAATAATATTTTTAAAAAATACACGCTGCTTCCACGTACAACAGTTTTTAATAACAACGTTTTGGGTTTTTTTCGTTGGTTTTACAGTGTGTTTTATCGTTGTTTGTAATCACTTTTTGGGCAGAAGAGCGCTTCGAAAGTTTCACGTGCAGCCCCTCGATGCAAACTTTTCGTATCGTTAACAACTGCGATGTAACAATACCGTTAGAGACACGAAATTATTACTATTAACGATTATCCGTTTTAATAACTCGAATACATGGAAATTATTTTCAAATCATTTCGTTCGTATTTCGGCTTGATGCAGATCTCGCCGGGTGAAAATTTCACGTGATAAGCATTTCTAATCCCAAGGGTTCAAACGTTTCGACAAAATATCAATAATATCACGATAACAGTCGCAACCCGTGTTTAAATTCTGAAAAAACATATGCGCCCCCCCCAACACCGTTCAGAACCGCTCGTTTTTCAAACGACCATTTGAATATATTTCGAGTTTCCGATATTATCATTGAACAATATTGTTTTGCGCCGGGGGGTGAACGAAGCACGTCGACGAAGCCCAACATACCCAGCATTTTTACACTCTGTCCGTAAACGTTTTTATCTTGGACTTATAAACAATTGTTGTTCTGTAAAAAAAAACTTTACACGCGTCTTAATTCTTACGTATCTATAACCTAAAATCAAACGAGAACATTCCTAGCTAAAATACCGTTTGAATGTGTGTTTTGTGCCGTTGTATTACGTATAGTGTGTACTCTCGTTTTCCGTCTCCGGACAGGGAAATGGCCGTAGATCGGTAATTTTTGCAACAGTCAATAATACTCGTGTGTGTTTTTATCACAGGAACAATTGAACAACTTGATGACAACACTGAAGAGCACACAACCTCATTTCGTACGTTGTATCATTCCCAATGAATTGAAACAGCCCGGTAAGTTATTGTTTTGTTCACCCCAGCTTACGTGTTTTGCACTCCGTTACGGATCGATTAAAACACCGCGCGACGTGGTTTACTCTGTTATAGGTGTGATCGACTCTCACTTGGTAATGCACCAGTTGACATGTAACGGTGTGCTTGAAGGTATCCGTATTTGCCGTAAAGGTTTCCCCAACAGAATGGTGTACCCAGATTTCAAATTGCGGTAAGCATTAACATTTTAATTAATTTCAAATTTTCACATGAGAATACGAAATATTATATATTCATTATGTTCATACATGTTTCGTTTCTTGAAAAGACCAGTCAATATAGAGACACTAGGTCCCCGATGTTGTAAATTTTAAATTTGTTTCTATAAATCGCGTATCATATATTTTATATTATAACTAATATTCAATTTTTGTGACATTTATTTGGTAAAAAGATACATGATCTTAGCACCTGCGACTATGGCTAATGAATCCGATCCTAAGACCGCGGCGGCTAAATGTCTGCAGGAAGTCGAATTAGATCCGGAGAGTTACCGTATTGGACACACAAAGGCTAGTTTAGTTTGCAAAAACCACCCATATTTTCCATTAGAATTCCGAATTTAAATGTAGATACCCACGAGTGAACACCTTTTTTCATTGATTAATTATCGGCATGTTGCACGATCAACCCTACCTAAGCATCCTACACCATACACCCAGTTCAATAAGCGTCAATGTAGTGTTATAATTAAGTAGCCAAAAAGGAAATGTAACATGTGCTGTTATATAATGTTTTTGTTTTTTGATTAATTTTCATTTAAACGAATAAAACATACCAATAGATACAAGATCTTAGCTCCTGCTGCGGCGGAAAAGGAGACCGAGCCAAAGAAATGCGCTGGTGTCATTTTGGAAAACGTTGGGTTGGACCCAGATAAATACAGGCTTGGTCACACTAAGGCATGTTAAACAGAAAAAAGAATAGGCATTTTTTTTTTTTTTGTCTGCGTAATTTCTTGATTTATGCGCTTCACTACACACAAACTTATTGCAACTTTCTGCTGAAGATTTTCGCTGCAATCTAGATTGGGCTCTAGGTTTTAATATAAACTGTAGCCGTTGTAAACACACAAAAATTGGTTAATCTACTTCAATGACGCTCATCAATGTTTTACTAATATTAGATTAGACGTAGCGCATGTGCCCACTTAGTTAGACCTTAGTATACTTTAATTTATACGTAGTGCGTAGCATATGTAGTACATAATACTGTTCAAACAAATCTACAAATAAGTAGAACAATATTTTACCTATCCTTTAGACGTGTTGAAAAATGATCAAAAAAAAACCAAAACCTTTTTGTTTTATCCTTGCTTGTTTTTTGGTTTTTCATGTTCCACTGCTTATTTAAAAAAAATCTTTCGCATCATACCACAAAAGGTACAAAATACTGTATCCAAAAGGTGTGAAAGACTCAATGTCGCCCGAAGAAGCGACAAAAACGATTTTACAAGGAATTGAACTCGACCCAGAACAATATCGTTTGGGTAAAACTAAGGTATATGTTTGGGACAATATGTTTAATTAACATCATTGCTCATTATTAATGGAAATAGCGTAATACTACGATTCATGGTGGCGTAATTTTGGTCGGTCATTAGAAAGCTGAGGAGTTTCATTTAAATATTTTCACGGCCAATCGTAAAAGTTATCCCGAAACATTCAAAATTGATTTTTCCAATCAATTGTACGTTCGTTTATCATAATATGTTCCTTATAATTATAATTCAAAACTTCAACTATTTCTTATTTCCAATTTAAAATAATCATTCCGTTACGATAATAAAAGTGATTAAAATTTGTACAGGTTAATTTTGTTTTAATGCCGCGGATTATATCCGGGTATTATGTAATCATCCTTATTTTAGTTAATATAAGACTTTAAATAAGTCCAGTAACGTTTTCGATTCCCTGTAATTTATAAACAATTATACACAATAATGCTACCCAAAAGGATCATTTGAAATACTTTGAATTCTGCACCAGTTACGATAGTTACTGCTGTAGATCCGTATAGTTTTATTTTCCGGAATTACGCCATTTAATGAGATATAATAGACTAACAGGTTAAGAAATATTTTGTAAACGTTCGTTCATTTCATGGACCCATAATATGTAGGTCGTGGTCAACGTCCAATATTTTTAGACCATTTTATTTCAATTGTATTTTATGTGTATATTTCATCATTATATTGTGAACGTCATTGTTACATATTTTATAAAAAATTATTCAAATTATATTTTTATAATAATCGAGGGTTTACCTACTTATGCGAAAAAAAATTGTCCTGGTTCCTTAACACTCATCTTATCATAATTAATAACCACTAACTGTAGTATTTTGCTTTTTGATTATCGTTTTATCGGTTTGAAATGTGTTGTAAAACTTTGTAATGAATGAAAAAAGACAAAACAAATACTACGTAAAATGAAGTTTTTAAATAATAAAAATTATTTTTCATCATTCGAGAGTATGAAAAACGTATTGGATTATATAATTTTAATATTCCAGTTTAAATATGATTTTACGAAATTAATTTGCACTTTTAATCAATTCCCGTTATGCCAGTACGTCGATATTCATAATTTTCTATTGAAATCGAATAGAATATAAAAAAAATTAGCCCACAATAAACGTACGTGCGTGTTATAAACTTCATTTTTTGTTTTATTGTTTTTTAAATCATTTGAACTTCCGTTTGTGAAACAATGCATTTGGTGTCTGTTTTAATTAAATTAATTTCGGATTTTTGGTGGGATATAATAGGTTTTCTTCCGTGCTGGAGTATTAGGTCAGATGGAAGAATTACGTGACGATCGTCTGAGCAAAATCATTGGATGGTTGCAATCATACATTCGTGGTTATATTGCCAGGAAAGACTTCAAGAAGTTGCAAGACCAGAGGTTAGTAAAAAAAAGCGCTTGCAATTAATTGCTAGACGTAGAAAAAAATGTCGAGGAAACGTTAATAATATAATACTTATAGTCAAAATCACAATTAAAAAACCAAGATATTTAAGTTACCATATTTCACATAAGACTGCGTGCATAATTTTCTAACACGAAATATTGTATTTTCGGACAGATTGGCTTTGTTGGTTATCCAGAGAAGCTTGAGGAAGTACATGAAATTGAGGAGTTGGCCATGGTGGAAGATGTGGACTCGCGTCAAGCCTTTGCTCAATGTTGCTAACATTGAAGATGAATTGAGGGTGAGTATTTTAAACTATAAAAATTCACATTCTTTAGAAGGCTATCTGATGACTTCTGGATTTCCTCCGTGAAATTGTAGTTGTGCGATATTCTATAATTTACTCCCTATTGGTATTAATAGTCACGAAATTCTAAGAATTCCAGGATATCATGTTTTGTATTCCTAAAATAAAATATCTATACACCGCGATCAAATTTAGAAATGTTATAAAATCCTCGGATTTTAAAATATAATACTATGTTCATTACACATCGTATTGTTAAAAAAAGAAATTTGGTCTAAAATAATTTTTAACCTCGTAATAACGGACCGTGAAATCGGAAAATGTTAAAAATAAGAAAAACTATTTTCTTCTTATAACATAAATTGTTATTTCAATTTAATTTACGAGCCCATAATAAACATTTTTTAAGAACTTCAATATACTTTTTAACATCATTAATATCATATTTCCTGTAAAATTCCATTCAAGTAGATATTAAAATTGGTAATATTAAATTTAAACCACTATAGTTAAAATCATCAGATTTATTTTAAAAAAATTACGAAGTTTTCTATTTTAAGACAAAAAATTATATTGTTCTTTTTAAAAAAAAATTCTTACACATACCAATACATGTATGGTTTATGTTTATAAAACCTTTAATTTAAATATAGATTTTTTTCTTGATTTCATTTGTTCTAACCAAACATATTAATTTCATGATTATACTACTTGTAAAAATGTTATGTTTTGATATTTTTAGTATGCATATAATATGTCATACGAATAAAACCTTTATACTATTTTCGAATAATCATTAATCTGTTTTTAGAAAAAAAAATATTCACTACAACATACTATTATTATAATATTACATATAATTTATATAAATATCACCACCCATGTTGCTTGCATCTATATATGCACTCCACACGGTTTCTCCCACCCGATATATTCTCGCGCTTATTGGTCCACCCACACAGCAGCTCTCTTCGTAACCACCGGACCGCTTATATACTAGACGCATCACTTGCCTTCATCAGAGTTAGCCTAAACCCTAAGTGCCGCCATCATGGAACAACTAAATGATTTGGAAAATTCTAAACAGCGATTGGAAGAAGAAGTCGACAAGATAACTGCCGCATTCGAACGGGAAGAGAAACTTCGTAAAGAATTGGAAGCCCTCAACTCGAAATTGTTGTCTGAAAAGACGAATTTACTTCAATCGTTGGAAGGCGAAAAGGGAAGCTTATCCAGCATCCAAGAAAGAGCAGCCAAGTTGGCGGCACAAAAGAGCGATTTGGAATCTCAACTTTCGGTAAGTGTTTCATTTATTATTTTTTGATTCTATAATATTTCTTTTTATTTCAAACGTAGTTATTTTTTATAATATAATACTTGAATCTTCTTACACATTTGAAAAATACTTGGTTTAAATTAAATTTATTTTACAAATTAAAAGAATATTTATATTTTAAAGTGACAATTCTTATAACAGAAGACATCTGAATAGGCACTTAAAGAGTTTTAAATATTTGATATGGCATGTGAATTATCGAGACGACTAAAGGGAAAACTTCTATTAAATTTAAATAATTTAATTTGTTCATAGGATGTTAAGAATTTTTAAGTATTTAAAACTTTTTAAAGTGAAATCAAAGAAAAACAAAATTATTATAACTACGTTTTTATAAACTATAAAATCGTATGATTTCTACAGCTGAAATAATAGACTAATAATATTATAATATTATAAAAAATAAATAAGAAAAATAATTGATAGGTAAGTTAACTAAGAAATTGCATATGATTTTCACACGCTTTAATATATTTTACGACTGCCAATGAAATTTTAAGTTGATCACTGATCAACTTATATTTTCATCGCGGAAATGTTTGTAACTTACTTACTAATTGAAGAACACGATACGAAAGAGACTAATGAAAATTACTTAAACAGAATGTATAATAATGTACACGGAAAAAGTACGGTTTTACCAACGGTCGTAACTAGAAATTAAAAATACATTTATGACTAAACTTTAGACATATTCGACGACGGGTATAATTCGTTTTCGTATCAATTTCCAGATTTAAAATAACCCATCAGGATTATTCAGTTAAAAATTCAACATTCATCACCCTCGAGAAGTTCCAGCCAACATAATTATATATTATATAATATATGGCATATGAAAGAATATCCTACACGAGACTCGTCGTCTCTTGGTCTATTTTAAAATTCGATGAATAATCCTAGTTTCAACGCCCCCGAGATAATATTACCGTTGAATATCGGATCTCTTTCACTGCCCCCTCCAGTCCCTTTCATAACATAGGTTTTAGCATGTTGGAGAAATTCGCTGGCAACGAACAGACCAATAAATCGTGACATAAGGGGGCCCAACGATAACATGCGCCCACACGCGATGCACCTGAAAATAGATTAGTTCTACTGTAGAAAAATGTTATTTATTGCTAGTTATATTTATGTATACGTACATATATATATTATATGTATACATGATATGCAAAACTAAATATTTCTTTAAAATAAACTATGCCCATGGTTGATGTTATATTTACGTAGACTATTTAAATATTTCACCATGTTAAATTTGTATTCGCCCGATAAAACGGTATACACTATTTCATTTAAATAAAAAATAGGAATCGGTATTAACAGCCTCCTGGTGTTTTTGAAAGTTTTATAGTATTATACAGTATTCCTCCAACCGTTGGTAAGTTATTCGAAATGAAAGACTTTAGATCGCAACTATTAAAATCTTACATACGAACTTAGAAATTTAGACAAAAGTCATTCCGCATAAGACCCGACGTGTTACATGATATTTTCAATAAAAATCTTTGCTTATCTTAACTGCTTCATATTGAATACGTAAACGTGTAGTCGTGAATTTTACTAAACTTTCGTTGAATATTTCGATATAATTTTCAAGTCTACAAAAGAGTAGGTAGTTTGGTTTATAAATAGTTTTTCTTTATAAAAATTAAATATTTACTGAAATCTAAATGTTTAATAATTTCTATTCCTGATATTAATATCAAAGTATTTATAAATGTTTAACGAAAATAATTAAATTAAACTCTTCACTTTTAACGTTTTAAAAATATATAATATTATATATATATATATTACGTATTACGTAATCTGATTTCATCGTTATTTTAGTAAAAATGCCAACACACCGACCTCCATAGATCTGTTGAAAAAATTCCCGAAATAAATAACTAAAACAAACGCGTTTCTTGTTGGGTCATTATCAAAACATCTGGAAAACATTGGTTCGTGTGTAAACGGCATTCATCGAGTGGAATTCTCTTACAGTTTATTTCATTAACCTGATAATTTATGCCCACGTAATTTAAACATGCACCGAGGAGTATTTTAAGTTATCAGTATTACTCAATGTATTTTTTTCATTCAATGCGATTTGGCCGACGTTCAATCACAATAAGTAACGATTTCATCGAGATATAGAAACTTTAATGATAAACTAAAGATGTAAGGTGTAATTAAATAATGATAACGAAATCTAGTTAATTATTCGGCACACATTCAAAAAGTATAAATTATAAAGATTTTTTTTTTACGAGACATTGATTACCGTTATAGTTCTAATCGTATTTGTTACATTTTAGGAAACCCAAGAGAGGTTAACCAACGAAGAAGATGCTCGCAACCAACTGTTCCAACAGAAAAAGAAATTGGAACAAGAAAATTCTGGACTCAAGAAAGATGTCGAAGATTTGGAACTGTCCATTCAAAAGTCTGACCAAGATAAGGCTTCCAAGGACCACCAAATCCGCAACTTGAACGATGAAATCGCTCACCAAGATGAGCTCATCAACAAGTTGAACAAAGAAAAGAAATTATCTGGTGAAACCGCCCAGAAGACTGCCGAAGAATTACAGGTCAGTGTCAAAAATTATTTTTATGTTCTCTAGTATTTCATTATATTAATGGGTGCGGTTGAATAATATTCATAATTATTTTACTATAGGCGGCCGAAGACAAAATCAACCATCTTAACAAAGTTAAGAATAAGTTGGAACAGACTTTGGATGAATTGGAAGATTCGCTAGAGCGCGAAAAGAAATTGAGAGGTGATATTGAAAAGGGCAAGAGGAAGACTGAGGGAGACTTAAAACTCACCCAAGAAGCTGTTTCCGATTTGGAACGCAACAAAAAAGAACTTGAACAAACAATCCAAAGGAAAGACAAGGAATTAGCTTCTCTTACTGCCAAATTAGAAGACGAACAAGCGTTAGTTGGCAAACAACAAAAGCAAATCAAGGAACTTCAAGTAATTGTTTTAATATATTATTGTATTAAGTTGTTTTATGATTTGAGAGATAAATATAAATTTGAATAATGCTAATTTACTTTACAGTCGAGAATTGAAGAACTCGAAGAAGAAGTCGAAGCAGAGAGACAAGCTCGTGCTAAGGTATAAATTTCAAAAATCGAATATCACTTTCAGATAAATATTTGAAATTTCTCTGTAAATTTTCGCAGTACATAAACTAAACATTTTTATTTAACTCTTATTAGGCTGAGAAGCAACGCGCTGACCTTGCCCGTGAATTGGAAGAGTTGGGCGAACGTCTTGAAGAAGCCGGTGGTGCTACTTCAGCTCAAATTGAGTTGAACAAGAAACGTGAAGCTGAGATGAGCAAACTCCGACGTGATTTGGAGGAAGCTAACATCCAACACGAAGCTACCTTAGCCAATTTACGCAAGAAGCACAACGATGCTGTTGTAGAAATGGGTGACCAAATCGATCAGTTGAACAAACTGAAGACCAAGTAAGTCTCGTATAATTAAACGACTGTTTTTAATTTATTTACCATCTTAAATTTCAAAAATATTTTATACAATAGTTATTTAAAAAGATGAATTGTAATCTATTTACAAACATATCATTTTCTTTATCTGTGCCAATACGTATATAAAGAAAAGCAATTTGACACAGAAATTACATTTTTAATGAATTCTTTATGGTAAGTTTATAATATATTATCCGAGCGATTTTCATAAGGAACAGTAATGTTTTGTAATGTTTTTATAAAAACATTAACGTTCTCTTTTTCTCAATATTCATTAAACTATATATATTATAAAAAGTATTCATTGGATATTGTTTTTTCAATATTTGACTGTAAATTGTTATTTTAAAATCAGAAAAATAATTCATATTTTACAAAATTAGGGCTGAGCACCATTCACATCATCTCTCCAACGACTTAAACAACACTAGAGCTGCTGTTGATTTAGTTTCTAGAGAAAAGGTAGAATAGTGCTGACTTTCAGTGTTTATATGTTGCATGATCATGTTTTCTTACCTTTATTTACGTATCAATGAGTAAAAATGTGAAAAGCATGTTAATGTATCCTCTTTAAAATGTTCTCAGTAATTCATAGGAAGTCTATGTAAGCCCATCAAATGGTTTGAAGTATAAACCTAAAAGTAAAACATTAAATATATTTTTAGAAATCGCATTGCAGCTATTAAAATAGATAAAATATTTGTTTCTAAATTTCACGATAACTCAACATTTCAATAAAATCCTATTGTATTGATTAATAGAGCTGAAAAGGACAAATGCCAGTTCTTGTGTGAATTGAATGACACACGTGCCAGCTTAGACCACATTTCTAACGAGAAGGTTGGTTGATAAAATATAAATGATGTGTTGTTTAGCAAAAAAAAGTATATATACCAAAGCAATGACAAAAATGAAATTAGCGCTTAATTAATGTATTTACTTTCTTCGTTCTTAGCTTAATAAATATAATTGAAAGCTTCAGTGTTTCAAGTGTTAAAACTCGTGATTATTTTAGTCCAATATTATAAATAGTAAAGATAATAAAATATGTGTGAGTAATAACAATGTGATAAAATTATAGTTATCTAACAACTTTTTTTAAACTTAAAATGTGTGTGTATCAATTTAAATGTATTATAATCCGTGCAATATTTAATACAAACTATGTGAAGGGAAGAATAACTTAGATTTATGTTGTGTTGTAAATTTATGATTTTGTATTTGTCCAATTTGTACTAATAACTTGTAAAATGTGTTTAAAATATTACTGTGTGTGATCCGGTTTTATAATCAATGAGTGATATACATAATATGTAGGATTAGTTTGTAATTTTTTCTTTTATTTCTATTAGGCCCAAACCGAAAAGATCTACAAACAAGTTCAACACCAATTGAATGAAGTTCAAGGCAAACTTGACGAGACCAACCGCACATTGAATGACTTCGATGCTGCCAAGAAGAAGTTGAGCATTGAAAACTCTGATTTGCTCCGTCAATTGGAAGAAGCCGAATCACAAGTTTCTCAGTTGGCTAAGATTAAGATTTCTCTCACGACACAACTCGAAGATACTAAGAGATTAGCCGATGAAGAAGGAAGAGTAAATATTGGCATACAAATGAAATGTAGTCACGCATTTAATACCAAATTACTTGTCTTTTTTCTCAGGAACGTGCCACACTTTTGGGTAAATTCAGAAACTTGGAACACGACCTTGATAACATTCGTGAACAATTGGAAGAAGAAGCTGAAGCTAAGGCTGATATCCAAAGACAGTTGAGCAAGGCTAACGCTGAAGTTCAATTGTGGCGTACCAAGTACGAGTCTGAGGGTATTGCTAGAGTTGAAGAATTAGAAGAAGCCAAGTAAGTTTTAAAACAATTTAATATATATCTAATAAATCAAAAACTTAACGCAGATCTGAAAATTATATCACGACAAATAAATACTAATTGTATTATTGTTTTTAAAATATTAGACGTAAGTTACAAGCTCGTCTTGCTGAAGCCGAAGAGACAATTGAGTCACTCAACCAAAAGGTTGTTGCTTTGGAAAAAACTAAACAACGCTTGGCAACTGAAGTCGAAGACTTGCAATTGGAAGTCGACAGAGCAACAGCCATTGCTAATGCTGCTGAAAAGAAGGCTAAGGCCATTGACAAGATCATTGGAGAATGGAAACTCAAGGTTGATGACTTGGCAGCTGAATTAGATGCCAGCCAGAAGGAATGCAGAAACTATTCCACTGAACTCTTCCGTCTTAAGGGAGCATACGAAGAAGCCCAAGAACAGTTGGAAGGAGTCAGACGTGAAAACAAGAACCTAGCTGGTTTGTTAACATAAACATTTAATTAATTTTAAATTCTTATGTTTCATAGTTCTAATAATATTTTTATTTATATAGATGAAGTGAAAGATCTTCTTGACCAGATCGGTGAAGGTGGCAGGAACATCCACGAAATTGAAAAACAACGCAAACGATTGGAAGTCGAGAAAGACGAACTCCAAGCTGCATTGGAAGAAGCTGAATCTGCATTAGAACAAGAAGAAAACAAAGTATTGAGGGCACAATTGGAACTTTCTCAAGTCAGACAAGAAATTGACAGACGTATCCAAGAGAAGGAAGAAGAATTCGAAAACACCAGAAAGAACCACCAACGCGCTTTGGACTCCATGCAAGCTAGCTTGGAAGCTGAAGCTAAAGGAAAAGCCGAAGCACTTAGAATGAAGAAGAAGTTGGAAGCCGATATCAACGAACTTGAAATCGCTTTGGACCATGCTAACAAAGCTAATGCTGAAGCCCAAAAGAACATTAAACGTTATCAACAACAGTTGAAGGACGTACAAACAGCTCTTGAAGAAGAATCTAGAGCTAGAGAAGACGCAAGAGAACAATTGGGCATTTCTGAAAGAAGGGCCAATGCTCTACAAAACGAACTGGAAGAATCCAGAACCTTGTTGGAACAAGCCGACCGCGGCAGGAGACAGGTGGAACAAGAGTTGGCTGACGCACATGAACAGCTCAACGAACTTTCCGCACAAGCTACCTCCATTTCTGCTGCCAAGAGGAAATTGGAAGGAGAACTCCAAACCTTACATGTAAGATAAACATATTTAATAACTTTTTGCATATGGAATGTAATTATAATTTTGTGTTTTACTATAGTCTGACTTGGATGAGTTATTAAATGAAGCCAAGAACTCCGAAGAAAAGGCCAAGAAGGCAATGGTAGACGCTGCCAGACTTGCCGATGAACTTAGAGCCGAACAAGACCACGCACAAACACAAGAAAAACTTAGGAAAGCTCTTGAAACACAAATCAAGGAATTACAAGTACGTGTATATTGGTGTTTCATTATGTAGCTGCAATTCTAGAGTTATGAGGTGATTGTTTAAAATGTATGCTGTCCCTGTTTAGGTGAGATTAGACGAAGCTGAAAATAACGCATTGAAGGGTGGCAAGAAAGCCATTCAGAAACTCGAACAAAGGGTACGAGAATTGGAGAATGAGTTGGATGGCGAACAACGCAGACACGCCGATGCGCAAAAGAACCTAAGAAAATCAGAACGCAGAATCAAGGAGCTCAGCTTCCAAGGAGACGAAGACAGAAAGAACCACGAACGCATGCAAGACTTGGTAGACAAATTGCAACAAAAGATCAAAACATACAAGAGGCAGATTGAAGAGGCTGAAGAAATTGCAGCACTCAACTTGGCTAAGTTCCGTAAGGCACAACAAGAACTGGAAGAAGCTGAAGAAAGGGCTGATCTGGCTGAACAAGCTATTGCGAAATTCAGAACAAAAGGCAGATCTGGATCTACAGCACGAGGCGGAAGCCCAATTGTAAGTAGTGAAACTTACGTTTTTATTAAAAATCTATTACAATTTCACACACAATACACCTCACGAATAGATGCAGTTAAAATAAGTTAATAATAGAAAATCATAGACGTATCATAATTTATCATAAAATCGGAAGAGTTAACATTTAACATTTTCTGGTCAGTTTTATATTGTTGTATTATTGTCAGCTAAATGTTAAATGTGTACTACTTACTTTATCGAATGGTTTATGAAAAAAGTTGTATACATACGAAATAACTTTTTTGTATGGTACACATCAACCACCATAGTGGATTTAGTAAGCTAATAGAATCATTATTATTCCAGCCTCAAAAGCCACGAAAGATGCTACCATTGGAGTAAACTCTTGATTCTATCTATTTATTAATTTGTAAGTTGGATGGTCGGATTTGTAGTTGACGAGTTATGCACTCGGTTAGAATGTTGTTTCATCGATTTTAGCCGCATACCCAACATGACATGGTCCTATCCTAACTTGCATTAAATTGTTTGACAAGATTAATTATTAATGTTGAATATTTCGATTTTAAAACTCAATTTAAATTTCAATGTTTTACGATGAATGATTTTTTTTTTAAATTTTAACAAAACAACCATTTAATTGATTTATTAAAATATTATAGACCCGGTTTTGGTTTAATAATATTCGAATAATGAGATCTGCAACCGGACATGCATTTTATGTTTTTATTTGTTTTATGCATGTACCAACCCAACAAACGTCATCACACATGACTCAGACGTATTAAATTTATGACATTTGTTTACGCAATAATTCGTGGATATTTTATAAACTTTTTGTTTTTATTTGTTCTTTAGGGACACAGGCCGCCCGTTAAACCACAATACGATGGATTTGCCTTCCCACCCAGATTCGACCTTCACCCAGACGGCGACTTCTAAACAAAATTTTAACTAATTTGTAATTAACTTAAACAAACAGAAAAAAAGTACTACAATTTTAATTTTTTTTTTCGAAATGTATCATAAAACACCACGTATACACACCCAACAGCAGAACCAACCATAATACTATCATCATTTGCGACACACATGCGGCCTGTCTGTATTTATTAGTGTGTAAAACAATGTTTTATTTATATGAAAACAATTTATCATAATGATAACAATGTTATTCAACAAAAAAAAAAAAAAATTCTTTTAATTTAAAATTAATTTTAACCCCGTTGTACAATTCAGCTTCTTTAATGTTTCCAATAAAGAATTGCTAATTGTTAACTATTATAATACTCATGTCGTTATTTATTATCACCAACACATTCTTCTTTCACAATACGCTCCTCGTCCATGATGATCTATTTATCCTGTGTACATACATATACGGTTTTTACGTGCAACGTCCGCTGTGAAAACTTCGGAGCGACAAAGGACTAGTATGCCTGTATTGGATATTGCGTGAAGTACCATTACCTATTTACTGGGACTTTGTGATAAATCACCAATGCATATTTACGCATTGTCGTGAACGGAACTGTGAACGATACGGTTTGATACCGGCGTAGTACCGTATAGAAGTAAAATTTATCGTTACCTATTTTATAACACGATAACTGTATGTGTCTATTTATATATATATATATATATATTTATTTATGTATCTGTTAAAAGTGTTCAAACACTTTCAAAACTTACACTGCATCCACCGCAGTAATAATAATAATTATTGGTATTGGAAAAGTTTCCTTATTCTTTCCGCCATCGCGGGTCCCTCGCAATAGTTGTGTACAACAACGCAATACACATATTTATCGTATATAAATAATGCGTATTCCTGTTATCGCGTGAACGCCGGTTTGAATTCCCTCGTTTCGCGATAGTAAACCCGTAGAAATACTGTTTTCTTCGCGAGGGAATGGTTTGCACTCAATTGGTTATAATTAGGGCTCGGAAGTTGATGCATTTTGCATTTTTTTTTGGAACGTTTTGTACGATGCTCTTCTGGCCACAAATGTGTTTCATTAGCATGTGGATCTGAATAACTAATTTTTATTTTGCATTTTTTTTCATTTTTTGGTGTTTTTTACTTTATAAGTCATTTTTTGACATTTTTAGGTCATTTTCCCACATTTTAAGTCATTTTTACTGATTTCACACTAGTTCACTTCTTATCGTTTCTTGTCGACCATTATGCCGATAACTTATAACTTGGAAATTACCACGGACTAAGATGAGTACCTATCCGACTTTATCTCGCCGATTACATTCGCTGTTATCGTTTTGTAGTGAATATAATTATAAAATTAAGCTTTGATAAATTAATATAGAATCTTATAGTAAAATATTTAAAAAAAATTGTATTTTTGTTAATTTAAAACAAATATTTATAATTTTTTAGGTAATTTTTTAAGGACATTTTTTTAAGGACATTTTTTAGGACATTTTTACGTCATATTTGCATTTTTTTTGGTCATTTTTTAATGTTTTTTAGGTCATCAACTTCACAGCCCTAGTTATAATGTTATCACCGGAAACAATGATGTGCAGGTGCATCGCGACGTAAATGGTTACTTAAACGCGCTAGCTCGTATACCTTTGCGTGTTCATGCGTTCGGCCACCATTTTCGAGGGCCGCGGTCGCAATTAAAATAAACGTTATCGATATTTTACTACGAGTTCCATTAATGATCGTCGTTCCCTTATACGTAGACTAATTTCAAACGAATTACTGAATATAATTATCAGGATTTGAAACGGTGAGCGACAGATGAAAATGAACACGTGTATGTCACCGTCGAACCCATCACAGTGCGAACGCGCGCCGCGAGGTTGCGACGGGGGTGACATATTATGAGCGTGCTCAGACCTTTTTGCGCAGCGGATGCTGCCGGTATTTTTTGTTGAAAACGCCCGGCTGAATACGAAAAACTCATTTCCCCAATAACTCTTCATATCTTAAACGAAATTATTTTTTATTTTTTTTTTCGCACGAATGTTTTAATACGAAACGTCAACACGTAGCACGTGTACGGATAGTTTCAACTTTATTCATATTTCGTATACATCGCTTATTCGTGTATTTATGTATAAATTAAATTTTCCTAAAGTTCCAATCATCGGTCGAAAGGACGGTTGTTGGGTTTACATTTAAAACCGAAAACCGAGGATCAAGATGACTCGCCGTAGGGGATGCGACCACGGCGGCGAACCCGTGGCATCCCCCGTGCGCACACGCCGATGGGAATTACGGACACGATTATATCTGGACGTCTTCAGAGGTCGTTCGGAGTTTTCGAACGTCTTTATTGAAAACTCTCTCGTCGCGATTACAATAAAATAAAATAACATGCCGCGTGACGTATATTCGTAGCGCGGCTGTCAACAGTTGTGATGAAAGTGTGTAATACGTCGTGTGCGCGCAGGGCGACGGGAGTCTGTCAAGTGTTGGGAATATAATATTGTTATACGTCCGCAGCGATAAATCGGAGAGGAACAAAAAATCAAAACGAGAACATGTGCATGTCTTACACCGCGTTGAGAAAAATCGAACCGATTTGCGAACGCGATTGTTTGGAATACAATACAGCGTTTCTTAAACTGTGGGTCGCGACCACCCGGTGGGTCACGAGTCAAGATTTGAGGGGTTGTGAGAAGTTTTTAATTATATAGATTGTATGAAATTTACGTTTTTTAAATTGTAAAGACTATAAAAGTTTAGAGTCTAGACTATAGAACAATAATAGAAGTATAAAGAATTATTACGACGGGTATTTTTAAAAATTTTGTTAAATTTGTTTTTGAAATTACTTTTTTGATTCTGTAAATGTATTACTACGGGGGTCGCGACAGATTTTTGGAAGAAAATTTGGGTCGCGGTCCTAAAAATATTGAGAACCACTGCGCTACAGTATGTTCTTGACCTCTCGAGCGCACGGTGACGGGGTGCAGTGTGTTTAACGTTCTGAGCCTATATAGATTCAAAAGTCGCTACATCGACCACCCCCCCCCCCCGTAAAACGGTGAACGACTAACCAAATTTGGGTTTCCCCGCTCGCGTGCTTTGCGGCACGTGGTATAAATGTCGTGCGGTATTAATTGTCACGCGACCGTAATATTATCGCGCGCGATCCCGAACGAAAATGAAAAGAAAAAACTTTAATTGCCGCCGTGGAATCCGACGACGGTGAATTGCGACATTATTCCGATCGAACTCCGCGTACTATAGTTCCTTATTGTCCGGTACAGTCCGTTTCGCAAGATAACGGTGTCGTGAAAACAGCCGTTTTTCGCGAGCCCGAACGCGTATCCGATTCCGAGCACAAATTTAATTTTTTCGATTAACAGTCCGCGCTAATGCATAAACGTAGTAGTCGTTCGCCCATTAAACCGTCCGTTATGACCGTCGTAATGTCATAACGATATGCGTTTACGATATTATCTTTTAACCGTACACGAACTCGTTTGGTGCGCGTTATAAACGATTGTTTTTTTTTTTCACAAACGCCATACGCTTGTTCGGTTTTAAATTAGAAATTTCGCCTAGGTGCGGAAACCCGCACAGTTAACGGCTGTAACCGTTTGGTTTTTAGTTGTGACCAAACACACGTTTATGAATGCGGGATAAATTATACGTTATCACTAGACCCTAGAGCTCAATACGCTTTAAGTACAACAACCGAAAATGCGCTAAAATATAAACATTTTTTTTCCATTGAAATTGTACTATTTCATTGGGTATTAACGGTATTTACGAATTTTTTGATAGTGTTTTGAGATGTTCATTGATCGACATCAGTACTTGCTCGTGACCTTAAGACTACGCGCTATCGAACTTTGGCGCGTATGTATGTTTAAATGTTCGTATGAAAAACGCGAGTATGATACGAGTATACGAGACGTGAGCGTTACACAGTCACACGTGTATTAAAAAATATAAGACTTTAGGTGGGCACACGACCATTTGTAGCACTAAACACCTACATACCGCTAAAATATGCTCTAAAATTAAAAAAAAAAAACCGTGAAATACGCGAAACAATACTGAACGACTTAGATTCCTTGCGCCATGCACATTATTTGCTGTTGAACCTGCTATTGTTTTAATCTTTCAATAAGAATATGCGAACGCTAGAAGTCCCTAACCCTAGACTTATCACATATTTTACTACGTACATCGATTCTTGAATTTTACGAGGATGTTCGTAGTTTGGGATTAACCGTTTCCGTGGATGCTTTCAAACATATGAAAATATTTTATCATAGTATTGACAAACCGAAACGAGTGAGACGAGACGAGTTCCATCACTTTTATCGCGTTCATTTTTTTATTTTCAACATCGATTTCCTCGCTATTTATACGTAACACGAGACACGAGAGCTGTTTGGTCCAAGCACGTCCAAGCCAAAATAAATTGTATTATTAAATAGTAATAAAACATAGTATTACAAGTTGTTTTTTTTTTATGATTAATGCACTGTCATATACAGAGTATCCCGGCGGGATTCACATGGACCGATATCTGCCGTGTTAATGGAGATAACCAAATTGTGTTTTTTCCATGAGATTTTGTTGATAATAGTCTGGTAAATAAAAATGTGAAACAAAAAATTATTAAAATTAATACTGAAAGGTAAATAGGTCTAATTATAAAATGCAAATAGGAAATATATATTGAAATAAAAAATAAATGTACTCCGAGATACATTAACGTTCTACGGACATTTCTAATCTACCGACTACCACTTACAGTAGATACCTATAAAGTGGATTGAAGTGTAAGACCTCAAGTCAATTATTCGAATTTAAACTGGGTTGACCGTGGTTAACCGTAGTGTACTATCTACACTGTATGCAGATGCATAGGTACACGGATACGTCTTGCGGCTACTGAATTCAGTCGGCATAATACGATAATTGTATCTACAACTGTAATATATGATAAATAAACAACGGATTCGAGCAATAGAGATAAAACAATGGTAACGCTCTAGGTGTTGAAACATTTTCGGAATATCGTAGTGAGTCATTAAACATATCCTTGTCAATAAAAATCAGATGTTACTAAAAAAAATTATAATACTTATATAAACTATCATGTATATATTATTATTAATCGAAATTGTAAACGTACACGTATATTAGGAAAATGCGCGATTAGTTATTAAAATTTTAATATATAACTTATCATATATTAGTATTCGTTATTTTGCCTAAGTAAACTTGGTCTAACGAACATCTTTATTCATTTTCGAATTGTTTACATTAATTTAAGGCATCACATTTTTATCATTATTGCGAATGCTTTTCAACATAATTAATAGAAAAAAATAGAAATATTTTATTATTTTGATTTCCGACAGATATCATGCTTTGCGAGACTGAAATTTTAATTTTCACGTGATGAACAAGCGATAACAAAAATATTCGTTATCATTTTAATGATGAAAACGTTATTTTTTAGTACAATATATCGATAAAATGCTAAATAATTTTAGAAACCAATTATATTTATCTCGCAAAAATCGATTTAATCAATTTGCCCCGCTTACCCCAACACTATTTCCTTGTAATCTAAAAAAAAAAAATTAAAAATCAAGAAAAGAATAAGCTTAAAAAATCAACCATCATATTTTTCGGATAAATAATCACTATAAAATGGCCATCTTCGAATTTTTCAATAATTATAAGACAAAAAAGTTAATTTTTAAAATTTTTTAATAAAACATTTATATTTACAAGTCATGATTTGATTATCTCTATTAACACGATTAGACACATTTCATTAGACACCCTGTATAATAATGAGGTATAGTCATAGGGCTGAGATTTGTATGTTCTAAGAATCTAAGAAATGTATAATCACACAAATGATGCATTTAAAGCTTTAAATAATTTTAAAAACAAGTTCTATACTCAAACTACTACGGTAAAAAAAAAATTGTAATCTAATCGATCATAAGTCCCGGGAATGATGAAAAAAATACGGTTTATATTTTTCCAAATCAACTGCAAAATTAATATTCAAATAATCGAACGTTTTTTTTCTAATGCAAAACGCAGCAAAATATGCGAAAAGAGCCAAGCGATTAAAATGTGACAAACAGCATGTGCCCAAAAATCCATGATATGCGAAACCACGGTGCGGTCATGTATGTAGTTGAAGATGAGTAAAACCGCTGTGAAATTATTTCAACACTCGCGGGTGGGAGCACCCGCGCAATGCGAATACTACATTTCTAAACGCACATAAATACAGCGGAAAAATGTCGATTTCCAGACGTTTCACTTATCCGCGCTCCGACGACGCAATCTTCACCGGGCACGGGCATTAATATAGCGAGTCGAAACGCGCGTCAAGAGTACAGTAAATCGATGGGCTGTGCTGCAGTTACATGTACCGGCTATACTGTACGGGGCGATTACTTAACCATGCTCGTCTCCGTCTTTGGCCGTAAAAATAAAATGCTTGTATTGGGATATTTTTTTTAAATTTTCATGTTACCATGAGACCCGTGTTTTCGTCAACTTTGTTTTTCGTGCCAACTCAAGCGTGTCCCGTGACCGTACAAACTTTTTTTATTCAAACGGGAATAGAAAATAACATTTTTTACGCAAAATATTATTCCGCAGTTAATTTATCTGGAATTTTTGATGTGCCGCAGTCAAAATTCGGACTGCCACTTTCGGTAATGGTTCTTTTCAAATTTAAAACTGCACATGAAAACTATGCGATTCGCGTTATCTCGAATTGATAACAAAAAACGATTTCACGGTAATACAAATTATGTCGTAATACTAGCAGGTATAATAATACAGCTATCTTCCTTAATACATGCTTACATTAGAATACTTCACAAACTACTCGTTCGAATTTCGATTTTGATACATCAAAATGGTGTTTCCGTTTGAAAAATAAAAGTTTTTATCGCCACGCAGCGCCCTCAAGGTGGCACGGAAAAAAAAGTTATGGAAAACGCGGGTCATGTGGTAACTATTGTGCTTTTGAACTGTTGTAGCATTCCTACGGTCAAAAAATAGGGGCGGGTGGGGGTGAGCATGGCGAAAAAATCACCCTGTACCGCATGACGACGGTCGTCTCTCGGCGGCGGCGAGGATACAGACGACTCGACCATATTTTATTCGCCGCCGTGGATATAATGGACGACGTTCGACGGACAACTTTCAACCCGTTCTCGGACAGACGTGAGTGATGGCGTCGCGTCGATGATCTTTCGGGGCGCAGGAAAGTCGCGGGCAGGTACGTAAAAAAAGTAATCAATTGACCTGTGCCGCGAACGCGCGCGACGTTTTGATCGATTCGTTTCGCGATGTGAATAAATGTCCTCGGGGTCTCGGGGAATAGTAGGCGCGGCGGCGCGCGACGAGTATCTCGACTGTCGAGACGCCGTTGTGCAATAACTATTGCCTGCCTAAATACGTACATAAACTCCCCACCGCCGGGCGCGAAATTTTATTTTTCCGGGAGGGGGTCGAAAAAAATTGTCGTCCCCTCCACTGGAAATTATAAAACATTTTACACTAATGATAAATATTACCACTTGAATACAACATTTCAGATGAAAAATACCTGTTATTTTCTATTACCTTTCGAATTACAATAATATAGTGTTTTATTGAAATTTAAATGTTGTAAAAGATCACCGGGCTGGTACGGAAAAATTCCGACCACGTGGATCTCGTATGCATTTGCACTGTGCAGTGGCGCTGAACTCTAAGAAGTTTGGCGAAGCAAGAGAAAAAATGTTAGCATCGGGGCATAAAGCCGTTGTCCGTGGCGGCGAGCGCGGGTGGGCACGAGTGTGGGCTAGCGGTGCCGTTGTCGTAAAACTTTGGGAACCGCTAATATAGACGACCTCCTGGATTGCAGCGGTCCTCGCTAGGGTTTTAGAACAGGACAATTATTAACTTTTATTCGTGGGCCGCATACGTTTTTAATGTTAATAATATACAATAGATTGAAAAATGTTTGTTACAACTGAAATTTTACTAACCATTCATACAAACAGTTAAATGTATTAACGTGGTTTACCTGAATTAGTTGATTTGGCGTCGATGGACGGAGCGTCTGTTTATAACTTTTATGATCTATAGCAGTGTTCTTGTGTTGAACACGGACACCTGATGAACGATTGTTAGAAATCGCGGACCCAATTTTTTTTCCTAATAGTTACCTTTTTTCTTACAAAATATTTCATGTTATCATAATCAATATTATAATAATTATCTTGTATTACAAATTATTTTAGTTGGTACATAAAAACATTAAAGATTATAATTGTTTTACACTTAATTTATCACAAAAATGTAATATTTTCTTTTTAATATTCTTAAAATTTAATTTTAATAAAAAAAAATATTAATAACCCAACAGTTATTGTAATAATGCACTATTATCACTTATACTATGTGTTAAGGCTGCCGCGGACCCCCACCACGAGTAACGTGAATCCCCAGGGGGCCGCGAACCACAGTCTTATAACTGCTGATCTATAAAATCTATATAAATGGTGTATTCCGCATGCAACGGCTATGGGTCTACATTTATTTTATGTTCGTATGTATTTGTGCTAAAAGTCCACGACACTGGCGATCGAACATGTATTATTATTATAGCACTCTCGCGATCAATCCGGTCTTCATTGCATATTCACATGATCAATAATAGTCATTTATAGGGCACGGAAATTGTAGGAGTTAAAAATGGCAATATATGCACGAAAAATTGTTAAATGGGGGAAAAATATGTAATATATATGCAAAAAAAATGATTTACGTTCTAAAAAAAAAATAGTTTAAGAGTAAATAGTCTCATGCGAAAAAAAAAAAAAATATGTGTAAAAAATTGTATAATTGTATATATAAAAATTATGGTGAAAAATTATTGTCATTCTTACACCTCGTGAAAAAATAGATCAAATTGTATTTTTAGTAACCGTGAAGTTAAATACAAAATAAACAATGTTTCATAATACCTGTTAATAGTTGTTACACTGAACCACCAATATTTTCTTAAGATTTTCAATTGAAGTGACCGAAAATAATGGAGAGAAATCAATTTTTTTTAGAAAAATATGAATTATGTACTTTTCTAAAATTTACAAACTATGCATTTTATTTTTTTATTTTTAAAGTCACTATTGTATCTTTCTTGGTCTGCTATAAATCGAGAGCATATAGCAAGAAAGCGATTCCTCCAACTTCCGAGCCCTAGTCATTTTTACTATTACCCAACGGAGCTATCTGCACTCATTAAGTGGTATCAACCGCGGTATAAATGCTGTATGCATTTACATATAGCGCGTACAGCATCTGTGAGGGCACGCTGACGCCTGGAGCAGGAGCACTAGCCAAATTGAATACTACAATGTACTGTTTTTTTAATATAGTTTATTTGTCAGCAGTTAACAACAACGTAAAACAATAATTAGAGGTGGTTGATCAAAAGGTCTCGCACTATTCAATGACTAATGTATACGCAATATGCCTGCGTGCAGTAAAGGAATGTTGTAGATGTAATTGATTCCTTTATGCATCTAAATGCCAAGACCGCTTGGAGTTTACAGCGTGCGATACTGTGGTGGTGTTTGTGTTTCAAGTCGCTAGTACTCGAATCATAAGAGCGATTAAAATAGAAATTAAACTTTAGTCAACACGATTAATTTATTATTATTGTTATTTTTATTATTATTATGACTTATAGGGTATGTTATTTAGGTACATCGGTGTTTACCTACACGGGATATTTTATAGCGTCGTAATATACGCGCGCCGCCGAAACGGTATAATAAATTTAATTGAAAGGGCTCCGGCCCGGCACTCTTCCACGTCCCGTTCGTCCCTCCTATAAGCAAGTCACGTGACTATCAATTTTGTGTGTTCTGTTTAATATTATACTCATAGGTACGCCGCGGTGGTGGCGTGTGCCGCGTGTGAGGACGTGGGGAGGAGGGATGTTTAGGAGTGCTAAGACCGACCTCTCCTCGTCCGCACGTACACAGATATAGCTAACACGGGCAACGTACACACACGTGTCGCCGTGTACTGCGCGTACGCCTTACACCTGTCCGATTCGTGTGCGTAACAGATGTTCATCGTGCAAGTCGGACGCCTGCTAAACCAATTCATTTTGTGAATTGTTATTCTACAATAAATTTACCAACTGTTGTAACTCGTGGTGGAAGAATTTAACGAGCTACAGATTCGGGCACATAACGTATTTCAATAAATTTAACAAGTTCAAACGTTTCAAAATAAGACACTTAAATTCGAAAAGCTTCCGGTTGTCGTGCACCGATCTTACCGCGGTATTCCTCGGTCCGGACTTGAGTATCAAACGACAATCATTTAAACGGTTACAGTTTGATATCAAGAGTCAATGGCACTACTTTACCTGTGTAAACTTTACCTTCAACGATCATGAGCTAACCGGTTACACATCGGATCAGTATAAACAACAACGTGCTGTGACTATTGAAAAGTAAAAATGTGTTCGAACAAAAACCTCTCAATTCAACTCAAAGCCACTGAAACGCAATACCATCAACAAATAAACTCAAAAACATAAAAAAAATGGCACACACCTACCAATATAAACCGAAAACAAGACATAGCAATACCCATACCAGAATTGGACACTCCTTCCTAACACACTTTTACTCAATTAGTATAGAAAACCAACCAATGTGCGACATATGTCTTAAAGCTCTAACTATAAATTACATAATTGAGAAATGTACAAAATATAATACAACACGAATAAACCTAAACACGCATCTAAACAAAACAGAAGCTTTTGAAGAAACACACGCGATGAAGATCATACATTTCCTAACCAACATTAATATTGTAAACAAATTGTTACTGTGTAATCTCATGTCATATTAAATGTAAATAAGCATAGGTACTATGTAACAAAATGTAAAATCATATGATAGGCTAATAACCATTGATGTTTAAGTCTTATTAATTTTAAATAAAATAAAAAACTTCTCTATACTAAAATATAGCGCACAAAAAACTTAGTGAGTCGCTCGAGTACACGCGTACGTTGACAAAAACACATACACCTTTTCCGGATCGCGTCCGTCCGGTTGCCTTAAATACTAATATGCAACGTGCTACTTTGGCTCATTTGCTTCATCGGTCTATTCTGCGATTAAACGTTGTCTAATTGAAAATAAGTATTAAACCAAAATGTTGATGGTTGTTTGCACATACTGCAGTATAGTGTTACAAAAAAATATGCCCTCAGTTTTATGCCGTGATATGAATAATATTAAGTTGTTCGAGTTACACGAGTTTTTTGTTTTTATTATATTTTATTAAGTAAGATTTTATTCCATCCACATGTATGTAGTGCCTATTAATTTTTTCCCCTATTTCAATTTTTTAATTAATTTCTGAAATCTTATCGATAATTATGATTTTGCATTTTATATTTTTGAGCTAATTTTTGTTGTTATTGTTGTTGTGTTTCCTGGTCTTGGAAGATCTTTTTATGAGCATCTATTGCCCTACTAAGTAACTAACATCTTTATGTGTTATATCGTAATAATAGTTCTTTTGTTTTACCGGATCTTTTGTTATTATTTTACTATTTATTCTCTTATTATTTTTAATTGTTTTGAATTATTTAGTCTATTAAAACACATGTCAATAATACCAAATTTGTTACAGAGTTGAGGTGTTGGTTCCGTTATGTCACTATTGTTTCATAGTTCTATAATTTTTGATCGTTTGTGAATATTGAATTTAAATTTATTTAAGTAAACGATTTTTTTTTTTATATGGTACATCTGTGATGATAATATTTGCTAACGTCATTCCTTTTGGGATATTAGTATAATACAGTATACATTTGAGAAGTTGTAAAATGTTATTCCGTTATCATTATTAATAGTGAGCGATTCTAATAGAAGTTATTTGTTATTAATTAAACGTTCCACGGTTTCTATGTCGTAATTTGATCTTTGCCTATTACATAGTGTCTACATGGTTGTTTTTCTTTAATAATTATGTACGATTTCGGGGGAATAGTTGTATTTTTAATTGACACCATTTCTTCTACATATTTCTTTTACAGCTCATGCATGCTAAGTAATATTTGTTTCGTGTAATATTTGCATTGATTTATTTATTATAGTTGTTCCATAATTTTTTCATATAGGTTATATCATTATTATTATGTATTATATTTCTGGATTTAAAATGTATTGTTAATTTATTTTAAATGTTGAAATCATTTACCAACACTATCAGTAGTGTACAATTAAGCACATTAATAACATTCATTTATTTTTCTTAAATATTAAATTAGTTTTTCCTAAAAGTTCTAATTCTGTATCATCGGAACCTATTATAAAAAGTATATAATCAATTATATAAAAAAAAAATAATGGCGCACATCATTCTGGAATGCCCCAAACACTATACCGCACGTTCCCTTTTAAACAACCCAAGGTCGCTCGAAGAAGCCCTCAGTCAACACAATTCCGACAACATTTTTAAATTTTTCAAAAAAATACAAATAGACAACAAATTGTAAATATTATATTAAGTACACTTACACACCTTTTGTAATAAGTTAAAATGTCACCTTTTATATTGTAATAACACAACCTTTATGTAATTACAGGCTAATAATATGTGTAATTGAAGCCTTTATGTTAATAAAAAAATAATAATAATATTAACTTGTTCTTTGGTTTTGGTATTTTTAATACTTTTAGTTGAAGATATGTCTACACATAAAGTGTTTGAACCTGTATCGATTATGGAAAATTCCTCAATACCCTAGTGTTCTATTTTTATTGACAATGTTTTTTTCTGTTGTAATATGTTCTCGTAACATAAGTAATGTCGATAAATATCGATTTGCCTTTGAAATGTTAATTTTTCTTCGTTATCAGTTGCGTTTATAAGTTGTTCCTCTTATTTATTGAATTTTATTCTTGAGCTGTTATTTTCATAAACGGAATCTGTGTTCTCATAATCCTCAAGTGGTTTATTGTTATTGTTTTCTGGTAAGGAAATGATTTTCATTTTTATGGGAATGTCTTGAAATAGTGTATTGTGGTGCAAGGGCGGAAATTGCTTTCGCACGAGTCACACGTACTATTTATTGTCACTCCTCCTATCTTTATTAATGCGCCGCTAGTAATTAGTAACACAATGCAAATGAAAAACGTATAGATTTGTACGTCGTGCAAACAGACGGAAAACGTGACGGGCCGGAAAGTCCACTACATCACGTACATGTAAATTTAGCGTCTTTGGACATTTATTTATTTCGCCAAGCGTTGAGGGCGGAAAATAGTCTTTCCCGCACGCTGGACAGAAAAGAGTCACTTGCCGCCACATCTAGCAGTATCTGAAAATTAAACTTTTGGCACACGCATGACAAAAAATGAATTTTATCATATTAGAAATAATATTCCATTTTGTCTTGTCTACATCCGAACATGTTCTAGGTAATGCTAAAATTGTGATTTAATTTTCCACGCGAAATGTTCATTTATTTTAAAGTTGTGAACATTTCAGAATAGGATGTTTTATTAGAGTAATCCAGAGCTAATCCACGTAACATTGTGAAACATTTGCGAACGCAATGGCCTATTGCCAAAAAAATTCTCCCGTTACTTCTAAATAGTCCCACGGAAATGTTGCACCAGTATAATTTATTATTGTTGAGTAGGAAGTTTTCGACATCTAAGAGTGGTTCCGAGTTATTTTTTAAATACATATTTTCAATTTTTGTACCATTAATTTCATTGCTATCTATGTTTTTATTTAAATTTAAGTTGCCGTACCCGTTTTTAATGAAATGTAAGTGATTATTTTTTTATATTCTTTTAAAGTCCATAAGTTCAATGTTATTTATTTCATAACTCTCCTTCCGAGTAAGATGCTCCGATTTTTCTCATCTAACTCGGATCCTAATCGTTTAACATTTATCAACATATAGTGGCTTTTTCATTACATTTGTATTACGTTACTCTATAATATGACTGACTCGGTGGTTTTAACAAATTCGGAAATTCGACAGAATTATTAGTAGCGTCATCTATGTTGCCCACCATTTCTTTCCATACAAAATAAATCATCAGTAAATCATTGATAGTAGCCACTTGGTCGTTTTTTGGGGTAAGTATGGAACGTTCACACAACTATTCCATAGGCTTATCATACATAAATACATATGAGCAGTACATTTCATAAAAAGCCGATAAAAAAAAAACATTCTTCATTTTTAATACCTTTTATCCTTTTTACCCCTTAACCCCTCTAAGGGATGCTTGGACCGATTATACATTGATGCCTTCCACGAAGCTCGACCAATCCACTGGTGGAAACCATACTAAAATTCGTTGAGTACTTTTTGAGATATACGCGTACATACAATAAAGAGGTTTCTAACTTTGAACCCCATTTTCATCCCTTTAGGGGTTGAATTTTAAAAAATAATAAAACGAAACTACTGATCATTACTTTTAAACTTATTGCTTCAGTGGTGCCGGAGAGTTATGTTACTATTTTAAATTAGAGCAATTTCTATATCAACGTATAACACTTTCGGTTGAAAAGGCGCACAATCGTCGTATGACCTAATGATATTTATTTTCATTAAACTATACTATATTAATTTACATACACCTTATACCTCAATCGATAATCACAAAGCACAAACCACAAGACGGTTCGGGTTGACATTTGGCATACAGATATCTATTATAACGAGGCATCCGCTAAGAAAGGTATTCCAGGTAGGCCATTTGGTTACCTAGGAAATATTTTATTTTATAATTATTATAATCAACATGTTAAACAAAATAAAACGTCTCCTAGGTAACCAAAAGTTGAAATGGTGTACGTTCAGCCTAGATCCCAAAAAAGTTTGAACCATTAAAAATGCAATTTTCGAAAAATCCTTTTTTAGCGGATGCTTACGTCATAATCGCTTATCTGTATGCCAAATTTCGGCCTGATCTGTCCTGTAGTTTGAGCTGTGCGATGATGAACGAGTCGGTCAGTCAGGACAAGTTCTTTTATATAATTATATTGATTACTATACAATATTATTGTATTAGATACATTATTATTTCAAGTTCTGAATTGTCATATATCTACTTACACCTCGAACAGTTAAACGAGTGTTTGAGGTGAAAAAATTGTATTGAATTTCGACAAAAATTCTATTTAATGAATTTTTTTTTCAAAGAACCTTCGAGTTCGCTAAGCATAGGTTCTACTGTTCATATATAAAGGTATATATTGGGTTATTGAGTCACTAGCCGGGTGCGCGCTGACATTCCGGACGGAGGGGTGTGTACGAGCGGAAACGAAGATCGGCAAAGACAAGAAAAAAAAAAGGAAAAAAAACGTGGATATAAGAGAAGAAAAAATACCGAGGCGGTGCGGGAAGGAAACGGAAAACGTTTCGTGCGCCCGATAACGTAGTTATATAGTATATAGGTACCTGACACGACGGAAAAGCACCGAACGACGTATATGTATAATGTGTACGCTGCGTGCGGATACGAGACACGCGCGTGTATTCGACGAGCCTATTAACCGCGGAGAAGGGCCCAGGACCCGGAACGCGGCGGTCGCGGGGCGGGCGGCCGGGGGTAGCGCCGGATCGAGGTCAGGAGTGACGTCAGTGCAGGCACCGCTGACGTCATGGACGTGACGTGTTCACGCGGATGTTGCTGTCCGGGGCACACACGCGGGGCACGCACAGCTCCGCGGGCGGCGAGCACGGGCGGGCACGGGTGGGCACGGTGCGTGTGGCGGGGAGGAGGCACCTAACCGTCGTCCCCCCACCCGTTTCACCCGCCCGCGATCCCCTCGCCGTGATACGCTTCCGCCGCCGCCGCATCGACCCGAGTTTCTACCCGCGTGGCTGCTGTGGTGCGATACGACACATCCGCGTGCCCTACATATAATACTGTATATATAATAATATCGTATCCTGCCAGCGAGCGAACGCGCGTGCGCCCCCCCCCCCCACCGGCCCAGCGGCACTCGGACGTATATCGTGTAAATGTGTACGCGACGGTGGTCATGACACGCGTGCGAAGAATAATAATAATATACAACGACGCTCGGTCGCACGTACGGGGCTGCCGAGGGGTGTGTTTAGCGCCCTCGAGACGTGGAAGATCAGCGGCCCCCATGGTTCATTTCGAGCTAAAAATATTGTTTCAAGAGCATCGCGCTAAGGCCAATTGATTTCAGTTTGTGTTTGTTGGTGCACATTTTGTAACACGCACTTGTAATCGTGTCGAAATAATACGCCGGTACGTGTGAGATGAGTGCAATATATTTATTTTACTTACCGATTTCAAAGAAATAGCGATTGATCTCGCACCGACGAAACCCGTGTTAACTTTTTTTTTTTTATAACACGACTTCGATTTTTCCGAATGTCGCAGCAGTTTATAATTTTGTTTTGAGAATAGATTATTTTACGCCGTGGGGGTGAAGCCACGACGTACCTCGAGACAAATCGTTTTAGCGCTCCCTAAGCCGTTGAGACTCAATGTGCGTCTATGAAAGACTAGCGCGGTGGATCCCATGCCCGCATAACAGCGGTGGCGGAAACGCAAACGGAAAAGCAACGCAAACGTCGTTCGGAAATCTCAGAAAATCCCAGTATATTTATTGTTCAGCAAATTGTTGCGGTATCATAATAAACGTTTCGTTTCGATGTACTGTACGGACGGGCAAATTGTTGACTTTATACAGGGTGTCCCACCGGGATTTACCCATATAGATATGTCCCGTGTTGTTAGAGATAAATCAAATTGTGTTTTTTTTTATTTTTTTTTATGATCGTCCATGGAAAATAGCATTTTTGTTGTCAATAGTTTGTTAAATATAACATTCAAGAAGTTGAAAAATAATTTTTGTGAAATTCGAAGACACTCCCATTTTATTGGGCTTGTTTTTCTGAAAATGTTGACGGTTCCAACGTTCAGTTTTCATTAACTTCTTGGTGTTTGATAATTTTTCTAGTTCACAAGAAAATAGTGTACTATGTATTTACATAACATTATCGTCAAACCTTATCGGAAAAATGACGAGGTGAAAATCATTCAGACTACATCTTTTTAAACTAAAAAATAATTATAAAAAATCAACCGTCGAATTTCTCAGAATAATATGCCCCATAAAACGGCTAATTCGTTGAACGCTGCAGCTGCTCGATTTTTTCGAACAAGAACCGTATGCAGCGAGAAACGTTCCGCGCGGAGCTAATGGTCCAGTCCGACACGGTATAGGCGACTGTTGTTGCAATAAAATAATTTACTTACGTTCGTAGTTTTCTTCAGCGAAATCTAAAGACGACGCCGAAAAGTGAAGCCGCGGGGTCGGTGTCGCAGTTGTCCAGACTCGAAACACGATGCACGCAGTGCCGCAACATTAGTGGACGCAAGGTATGCGTTGCATTCCCAGAGGCCTTCTTGGGGGGGGGGCTTAGAGGGCCCACAATTATCTGGGACTAGGCTACTATTAAACTTTTAAATTTTAATTCATAAAAATAGGAAACGTAGATTTAGTTTCAGATTTTCTTTTGCTGAGTCAAACAAAAGATTACCATGAAAGTTTTATTTTTATACCAAATTTATCGATCGAATATTATTATCTGTCATTGATTTTATAATACCAATCGGTAATAATTCGAAAAATATTTACTACAATTATAGACGGTGTATACGGTCTCTACACTATACTGATGAATTTATAATTTTATTAATATTTTATTCATTAATTTTTAATGGGGCCCATAGTTTTTTTCTCGCATCAGGGCCCGCCAAAGCCTAGTTGCGGCACTGGATCCACGCTAAGATCGCCTTCACGCGGTATTCGCGCGCAGCGAGGAAATAACGTACGACACACGTCGAAACCAGATGCCCGTGCTCCGTTATATTATAGTACAACATCGCTTTTTAGAAAGCGCTTTTTAGACGTTATGATAATAGGTTAGGTACGGTGTGCGTGATGCGGTTGTTTACCCTCCCCAGGCAGCCACGTGCGGTCACGAATGACATCGCCACATACATTATGTCTCGGGACCGCGCACAAAAGAGTTATAATATATTAATATGATAACACGAACGCGTGTGCGGTATACTTGTCGTCGTGGTCCTCTTCCGTGTACACTCGTCGTGTGGTCGACGACAGGTGTCCGTGTCGTGCGTTAAATTCAATTTGTTTTCATTACACGGTGAAACATCCACGAACTGCCGACACCCTCGGTCACCAAAATGTTGTCCGCTATTCGGAGGGGATGCAATGGATTGAATTGCATTGAAGGTGAAATATGAGAACGCGTTTTATATGCGCTAGATTAAATTCAATTATAATTCTTATTTCTAATCGTATAAATACAGAATTATATTTATATATATAACAGGTCCCTTGCGTACATACTGCATTAGCTCCGTGGGGGGATGGGGATGGAGTATCGGTAAGTCTGGTATGTTTAGAATCCTGCCGTCCCGGTAGTACAATCTCGTGAGTAAGTTCGTTTGTTTGCCAAGGTTACAGTACAAGAGAAAATAGAAATGTTCTCAACTTCTATTGACGAAATTAAACGACCGTATTTTGTAATTATTTTTAATTTCAGAATAGTATATTGGTGTCCGTTACTCGGAGCGTCCACTATTCGTATGTTTCTCTATTTAAAAGTAGTGAGAATGCTCCCTTTCCCAAAAAAAACCATCCCCTATTGAGAGGTGTCGGTTAGAGAAGGTATTACTATAATTATATTATAAAACTTCTAGTTTTGGCACCATCGTCGAGAACATTTTGTGATAAAAAAAAAAATTCCTAAAATTATTTTATTGTGAAATAATAAGAACATAATTTTTTTCGCAGGATATAGTATATCATATGTAGACATTTGAGTAAAAATCGTCGCGCGCCGCTTAAAGCGAAAAATCTTTTCCTATCATTTTAAAAAAAAAAATCTTTTAAAAGTCTCATTTTTACACAAAGTACCTGCTATAATAATATGTAAATATATTACTGTTTTTTTTTTTTACATCTGCTACAGAGTTATTAAAGATTTTCTCGTCTCCCCGGATTCGTACGCACGAAAGTCGGTCAACGGCCCGATGAGATTGTCGGCGTTCGAGTGTCGCAACTGGTATTTAAATATTAACGCGGTTTCTGCACACAGCATTATGCCACAAAACGTTCGCCACTCCGCATCGACAAAGACTCGGGAAAAGGTTATACAACCTGCGGGCCTTATTATACGTCATGCCCCGCCGTTTGAGCGTGAATGCTCCCGAGTGGCCGCCGCGATTTTAACCCCACGCGAATCGTTTCCGGTCGAATTACGAGACGACCCAACAACAATGTGTACGTACGAATATATCATACATACAATATGTACATACATATATATACAGGGTGTCACACCGAAAATTACACAGAGCCATATCTCCCGTGTTCTTAGAGATAACGAAATACTGTTTTCTAATGAGCGCCCCTGGGCAGAGGCGATTTCGTCGACAACAGTGTATTACTAGAGATATTTAAAAAATTAACTTTTTATTTTAAAATGTTTGTGAAATCGGAAAATATTTTCACCTCGTTATTTTTCCGATAAGATTTTCTGGTAACGTGATAATGATTTAAAATTGTGTAGATATAGTGCCTACACTATTTTCTTATAAGCTAGAAAAGTGATTAAAAATCATGAATCCAATGAAAACAGAAAATTAAACCGTCGAAATCTTTAGAAAAAGAAGCCATTTTATAAGGCTCTTCAAAAAAAAGGTAAAATATCAAGTTAATTTTTAACATTTTTCATTATACATTTACATTTATCAAACTATTGTTAAAAAAATTACATTCGTCCAGGGATGCTCATAAAAAAAAAAAAAAAACAGAATTTGGTTATCTCTAACAACACTTGAGATAGCGCTCTGTGGAACACTCTGTATAGATACAGTACCAATGCATCATGTGTGAAAATTCTCGAACGCCACAGCCGCACCGCGTCACGATTAAAAAAGTAACAATTAAAAAAAAAAGGGGCTAGACACCTAGGTCGGATGAGGTACAAGGATGAATGAATTAAAATGCTATTTTGGTCTTTTAAATTTGAAACCAATGTACCATTACCTTCAAAAACACTATTCTGAGTGAATGATGTCGGGATCAGTTTATCATGCATATGATTTCAAAAAAAAAAAAAATATATATGTTACCGTCATTGTCGGCAATTCGGGCAATGTAGGTAATGACTAGGCGATGTCAGTTTTGACGGTGCAGACCAGTCATTGTGGGCACAGTTATCGATTTATCGCTAATGAAATTTTATATTTCATTTTAACGAGTAAAATAATTGATGCAAATTAATTTATATACGAGTTCAATGCAACAACCAGACTACTCTCCTCTTTTGAAGACCTTGAAAAACATAAATCTGATTGTTGCACCAGACATATAAAACAACATAAGTCCACTATTACATTCTCTGAAACATAAGTATACAAGAACAGAAGTAGTTCCTTGTGAGAACAATTTTCTTGGCTTAAAAAGTGCAGTACTGTCAGCAAAAGAAAACGAAATAACTCTCCGGCAGGTTGCCGGGCATAACAGTATTTCTGGAAGCCAAGGTTATCAGAGGTGTAATTGTAAAACAAAATGTAAAAACAATCGATGTGCTTGTCGAGCATCAAAAAAACTATGTGACTCGAAATTTCATAATAGCTTACCCTGTGAAAATAAATAAAATTTTAAACTGTAAACTTAATTTTTAACTTGAAAACATAATAAATTAAATATTGTCAACTTTGACTGTTAAACTTAGCCATTACCAGTAATGTCTAGATAGTGTCAATATTGCCTAACCAAATCAGCGATTACCAGTAATGACTAGTCATTTCCGATAATGACTGATTACCAACATTGACGATAACATATATATATATATATATAAAAAAGCCAAGAGAAAACTTTTTCAACTGGGATCGCAACACAAAAGAAATAGTATTGATTGTCATTTTTTCAACATTTCAAATACCTATTAATTGCAAATAAATTGTTGAAATCTTTTGGAATTTACACCGTCTCTTAAAAATCTTTATACACCTTAGTGTTTTATAAGAATTTCAAGTCTATCCGATTATTATTTTTTGAGTTACGATGTTACGAAGTTACGAATAACTAACATCATTCAATCGAATACGCGGAAACACCCGATTTCATCAAAATATAATTTTCTAACGCTTATAAAATTTGTTTGCACTTCTCCGGCAAACTTTTTTTTAGTTCGCTGGAAAGAGGAACTTCCATAGTGCATTATACTAAATTTTCAAGTCTTGAGTATTGGTATTGAAACGATTATCAGTATTTTACTAAAAAAAAATAGACAGATATCGTGATTTATATCAACATTCAAATTCAAACGCTCATTAATAAAAATTGTGACTGTCGATTTTTGAGCTTTTTTCACACGAATAAGAAAAATGTACGAGAAAAATTGTATAAAAATTTCAAAATTTCAATACCAATCAAGAAATCAACGATCGCCAACACTATATATGCGATTTATGACGCGAATGAACTGCAGAATATGCCGAGGACTGATGCTAAAGGGCTAAGGGAGAAGAGCATTTGTAGGATTTTCGCAGGACGTGTACGTCATATGAAACAAATATAGAAATTACAAGAAAGTATATGTAGTAATCAAATAATATGCGGAAAATCAATCTAAAAAACTTGAAACCATTGTACCATTGCTCTCGAAAATACGATTCTAAGTGAAATAGGTCAAGTGGATCAGTTTTTAATTCTATAATGATGGTTGATTTAATAGTAGAACATGCAATTGTCTTAATAAGGTAGGTTTAACATTGAAATAACAATTTCAAGTGCCTATGAACTCCACAAATTTCATTTAAATATTTCTATAACTATGAAATGTGTCAGTAAAATCAATGTGAATTTACTCAGTATAAATATAATTTATAAATAAATAACTATAAATTAGAATATATCATAAAATGTTCAAAAAAAATGTATCGATATAACACTAAGTTTAGACGATACAAATGTCAGAAAAGCTTTAATAAAAATGGAAAAATAAAATTCACGTGAAAAAAAAGATCTGTTACGATGAATACTTACAGAACAACAGCCAAATAAGTGGTAATACTTTAACTAATGTCGTATATAATCAAAATTCGTTGAAGTACCGGGTTTCGTCAAAATTTCATATGAAGCTTATAAATCTTTTTGCGACCTTAAAGCAAACATTTTTTTTATTGGCTACGAATTGAAAAATATTAATAAGTTTATTATTAGATAAATTTAAAAAGTTTATTTTTAAATTTTAAATTTTAAAAGTGTTAAAATTGAAAGTTCAATGGATTTTTAACTACAAAAATGTCGCAGATTTTCATTAATGTTGTCGAGTTTTGTCAAAATGTTATATTCAAACGTCCATAAAATTTTTTTTCATTTACCAGTAAAATATGCACAATATTTGAGGAACTTATTAAATTTTCGAGACTTTCTGCCAAAACAAAACATTTTTATCGATGTTTTACGAAAAATTAATTCGTTTTAATTGTTTCTATTTTAAATATTTTTAAACTATAACAGTACATTATAGTTTATTGTAGAAATAGAATAAAGATATTATAGCGTTTTTACAGTTTTATAATGTGTATTATTAACTCAACAAAATACGAATAAATATTTTGAACATTTATTTCGTTTTATAACCGCAAGTTTAATGTATTTACTACGTTGTCATAAATTTCTGAATTGTCGTAAGTTTAGAATATTATTAAATAAATATGTGTACATTTATAAGGAACTCAAGAGGAAAGGTCTTCGTAAGATTGTCATGCTCCGGGCCACCAAAAGTGAGTGGCCATTTCAGAGTGCTCGACTCGCTTCGCTCGCATATTTTGGGAGTGAGATGCTGCGGCCGCTGTGTTAAAGGTACCAATATGCTATTGTTGAACGTTTATAAGCGAACATATAGCGATCATAAATCATTGCATTCGGAAAACGGTCCTGAGAGAACGGCTCGCCTATTTATGTCGTCTGTCAAATTTTAGTGTTCGCGGCAAAACACATAGTGAATAATGATTTTCTTGATTTATTTTAATATTGTAAAAACAAGAAAAATTCCTTTTAAAAAAATACGTTTCAATGCACTATAAAAAAAAAAGTTAAAAAATGTCTTAAAGATGCCATAAAAATTATTTTGAACATAGAAAAAAAATTATTTTATTTTTTAAATAATAATGATTATTATTCTTCTCTTATCTTCTTTCAACCCAGAAAATTATTTCCAAAAACTTAATTTACAATTTAAATAGTTAGGTATATTCGTTATATTTTTACTTTGTGTTTCATTATGGTACTGGATAATCATATTATGTTTAATATATTTCAAATATAATAAAATAGGAAATATGGATTTTTTCCTTTTAGGAGAAATCCTAATTCAATTTTCTGAAATCATTTTGAAATACGTCAAATGTAAGAAAAAAATGCATTAAAAACCTAAAAAATGCTCTAAAAATGAAAACATTTTCCAAAAGTGCAAAATATAAGTTTCATTTTTTAACTCTTTGGTATATGAAACGAATTTTGTGTTCAGAAAGCAGATTGTTTTAGGGCATTCAGGAAAAAATGCATTTTGCATCAAAATCCGCACCCTTTGCGTATAATAATATATCGATAATATACAACGAAATGGTTGGTTTAGAAAAAACATGTCCAGTGCGCCGGAGAACATTTTGAATTATACATAATATATAAGGCGGACGAATGCGAATGTGAAGTGTATCGATTTTTTTTTTTCAATTAATTAAAAACGACAACATTTGAATGGTACAACTTTTAAAACGGGAACCTATTATTTTAAACCATGATTGATGTTAACCGTTTTTTCATGGGGTGTCGCATGAAATTCTAAAGGGCTTGTGCGCATGAAACTATTGGAGTCTCGCGCTTGTACGACGGAAAACCGAAACAAAAACCTACAGGATAAAGTTTTTACTCTTCGATCGGCATCTAAAAATAAGAAAATAACAAAGTTAAAAAGAATACACATTTTGTTGTTCGGTATCAGCTAGGACTGCTGCAGCATGTACATTGTGTGCACCGTACGAAAATATGTTACGAATGCTACACTGTTCTTTCCCCTGCCTACTGTTGTTTGTTGATGGTGTTTGACTTTGAATACTTGCATATATTATATTTGACAATAACACAAACACCGCGGCTGACGCGCGGTTATTTTTTCCCTTAAAAATTGCTTTTATAGCCAAGAAATATAATATCGAAAATATTATATGTTTGTGTTTTTAAAATATATATTTTTAGATGCAGACTATACACGTCACCAGCGTGCCCATAACATTTAATTCAACTTCGAAAAAAAAAACTGCACTACAGCTGTTATACGTAGTTTTTCAACTTAATAATAATAGAAAACAATGTAAAGGTAATACCGTTTATAATAATAAAATATAAGTACTTTTTAAATGCTTAATCTTCACCAATAGTTCAGTTTTTTGAAAATTTTTAATTTAATTTATTTATTTTTTTCGTAAGAGTTTTGCCAGTCCGGTTTTCTAAACATAATATACGGAATGATTTTGTAAATAGTGTTAGGTTTTTGTCGACAAAGCATCCGTAATTGTTATAATAAAATATTTGTGTTTTATGAATAATTTTCATCTCATAAAATGCTAACCTTAAACAATTGTACTGTTGTATTGTATGTAAACAATAATTAACTGATGAGAAGGTGTATTCAGTGCATAGAGCAATATACTTTCACTTAGGATTCAGTGACGCAATATCTTACACAGAGTTCGTATATTATATGTTTGGTTGAAAATCAAATTAATAAAAAAAAAATTTCTTTACATCACGTCTGGTTTAATCGACTGACCGTTATATTGGCAAAGACTACAGGTCCCATGAATGTTTTGTTGAGTGAATTGTAGAAACTTGTAAAACACTTTTGCGCTAAGTATTATATTTATAAAAATATTTAGTTAGTAGTTTTTTCTGAAGATAATTATATTTGATTATATACCAGGAGCAAGATGTAATAGCACGAAAATAAATATGTTTAAAAGCCCGAAGAGTTAACATCTAGAGTTTCTCGTAGTGCATCCAGGATCACAAACACCTTCGATAACATTATCTCCAGAGTCACTTGCAAAGCCTACAGTACTGGCAGATCGTCTATTAACATAAGCAGAGGCGGAGTCACCTGTTATGTCATAACACCCCCACACTTGCCCCTTCATCAGCGCCAAGAAAATTGGTGTGAGAAGTAGAACGATGTAAACTACGGAATGGTTCTTATCCTAAAATAATTTATACTAAAATTGTATTTTATAATTATTTTTATTTTGTATGTCCATAGTACAACTACTTGGGATCATAATTATAAATAACAATACATTTTTTTCTCGAATTAAATCAATGTTTGAAGTCAAATAATATAATATGTATATTAGGATAGTTTATAAGTTTATTAAGGTATTATACGTATTTTTACTTTAAAAAGTGGACGATACGAATTCGGGGACGAAAATAGAAGTTTTGATTTAAAAAATGAATATACACATTGAAATGTGGGTATTATCAAAGTAGTACAGCTATAATAAACAATCATTGTTACTACTAAACTTTTTTTAGTAAATTTTAAAAATAATCGCTAGAGTTCAAAATTAAAATATTGGCATTAAATTATGTTTACGTTTGTGGTAGATGATTACCACAAAGGCAATGTGTTTATCGTTAAGGTAATTGGTTGAAAAAATAATAATTTATATAGCCAACTTAAAATTATAAAGATTCCGATACTGTTTTATGTTATTCAACTGACAAGAAAAGTTTGTTAAAATATTAATAAATCGTTTTAAATTATAAACATTTAACATGCTCACGTTTCATAAATTATACTATCCGTAACAATTCAAAATTTCCTGAATTACGTAAACAATATGATTAGTTTGAATAATTACGGTAAAATAATATAACTTAACAAATATAAATTTGAATTTATAATAATTACGTTCAGGAAATTTTCTTCAAAATAAGAGTTATCTATTATAAAAAAAATTCATTATTCAAACAATGCATTAGGTACTTTTAGCGTTTTTATCAAAAGAATAAGGAAACTAGAACAAACGGACTTAGTTTTAATGATTTATTCTCATAATGATATCTTTATAAAGTCAAAGTAAGAGTAGTTAATCACATGATAATCAATTCTTGTACGAATCGAAATGTGGTATCGGTCTTCCACCGCTATTGATGTCGCTAGAATAAAAAAGAGTTGTGGACTACGTCGATTTCAATGAGGAATAAACAGTGAGAAATGGTGGAGCAATTAAACACTCTAGTTGTTGCGCAGTATATGGCTTGAATTTCCTAATTCTTTTGTTTTTTCAATAATAAATACCAAACATGTAGTAACCGAAATAAAATTTAATTTACAAGACTAATTCTATATGACCCCATTAATACAATCAATACACGATTCCATACACCAATGTAATGACTAATGAAACCTTTGTTATTCACGGACCATTTAGTAGCCCGCGAATTATATAGGCCATTTTCATTACGATATCGTCGTTAAGGAAAGTTAAAGGTATAGGCGTATAAAATGTTGGACTAGTGTTGGAAAATATGTTTTTATTTAATTATTAAATGTATTATCAATGAATTGATAAATGAATCCGGTTCGATCGATACAATTCACAACTTTTTAAATCTTCACAAAAGTCGATTAACGTCACTTTTTTGATTCTAGAGATCAGTCCATTAAGCGTTCAGAGTGCTTAAACGATGACATCATATCTTGATAACTTGATTTCTAATCATTTAAGCATTGATTTTGACGCTAAATATATCATATAAAACAAAAATTATAAATAGAAATTGGGTTTCTGAAAATGGAAAAACGTTTTAAAAAATATTCACAACACATCACTGAGCTTGTAAGAGTTTTCTCTGTAATTTTAGAAATACTGGAAAATATGTAACCAATTAAATTATTTTAAAACAAGGTTTATGACTTCATCATTTTTTTTTCTTGTGATTTCATTTAAAAACAACCAATTCAAACGCAATGGTAGTGGTACGAAGCAAAGTAAAAAAAAAATGGGTCGGGTGAGACTCCACGGTAGGGTGAGTTACAGGGATGGGTGGGTTATATTGCTGTATTGGTCTTTTATATTTGAAACCAATGTACAATTACTTTTAAAAACACGATTTTGGGTGAAGGAGGTCGGGATCGGTTTTTAATGTTTATATATACAAAAAAGCAAAAAGATAACTTTTTAAACTAGAATAAAATCAAAAGATGTAGTCTTGATTGTCATTTTTACCAAATTTCAAATACCTAAAATTGCATAAAAATTGTTGAAATCTTTTGGAATTCACACCATCTCTAGAAAATGTTCGTATACCTTAGCGTTCTATAAAAATTTAAAGTCCCTCCGATTATTATTTTTTGAGTCCCGATAAAATAACTAACATCCCTTAATCGTTTGCGCGGAAACACCCGACTACATTAAATATAATTTTCTAACACAAGTAAAATTTGTTTGGGCTTCTCCGATAAACTTTTTTTTTCGATTTCCGCAAAGAACAACTTTTTGCAAACATTATATATATACGATTTATGACGAGAACGAACTGCAGAATATGTCTAGGACTGATGCTAAAGGGATAAGGAAGAAGAGCATTGGTAAGATTTTTGCAGGACGAAGAAGTCATATGAAACAAATATAGAAATTACAAGAAATCATAGAAATAAAATAATTAAAAAAAAACCTTGAAACCAATGTTCCATTTGATTTACAATCAAACAATAATTTTTTATTGACATTTTAGGAAATAAACTAAGAAAACTCTTAAATTTCAAATGGTTATAAATAGCACCAAAAATCCAAAACCATTTGAAGTTTACATCATCTCTAGATAAAAGAAAATTTGGTTAAAAATTCAATTTTGAATTACAACGAAAAAAAAATCAGTTTCTTCTAAAATCAGCATTTCGTAAATGTATCCGTTTTTTGCAGTTTTTGTCAGTTTTTCTCAATTATTAAGAAAACTGTTAAGTAATTAAAGCAATGACCGATCTAATGTTAGACTACATTTTGAATCGAAAACATAAATTTAAGTTGTTGATAGTATAACTTTATTAAGAAAAAACTTAATAACATACACAACAAAAAAAAGAAAAAAACACACACCTTATGGTAAAACTAAAACATTCCTCGTTTCACTTTAATCTAAAAGGTGCGTTTAGATGAGGTAATGACAACTCAGGTCTAATTATTGTTTCCAACTGCACTCGACAATTAACTATTTAGTGTATGGTTTTAATTACTATTCGTAAACAACAACTTACTAATTTACAGATATTATATTTAGAGGCACATATGAAATTTAGAAAAAATTAGTTTTTTTCAACGCGTCTAAACGATAACATTATTATTACTACCAGTTCGTATTTTTTCTCCATAATTATTTATGTATTAAAATCGTAGTTTTTGGTCGTCTATCGTCTATACGTTGGTGTACGCGGGTAAAATGTCCACGAGATATACTGACCGGTTTTCCGATGGAATAGTGATTAACAGATGACTGATGACTTACGACTGATGAGTAATGTTTCATGACACCAATAATAAAGCGAATTGTTTGGAACACTGTTGTGTTGTTTTTTAAAAAATTCAGCATATACAAGAGTAGAATACATTTTTCATCATAATATGTGATTATACAATTAGTTTACTGAATAAGATTTCTAATTATAGTTGTGGTGAATAACAGTAGGTCCTGTGGTAGTCGCGGTTTTAATCACCGGTCTCTCGTTTTGGTTCCCAGATCGAAGAACCGTGCTCCCGTCGGAGGCTTATTTTTTTAGTTGATTTCTTATCCCGGCTTGGATTAGGAGTTTTACTGGTGTCGTTTTGTATTTGTGTGTTCCTCATATGAACAGTGGGTCCTTTAGGCATATCCTCAAGAATTCATTCCGGAAGATTTTAGTTTTTTTTTTAATTTTTTTGGAGAGTCTGAAGCTTGTGCTAGCATAGGTTATAGTAGCGGTCCTGTTATAGTCGTGTTTAGGTTACAGATCTGCGGCATTAGTTAGTTAGCAGATATTTCTATACATAAGTGAACATTGGGGGGGGGGGGTGGAGGAACTTGTCTCCTTGGAAAAATAAAATAAGCTTGTAATTTAATAAATATGACAATTATTATCAATATTATATATTATAGTGTATGAAGTAAAGAGATGTACGGTTCTTTTGATTATATATAATTTACTATTAAATTGTTTCTGTTCTTATCAAAGCCTATGAAGTAACATCAAACGTATTCAACTTTTAATAAATTTACATTTTAGGAATTATTTTGCCCCCCCCCCCTCTAAAATGTTCCTATAGACACGCATAATACTTATTTTATACGGTTCATACTATAATTCTGATTCGAGCATATAATTACGACATGTGAAATAGGATAAATGGACACGACCGTTTAGAGTTTAGACACAATGCCATTTGAACGCAAAAAAATATAAATCGCACAAATAATTAGGCTGAAGCCGCCAATAGAAGACTCAGCGTAGAAATGGGAGTTAACCATCCGAGTTTGTGGTCGTTTATTTTATGACTTCAGCGTGTACATAGAGGACGTGATTTATATTATAAGCGTTTAGAAGCTGGAAATAGTCCCCTAAAAAATTTAAAAAAAAGCGTAGATGAAGATAAAAGAATTTTAAAAATTCCCGAAAATTATGAACGACAATAAATCATATCTTTTTTGATAGGAAAAACTCAACAAATTTCAATAGATGAAGATTAATTTTATTCTATTGCGACAATCAATAATAATTTCATATTTCTATGATACTAATTTTGTATTTATTTTTATCAAAACATTACATTTTTAAATTACTGATTTAATTTTATGTTTATATTTTTTGGCGTCCAAATGGCACCGCGCCTAAACGTCCACGTCCAATTTTCCTGGACCGTTTTACACGATGTTATTTATTATAAATAGAAAATGCTGCTTTCGATTCTTGTTAAAAAATAATAAAATAATATATTGATTGTAAATATTTATTTATATGCGTATTTAAAATCAATGATAAAATATTTATAAAAAAAATATAATCTTTACAATACACAGTAATTACTTATCATATAATAATATAATATACGTAGATAGTAATTACTAATTAACTATCATTAATGATACACATTATATGAGCTGATGAGCAATACGCGGTTTGTCCGTTTATGATCAACAATAACCCGACAACAGAGATTAAAATGATTTTATAGTTGTTTGGAAAAAAATAATTTCACTTTTACGTGTATAATTTCACAATAGTAAGTACTACATTTACGTACATCCAATCAGTGGATTGCCTGTTGTACGAAACAAAAGGAAGCAAAAGTACTTTTCGCTCGTTTTAATAAGTAAAAAATTTAAAATTTTTTTTTACAAATAATTATATTTCAAAATTTGCATTTTCTATGTTCAGTCGAGTCATCACACCGTAAATTCAAGCAGTGTCATCAATTTATCGTTATTATGCATTGCACATGAAGGACATTAATTTTCATAATCACACATCAATAACTTGAATTATTTTCAAAGTAGGCAATCTTGTGCAACCTTTTTTGTTATTCACCGAGCATATATTATATGCATATTATTATAATATGCCAGTACAACGTTATGCGTTGGAAGTTTTTAAATTAATAGTGTAAAAATATAAAACCCACGCATTTACGGCACACTGGTATAGTAATAAATTATCAAATTGTTAAAATATATTGATATTTAAATTAAATTGTAAAACAAAATTTTGTTTTCAATTTTCGCACAATATTTGTTTTGTTCAAAATCAATAACTATACAATATACACAGACGTTTATTTTTATTATTTAAATTTCAACTATTTCAATGCGAGAACAAACAAAATCACTAAATTAACAGCTATGAAATTACAACCGGTATTATTTAAAAACACCAGCGTCCAGGACTAATGAAAAAACCTTTTAAATATGTCTCATTTATATTTACTTATTACATTTCAAATGATATATGTACATTGTACATCGTACGTTGTCTTGTTCGGTGTCTACGAGTCAATCAAATGTCATACTTAACTAAGAAATTAATTATGAAAAATTAAAACATAAAGAATCAAAAAACATTGGAAATACGAAACTTATGTCGAAAATATTACATTTTTTGGGCACATTAGAAAAGTACATTTAACACTTCAGTTTTGTCAAAATTTAAGTACTGAAAGTTGTGTCGTTTAAAATGATTTTAATACTTGAATTTTAATTATTATTTATATAATACCGTTTTTGTTTAATAGCGGTATCATCTACAAACTGATGTTAATTTGACGTAGAATAAATTCAATGAAATAAACGACATTTTATTTTGCTTTTTTAGCTTTTTATTTTTGTTAATTTGAATTGATTGAACAATTTCACAAAATTTGTTCTAGATCTATCTACATTCTACATATTTAAAATATTTGGAAGTTTGATATTTATTTTTGTCATAATAAATAATAATGTACTTCAAAGTGGCTCGCCTGTTAGATCTCATAATGTTTAATTTTTATGATCTAATTACCCGCTTGTCGTTTAACCGAATTAAAATTAAAAATTGTACAGTACAAAAATGTTGGGTTAAACTATGTGATACCCTCGAAACTAGGAATATCTGCAGTCTTTCCGAGCTGGGAAAATATCCACAGAAGAACTTCCGGAAGACGTGAAATTGGACGACATGCTTCAAATTCGCGTCTATGGTTTCGGTGGATGATGAAAGGAGTTTCTCAATTTATATAAATATTCCATCAGATCGCTGAAAACATTTTTATTTAAGAATATTAAAAAAAAACTATTGATACTCCAATAAAACTCTGATAAGTCACAGGTAAAATACTAATTTTTTTGGTATAGTTGGGTGAAATCAAAATAAATGTATTTAAGTACTTCTTACATTTTATTAGTATATTATGATTTTCAATTAATATTTATAGAATTTAGAATTTTTAAGTCACTATAACGTTATAATCGCAACGCATGTATTGAGATAAAAACAAAACTATATTTATGTTATTAAATTTTTATTGATGGTTTTTTAAATATATTTTAGGTGGTTTTTTTAAGATTTTGGTGGAATTTTTAGTTTTATAGAGCTTAAAAATCCTAAATCTAAACATCATACATTTTTTGTAGGACAAATTCACGGTTTCATTCATAGAAGTGTTAAATAGAGTAGCATTTAGTTTAAGTATTTACCAATATTTGAAATGTCCTGTATGCTCGTTCATGAATTATTAATACAATGGATGCACATTGCACATATTATACAATCTCTGTCGAATATGGCAACCCGCGATTACACAGGCAGACCATTGCTTTTCATGTATATAAATCACGGTAAATATTGTGTATGTACGTATGTGGCGCATATAAAATTCGTTAGAGCACAACGATAGGCCTAAATAACCATTGAAGCCCGGAGAGGTGAGAGGGGGATGATGACGAGGTCATTTCCCACACCCTGGACTTCGAATATAAAAATAATTTTGATAATTTCAACTTCTATTATGATTTAATTTATAACTTCTATTTATATTTACATATTTCATTGATATTTTGACTAAATTTGTATAGATTTAAAAACTTAGGATTGACGAAGCAAAAAAAAAAAAAACAATACAATCGTCATGTACTTACTAACGCAGACCTTCCTAGTGATGTGACGTGAACTTTTTTTCTATGTCATTTTTGGTACTCGATTTCATTACGACCCTACCTGATGAAATTCTTGCGTACGTCCATGGGCCTGATGTTGTTGAATAATTATAGCGTCAAAGTACGTAAAGCGTATGGCTCATAGGGAAAGATGAAGTTTTTTTCTTCCAACACTTTAAAAATAATGGACATTCTCTATTAACTATGCATGAGTTTCACCATCGTTAAAATTCCGACAGAATGTTATAGTAAAATATCGCAGTCAAGCACACCTCGCGCATGACGGCCCGCCGAAGTACGTATTTTATAAGTGAATATAATATACACGCGTCTATTATGAACTGATCCTAGTTTATTAGTTTAAAAATTAAATTAAATTTTTTTTTCTTTTATCGACGTACCGAAAGATAATGTGTACACGTTTGAGTGCGTTACAATATTTCATTATGTTAATAATGTAATTTGTTTTTTTTTTACCCGATAAAACGCCGTTGAACAATATTTACAACAGATTTTACGATGGGAAAAAAACAACTATAAAATAAAAGAATCCCCAGGGCCGTGCGCAAGTCGATGATTATGTTGTACATGTATTATTCCTTCGCGTCCCGTTTGATTTTCTACGTTTTTTTTTTTTTGCGCTTCAATCATATTTCCCTTTTGGAAATGTTTTGACGTGTAATACGTAATACCACATTAATTAGTATCGCAAAGTAGTTTACGATATAGTTCCGAAACTTTTACGTGCATAATGATGTAAGACAGTTACAAGCCCCATTCGTGTTCGGAACGTTATTCTCTATAAACGAGTACTATTACATAACTCGTAAGCACCCAACAAGTACATTACACGGTCATATAATAGAAAATTAATCACCAAACAATCATATTAACAATATCGTTCGCCCGCCCGTCGCCGTCGCCGGGTAAAACAATAATCTTTAACGCCCCGCGTCTAATAAGACACGCCGCGGTGCGTTACGTGCGGAATGAAAAATTTCATTATAAATTTATTAGTCCATAGATATTGCGGCTATCATTTTCTATCGAATATAATTTCTCCCCTCGAGTATGCGCTATAAGTAGGGCTAGTATAAAGCGAAGGATTTTGATTTTCCCACCCGACTTACGGGATATAGCTGCTTTTCAAGTACAACATTGATCATCGACAAGTTCAAATATTTGCGGTTTACCTTGCATTATTTTTCTTCATATTTTGAAGGTTTAAATCATGGTTTTAGCATCTTTGGATTATTTTTATTAATTTCAAGGGAATTTTACACTTTTAAGAAGTCGCTTGATTTAAATTTGCACTATACTTCGATGTTTTCGATGGTGGTTACAAAAATAAAACATAACAATATAACAAAATTAAATATTGTTTTAATTTTACAGTATTTTTTTATTGTGTTGATTTCGGGCCATTTCATGCTAATCAACTTACTGTAGCATTCAAATCCAATTCTTATATTATAAAATATTTTTAATTATTTCCCGAGAATTTTATATCTTATATTATTTAACATATATAATGAATATTAAAAATACAAAACATATTTTGTTGTTTATTATTCAACTATTATTTGGAATAATTACTAGGACTCGGAAGTTGATGACCTTGGCACAATTAAAATGCGAATATAACCAAAACTGATATAAAAATGATCATAAAAAAAGATTTTAAGGAATAAATAAATAATTAATATTTTTTTTAAATTTATAAAAGTACTAATTAGATTACTAATTACTCAAAATTATTGCATTGTACTATAATTGCATGGTTGGTGTTAAAATTAAATGCACGACGATTATCGGATAGAAAATATTTATACTTAGAAACATTTTTCTCCACGTCAACTGAAGTTATTGGAGCAAATTTTAAATGAACCAAATTTTCAGCACTGAAGTCGGCGGGAAAAAATTCACTTAGAAGCTTCTTCACCACTTAGAATTTTTGAGATGAGTAAAAATGTCGGAACCTTAAAATGTCAACAAATTTCCTATAAAGTAAAAAAAAACATTTTCGAAAATCTGCCCACTCTTTTGTATACTTTCTTAAAACTCGACTAGTTAATCGAAAATATAAATTTTGTCCATATATTTATTGTTGAGATTGACTGAGGTTATCAACACATCTGTTATTTTTGGCAATCTGATATGGCCGTATGGGAGAACAATACTCATAAGAAAGTGTACATGATATAAATACAAATATTAAGTATAAAAATTATTTGTTTGTATGCGTGGTTCAAATTACACGGGCAATGTTATATACTGCCCGCTGTCCCATAATTTCTTAAACATATATAGTACATACGGATACGATAAGCATATTCTCAAAAGTACATTTTCTTGTCTATGGCTTTGCCAAGTTCGGTTATTCGATTTTATTTTGAATTTTATATGCGTGTAAAGGGTTTAATTATTCCAACGTAGAGACAAATGTTCACATCATAATTCAATACTTAAGCGAGTGAAAGCTATTTACGCGACGGTATACGTGCGTTGAAATTTGATTTTGTCGAAAAATTCATTGAAAATTAATATAATACGCAAACTCGAAACGAAATTCGTTATCGTGATCAAATATTATTTGATAAATTACAGTGCAATGTGTTTAATTCAAAACACAATTAACATTTTTCTTTAAACCAACAATTGTTTACTACAATAAATACTTACCGTGTAGTAGGTATTCTGTAATAATAGTTTTAATTATTCCATGTAGATTGTAGATGATTCGCTTTATAAACTAATTAAAAAATTGTCCATTCAAAAATATTGCGATTTTCTGGAAATCCTAAAACAATGCTTTCTCAGCACAAAGTTAATTTATGTATAATTGTGTCTTTTAACGGCATGTTTTAGACTTTTTAGAGCATTTAAATCTGCACCCTTATGATTACTCATTACTAAATATAGTTCACTATACGGAAAGAGCGATTTTTAATAGGAATATATATGCGAGTAAACAGTGTACCTACTCGATCGCTATTCTTAGTAGATATACTATTTTATCGTTTAATTTGTATAAAAGTGCGTTTTTCCGATTACATTTATTCGTTTTGATTGATTTACAATATTTTAAAAGACACTATACGTCCGCCACAATATATCGATCCACTGCAGCAGTACTTGGCGTGTGACTTTTAAGCAAACGAAAAAAAAAATTATACATTGGTATTAATTTAATATATATTTTACCTGTAGGCCGTATTTCAGGTCATTGTGCAAACGTTTGTATGCTCCGACAACGATTATACGTGCTTTGGCCGGGTCTTATGGGCCAGCACAACGGCGTATACTCGTATGACTCGACGATGACAGCAACGGATCTAAAATATTCACGTCCACGGGTGTGAAGCAGCAGTACGATGGTATTAGATTACTTTTATTTTTTATTTTTCCAACTCGTAAGAATAAACGTTCTGTTTTTTTTTTTTTTCAAAAGTCTTAATTTTTCTCGAACGCTCGCCAAAAGTACTGTGGAAAAAAAAACAATGCCTTGACGTCACAAGATTTTTTGAGCAGACGGTGTTCAACGAAAATAATTTTTCCCGTTCAAATTCCTGTATAGTCATATAGCTGACACGTTGTGTCGATTGGAAAAAAAAATAATAATTTTTCACTGCCGCGAAATGTACCCATAGTTATATTTTAGATAACTTGTTACATTTTCACAATGGTTATCTGTTACAGAATACAATCAGCGGTGATTCGCGATTATGGACGATCGTTTTCGATCCAACCTTTTTGACCATACGTGTTTTGCAACGTTGCCGTGGTACTTTTATTCTTGACAATTGGTTGTAACTTATAAACAATAATAATTATCACTGATTATTTTAATATGTTATTAATATTAAGGCTACTATAATGTTGCAAAAAGTTTCCACGGGACAAACAAGTAACAATACAGTCGAAATATAGACAGAATCAAATCCATCATTATAAGTACACCTAGATGAACATAAAAACCATAAAATGTATTACGATTTTTGGAAGAAGTAGGTAGGATTATAATCAAGGAAAAATAATTTAAAAATGTACATCACAATACTTAATTTTAATTATTAAAACTTGAAAAATGTACTAAATAGTTTTAAATAATTTAATGCAAGTGTATGCATATAATTCTCCGGCCACAGCGTGTGTCATTGAACTCCTCCGAAACGGCTCGACCGATTTTCATGAAGTTTTTTGTATATATTTTTTAGGTCTGAGAATAGGTCATATGCTATTTTTTAAGCCCCTAGGTGTTAAGGGTGGCACACCATTAAAAAAATTAACCCTTTAAAAATAAAATGTATTTGTTGATTCGTGGGTTACCTTGGTAACCAAAGAATTCAATTTCAAGATACAAGAGTTGTTGCCAGGCGACTTGATGTCATACAAATCAGTCGATACAATTTGCGATGCCAACGAAGCTGTAAATCAGGGGTGTCCGCGGCCCGCGGTAGATTTTAATGCGGCCCTTACTTCAATTACAAAACCATCGATTAATTATACATGTTTTGAGAAAAAAAAATATTTTAAGAATATAAAACTACAACATATTAAAAACGATATAAACTTTGAAATTCGAACTAATTGAACGGAGCATAGTATAAATGTGTTATTGATATTGGATACATTGTTATTTTAAAATTATTTTCTTCTTTGAGCTATAAATAAATGTAATATTGAAAAAAGAAAATGTCCACTCACTCCATTCACTATGGTAAAATTATAAGTAAAATGTATTTTTATGAAAATATGTGTGGGCCACGACAATTTCTACTCGCATAACGTGGCTCAGTCCTTCCAAAACGTTGGACACCCTTGCTGTAAATTATGCAACAGAGTTTTTGATATCGTCGAATTTGCCAGGCATGCACAGTAATATCCATACACATAAGATTGTCGAGGCAATGTAACTGACGAAAATCAACTATGGTTTGAGTCAATCAGTACGAATAAATGTTCCAATTTTTAATCGGCAGCAGCAAAGAGCCGCGTATTACACATTTGACGAAATTAGTCGACGACGGCTATACGGGGAAATCTCCTTTCTCGACGCTCCTAGCAAAACTGACAAATCACATTCCAATATCATCAAATATATCATATATCAAACTTCAATTCGCGAATAAAACCATAATATAGAGTCATAAAGTTCGTAAATGTTCGTAATTGATCATTCAAATTCAAAAATAATGGACGGAATGATGTCTGGATATGCGTATTACATTTACTAAATGTTTGGTTACCAAGGAAATATTTTATTTTGTTTTATATGTTTATTCTAATAATTACTAATTGGGGTCATATTCCTATAACACGTTAACATGGATACGTTATTGATACTGGTACAACCGATGATTTTTTTCTGACTGACCGCGTTACCACAGAGCAGCTAATAATATAGTATATACGACATGATTATCATAACAATATGCAATCACATCATGATTTATGATCACTACCTCGCAATAACGACAATGCGTATGCACTTGAAATTTCAAGCAGTGGTCATTCTAATACCTACTCTAGATTCGTGTAAAAAGAAAGGAATTGTAAAAAAAATGTTGTGTTCAGGCTGATTAATTTTCGTTTATGCAAATTTCACCGTCAGTTCTTATACTGTTCAGCGCTGCGAAATTTTAATCAATTATAATCTATAGCCAAAAGTAACTCCCTTAACCAAACATGGCTGAGATTAAAATAATGTAAAGTAGAAATCCGTTAAAACCAATGCCCCGGCCAAGACTGTGTGAAGCCGGGTAATTCAGCTAGTAAATATTGTATTGATGTTTATTAAAAGGGTAATAAATTGGCAAAGGTGCATTGGAAATGGTCCACCACCGTGTCGATTTTAAGTTAAAATCGTTAACTTTTTGTTAAGCCTTTAACGTCCGGCGTCCGCAAACGTATTCCACCCAAAATTAGTTGGTACGTAAAATCTAAATGATCTAACTTCTGCTGCTTATTAAAGTGTGTTTAATTTTTTTCTTTTAAACTACTTTAATCGAAATCATCATACGTATAGGCTATTCATCGCAGTCTATGAATAGATTTTTAATCATGTTTTCATAATAATAAATTCGTGTAATAAACTATAATGCTTAAAATTGAATAAACTATGAATATTTATTAATTATTTAATTATTATAACTAACGCACTGTTTGAAAATGTTTATCGGTTTCCTTGTTAAAAATACATTTTTTATCGAATCGTTTTTTATCAGTACACGCAGTTGTTAATCACCTCGGACTCATCGACGCCCCTGTTCAAAACTGTCATAAATCAAATAAGCATCATTCCAAAATAATGGTTAATATGTATAATGGTAAATAACTTTAAATTGTTCAAACACGGTAGACTATATTGTACGTTGAGACACATAGGTCATAGACATTCGATCACTCATTCGACATGTAAGTATATTAATATAGTTCAAAAAATGATCGTAATAAATAATTTCTCAACTCTTATTGAGGTTATGACTGCAGGGTGTTTTAATAATACATATTTTGTTATCATGTTAACACAGTTTAACGTTTTATATCGGTTAACTAATACAAAATTACTGATGGAAGAATAAAGAAAGTTAAACAATTGAAATCGCTAAACTGTTCTTAAATATTTCTTTATTTCTTTCGAATTGTACCGAAATTCCCTACAAGGCTACTGCAGCACATCAACAATTTTAAGATTCTTATTGCTCGATTAAACTACTACACTATACGTCTATACCTAATATATAAATATATTTTGCCTGTGTAAATGGGTAATAAATATAAATTATTATAATCTTTTGCATTTATACCTTTAGTATGACGTACATTCAGCAAATGTACTTAAGTATTGAAATATATATTTCTGCAGTCGTATATTTTCAATTTTTCAAATAAAGAGTAATAATGATATTTACTAATCACATTTGACGATCGTTAAAAGAATGGTTTGGAATTTTTACTTTTTATTTTCATATCATTAAATTTTAATGAGTCATTATAATGCTACGAACGACGCGTTAGTTTTTACAGTTTGTATACATATTTTGGTACAAACGTTTTTTTTTAACTGCTTTAGTGCTTTATGTAATTATTAAAAATGCATGCTTAAAACATGATCATATGGGGGTTCAAAAGATATGATTTATTAGAAGGGGTGTCTCGGGTCTCAGTGCGGTATATTTTCTAAACCCTCCCCAGAGAGAAGTCAAAAGTACGGTACGATGTTGTACGAGGTATTATACATATTATAATTTTTATTTAATTTATTTATATTCATAATTCATATTTAACGCTTTGGGCTATTTTATAGAATTATCTGGAATACAAATTACAATTGAAAAAGATACAGTTTTAAAAAACAATAATTATAATAAGAGTTTATTCTATAATCAATGCTTGAACGTAACCCCTAGGTATTTAGTTTTGCATAATATGATAGTATTAATATTGACAACATTATATCTATATTCGTATAGTTTGAATAATTCGATAGCGTATAAGACGTCAGTTCAAAATTATTTTCACATACATATGTAACTAACTATTCAAGTAGTCACACATAAAGTGTACAGTACTACAGTATACCTAATATATTTCTTTCTATATATAATTGATAAATTATCATAAGGTTTTTGAAATTGTTTTCGTCTTGAAAAAGTTGCGCATAACGATATTCTAATTGCTACATAAAAAAAAATGATGTATAATTCATGTCTTATTGTCATAAGATTTTTATGTTAAATTGTTAACTACAAGTTACAAATAACTCGAAACGCAGTGCTAAGTGCTAACAGTACAGTAATTAGTAATAATTACAACTGTTCTGTACTGTTATCAAATTCAAATAAGTAAGAACGATTAATGGCTATAATTTGTAATGAGTATCAGATTGTAAAAAACATTAATTTAATCAATAACGAACAACCAGCGTAAAATTAACCAACAACATTGTGCTGTCGATTGTTTAAATTGCTTATTGCTATCATTTTTTCAGTTATAAAATTGAACTATTGCAGGAAGTTGATTTTCCACCATTTTATTATTATTTGAACTAAAAAGCACAGATACAATTAATGCACTCGATAGACGATAATACTGTATAAAACAAAAAAAAATAGCAACCGTATTAATTTAAAAAATAATACGAAAATTAAATTATAATCATATTAAATAAAGGTTTAGTCGTATTTAAAGTTAGATTTCATGAACCATACATTTAATACACTCACATGGGGGGAGAGGGCTTAAGAAATCATACTTACATAACATGCTTGTGTTTGTGCCCCCCCCCCTATTTCATACATTATAAATATCATTATCCAATCATAATCGACCGACAAAAGTGCCAAAAAGGCTAGTAATCACCCCGTGACTTTTTTTAGGATCAACTAGGCTGTAACTGAAAATAAATTCCAAATTTTTTTAAAAATTTAAGGAATGAGCGCATTGAAGAATAATCAATATTCACTGCTAAAATTGTTCTACTTTTAAAATAATTTCGGGGATCCGGACCCCTGGACCTGGATAATCAAACAATATTGTACGAAATTTTAGATTTTGAACGAAATGAGTTTTATACCCAATGTTTCGGTGCTTATGTAGGTAGTCTAATAATATATATAAATTTAATGTAATGCGAGTCAGATCATATGAATTTCTATATAACATTTATTAATTTTATAAAATCTTTAATCTTTTCGGTTAGCTCATCACCTACACTCTACAGCTCTACGAGTATGTCAATCCCAAATACCACACTGACAATAACTTTAACGTATTGTGTTCAAATAACATTTTTCGTTTTCCGACCAATTTAGACCGATCGGAGTTGAGGAGTTGACAGGTGTTGATAATGGAAGATTTCAAGAGAGATCCAGGTGCCCCTAATGAGTATGCGATTTTTCCATTCCCGATACACATCGTGGACTGCTGTATGTGCACACTTTATATATTATTATGTGAAGTATTAAAACACAGAACTTATGCCGCACACGAGAACATATATAAACAATGCATTGCATACCTATCTCATTTATCCATTCCCTTATATAATACTTCATTTAATTTCAAACATTTAAGATAAAAACACCTATTTTCGATTAGATTTAAAATTAAGAATATTTTATATAAATCTTAATTTCAAAGGATTACGATTTATGGGCAGTTACAGATATATTTGGGGGAGTTTAAACAACATGAACCTCCACCTGGATATAATAATCTTAATATCAATAATAAATGTATAACATATCGTAATCGAAAAAAAAATGAAGCCACCGCAAATTTCAAACCAGCTTCGGAGGGGAGGTTTCACTCGAAACAACCGCAACCCGCGATATATATCCGTCGCGAGTATCTCACAGTGTGAAACAGGGGTTAGACTACCATTCGATAATATAAGGGGGATGAGATAATTGTTGAAAACCGTTTACAGTGTTGTACGACCTGTTTCAAAATAGAATCATCGTCTTACGATTCGATTTACACGTAGGTGATTTAGCCGCAACATACCCACCCCCTCGACGACGGACAGGACCCTCGGAGCGGGCGCGCGACGCGTATAATCGCCTAAGCGGACAGTGTGCGCGTAGGTACCCGGGTACCGCACGTAACGAGGTTTAAAAACGGTATAGGTTTCCTCTGGACGAAGTTTTCTCGGGGCACGCGTAGGGGTCGGGCGGTCGGATCCGGTCGACACCAGGTCCGGGTAGGTAAGAGCGCGGTAGGGGTTACCTGTGTAAAAGTGTACCGTCACATTACATATTTTTTATTACGTGCGCGCGCGCGCCGCCAGCCGCCCCCGCCAGACCGCGCTGCCGTCGACGCCGCCGCGCTCGTCTGATAACGTCGGTGGCGCGCTGTTAACGCGAAAAAAAAATTGGCCAGCCGACGACCGCAGCTGCTCTCTCGCTGGTGCTGGTGCTGGTGCTGCTGCTGGCCCGAGGTGTGCGGTCGAAGTCCCAGTGAACCGCTCTTGCCGCGACGACGTGTGTGCGCGTAAACGTGCGCGCGTGTGTGTGTGTGTGCGTTTTGATCGCATTTCAATATTATCATTATTATTATTATTTACCATTAACCGCCGCCGCCGCCGGGATCTGTTGTCGACTATCACTATACTGTTGTTATTATTATCATTTTCGTTATTATTCGTTTCTACCGCTCGGCACCGTTTTCGTCGTGACGTTACCGTTTTTTTTTCGCGTTCACGTTCGCGCACGAAGGGCTGCAGCGAGTACCGGCCCGAGTGTTTGCCGTTCATTGTCCTCGCCCGTTTCGCGTCAACGTTCCTGGTCGCGGTCGTCGTGCGCCAACCATTCGATCCGGTTCGCAGCCCTCGACGCACGCTCGAGCAAGTCCGACCACTGACACTGGCGCACCGGACGCAAGACGTGAACGTCCGAGTCAATAATATCATGATCCGAGTGCACTTGAAAAATGGTAAACACCTACCCCGAAATATCGTGTCCGTCTCTCCTGTACGATTTTTGTGGTTTTAGCGGCACTCGCAGCTCGCAACGTTAATGCACTATACGGTCTTCTCCAACGTTCAGATCACTAAGTAGATTCACCCTAAATTCAGTAAAACCGCTGGGCTGCCAAAGTTGATAATCGTACTAATGTGAAATACTAAAATGTAACGTTCTTGAATGATTACATAGTTTCACAAATTGAGTGCATATTTCTTTATCAGATCCACTGGAATTGTAATAACTATTAATATTGCAGCTATGACTAGATCAGCTGATTCTTCAACCCTTCCCTGGATCTGCTATTTAAATTTAAGCTCCCACTGAGAGCTTATTAAATATATTCAGAACTTTTGCTTTATTTAAAGTACATAGTATAGTGAATTTCCAGTGAAATGTATAAAACTACAGTTGGAAAGTGCCATAGAACTTGTGTTAAATATTGTTTATATATTTTTAGGCAGGCCTTATGAATTTCTCGTTTAATTTGTACAGCTGCTTATAGTTGTCTTTGTTTAATTTATGACTTCTTTAAAGAAAAAAATAAATATATGCGACTCTACTTATGCATACACATGTATAATATATTATCATTTTAAACTTAAATAACATTCAACGTTATAGTTTACCTAATGGTTTAATGCTAGGATCAAAAAACCATATATTTATTTAAACAAATAGCTGATTTAAAGGCAATATTTTAAAATTTACTTTAACTATACAAAGTTTACATGAAAATTTAAGTGTTTAATTTTTTAATTGTTGTTAACATTTTACCTTGATACTCATGGTTTTATTACTTCATGTTATTGACACTTCTAATTAACATTAATTATATTTTTGGTAGGTGTCTAATGAATAAAAAGTAGAATTTTAATCTTATATTCAAAATGTATGATTTATTCATTTTTCTACTTTATTTCCAAAAGTAAAATGTATAAATATTTCATTAAATTTTTTAAGTTCTTTTAAAATTTTATAATTTTGAAGAAACTTATATTTACAAAGATTTAGTTTTAATATTTACATTTGTAGGTAACCTATGAATTCTAAAGAAAAAAATATTCATTGATCTATGGAAACATACAAAACGATTCTATTTATGTTTATTTGTATATTTTTTTATAATGTAAATTATATATTTTATTTAATGGGAAGATAAGTAGTTCATATATTTTGTGAAAATGAAATCAATGCAATTTTTGTTGTCACTTAATACATACTAAAGCAAAATTGTTCTTTGAATTTCACATTTTTTAGTTTTACAATTATAATAACTTAACTTATCGTAAAAATATTAATAGGTAGAACAAAATGTGAAAATCCGATTTTAATTTGCTTGCTTCTTCAGTTTAAGTTACACAGTTTAAATGGTTATAGTTTTTATTAAAATAAAAAATATTTCAAAAAAGTTGATTGTTTATGACTTTCTTTCGATATTTAGAAATTTGTGTAATAATTCATACTTTTAACTTGCATACCCTGCACAGTACTGTAATGTTTATAAAATATATATGAATAATTACCTAAAAAATATTTTACTGATATACTTTGAGTTATAAATAATGGGATTGATTTATTTATTATACTTAATTTATTTATTTAGTTCAATGTACTATATTTCAATATATCACATAATACAGTGATCAATTATAGACATAAGACATATAAACAAAATTGAAATAATTAAATTGAAATTAAAAAAAATTGTCTTAAATTATTATAGATATTTTAGATATGGTACTTCAATCATTATGTACTTTTTTTATGTAGTAGGTATTATAGTTATTAGGATAACAAATAATATTGACGTAGAATAATAAATATACTAACTATAACCTTAATGTAGTGAACTTACAATATTTCAAATTAAATGTTGCCTAATGCTCAATGTGTCTTAAATATTATCTTTACTTTTATTTGAAATTTATTTAATTATACCTAAATTATTGTATTGGATATTTATAATTGAACTGCATAATTTATATGATAGATGACATTATTTATTTCTAAACCTTTTTTTTATTTTAATTATAATAATTTATGCCCTAAATCAATCTGCAAAATTGTATTTTTAGTATTTATACAGATACAGTGAAAAACGTTTATATGTTATGTTAATATCAAGGCCATAATTTCTTAATGCCAATATCCTTGTGATTTATGTGTCCTGCATTTAAAGCAGTCTGTTGATTTAGGAAGCCCAACTAAGTACTAATCATAGAATGAAACCTTATGCCATATCAGTACAAACATGCTTTAATTCTTAATGTCCTTGATATACTATTTCATATATTTCACGCTCTATATTTTGTTTTCTTTTTTATTTATATAAACATTAAACAATAATATGTCTGGATGAAAATATAATCAAAACTTTTGTAAATTTAACTTAGATCTTCTGAAGATATGGCTTAATTCCAAGTACTTACTGTTTTTCTGTTTGTTCTCAGATAGCATATTTACATGTTATAAAATGTGCAAGTTTAACTAAACATTTGGCTGAATAGAACTTCTCTTGGAACATTTTGTTTATGGGATTTTTGTAAAAGAAAATCATTATGCTGATCAAAGAATATCGTATACCACTCCCACTTAGTGTAGAGGAGTACAGAATCGCTCAGCTTTATATGATAGCTGTAAGTAATCAAATTAGTTTTTACTTAAATTATTTATATTGTTATAAATTAATATTTTCAATTAGAAAAAAAGCAGAGAAGAGAGCAAAGGAGCTGACAGTGGAGTTGAAATATTAGTCAATGAACCTTACGAAGGTGGTCCTGGCGGTGATGGAAATACTAGTGGTGGACAGTATACTAGAAAAATTTATCATGTTGGGAGTCATTTACCAAGTAATTTTCTACTAAATAACTTGTTTATATTTTTTTTAAAATAATACAAAGACAACCAGAAATTAATTATTTAATGATGAATGATCTGCAGGTTGGTTTAAAGGGCTGTTACCAAAATCTGCATTATCTGTTGAAGAAGAAGCATGGAATGCATACCCGTACACAAAAACTCGTTATACTTGTCCATTTGTTGAAAAATTTTCCCTAGAAATTGAAACCTATTACTATCCCGATAATGGATCTCATGATAATGTGTTCAAAATGTCTCAAAGTGAAGTTCGAAATGTTTCAGTTGGTACGTATTACTTTTCCTATATAAAATAAATGTTTAAAGAGTATGATTTTTTTGATTATTTACATATATATATATTATAGTCTAATATACATTATACTTATATAATGTTTGTCAATTATTCTGTGTTATAATTTAAGAGAATGTGTGTTGTTATTGAGAATAAAATATGTTATACTAGAAAACATAATTTTTCTACTAATACTTATATATTTTATAGATATAATTGATATAGTAAAGGACCAACTATATGGAGCTGATTATATTAAAGAAGAAGATCCAAAATCCTATGTGAGTGATAAGACGGGCCGAGGTCCATTATCAGAAAATTGGATATCAGAATACTGGAAAGAATGTCAAGTAACTAAAATTAAATTTATTATTTAGATAAATTTATCTTATATTGTTTTTAATTATTATGTTTAGAATAAAAGTATGCCTACGTCATCAGGAAAATCTATTATGTGTGCATATAAATTATGCAAAGTAGAATTTCGTTACTGGGGTATGCAAACAAAAATTGAAAAATTCATTCATGAAGTTGGTGAGTATTTATTAAAAAAATATATTTTGTATTGGAAAAACTTAACTTGACAAAAATGATTTTTAATTTGCTGATTAAGATGACTAAGCTCTGTCATTTAGTAATGTAATTGACGTTTTACTATTAAAATGTTATTTATGAATAGCTCTAAGGAAAACTATGGTCAGAGCACATCGTCAAGCTTGGGCGTGGCAAGATGAATGGGTAAATTTAACTATGGATGATATACGTCAGATCGAGCGTCAAACACAAGAAGCTCTCAAACGAAAAATGGGTAGTAGTAGCAGTGACTCTGAAACATGTGAAGGAAATGACGCGGTTGATGATTCAAAAAATGCCACTAACTTAGCTGCTACAATGGGTAGTATAGAAAAAAGTGATCTTGAAGTAGCTACACCTGTTACGTCAAAACGTATGCAAGATCCAACTTTATATTCTCCACCACCATGTGTATCTAGCAGTTCTGATACCATATCAAGCAGTATTCAACCATCATCGAGCATGTAATTTCTAAAAAAATTGTATATTTAATTTTACTACAACTGTACCTATGTTTTTATTTTTCTTGTAGGAGATTACCAGTTAAAAAGAATTGGAATAATTCCAAGTCGCAAGTACCTTCACCAGGTTCTACTCAAAGTTTTGAAACAGCACCTAATTGGAGAATGGAAAGTTTGATCCGAGACTCTGATTCTGACTTGAGCAATGATGATGAATTTTTTGACTGTCAAGGTATATGAGTTGTATAAAAAAAAATCAATTATTTCAAGCAAAATTTAATTTACTCTTTGAATAATTATTTTTATTACCATTTTGCCAAAACATTAACATGACAAATGGTTGGTCTGTATATTTCACATATTTTACTGAAAACTTATTTATTACCTAACTTTATTCATTTCATTTATTTATTTAATAGTTCTTATAATTAAAAAGGATCTTTAAAAAATGTATCTGTATAACATCATACAGAGCTGTGTTATCAACATCTCTGATAGTAATTTTTAAATGTGATGTTATGCTAACTTATGTCAATTTGCAAATCTGCTAAAGGCATTATCTCTTCATAAATTATCATTGCACAACGCTGACTAATAAAATATAAAATCTTATCCACTATTACTACCTACCTATCCTCATTAACTCTATTTTGAAATGTTCAAATTGTATTAATTACCCATGCCATTCATATTTTAACTATCAAAATATTACTAATATTACTTGTATTGTAAAAAATGTTACTGTTACTATTCAAATTGTACAAATGTTAAATACATATAATTGTATAACACTCAGTAGCTGAAAAATTTTAATTTACAATAAAAAAAAAAATTGCAAATTTGTCAATGTACATAATAATATGCCATTTGCAATTTTATTTTTGAAGCTTTACTAATTACGTTAAATTTTGACCGAATATAAAATATTGGAATATGCTATTTTACGTCTTTTATTATCACATAAATATGAAATATTATGTTAATTATATGTCATAAAATTGCTATTACTTATTAATAATAAGTTATTATTATATATACTAACCAATGTTGTTTATGGATAATATGACTATGCTACGTCTATTAGATTTTGGTTATGTTGAATGTTACTTTTATTATATAAGATATGTTGTTTAAACTTTAACTCTTTTTTTTAGAAACTTTGCCGACTTCTGAAATTGTTTCTATGTCTAAATGGAGTTCTTTAACAATATTAAATGAACAAGAGTTTGACTCATCCAGTATTCCAGACAAAGAAGGTAATTTTTTAAAATCATAATGCATAATAAAAATAATAAAAATATATTTGACGTTTTTAGAAGATAGTATATTTTCTCCTACTTATAAAAAGTCATCACCTTTTATTCAACGTGGTCACAGTGTCGACACTTGTCCAGGTTCACCTATAGTTAGTAAAGAAACCAACTGTCAAATAAGTACACTTTTGATGATTATACATTCTGGCAGCGTATTAGGTAAAATTATTTTAATGTTAATTTTTAATTACATTTTTAATATGCTTGCTTAACAATATTTCTACATACATGTGTGCATATTTATTTGAATAAATATATTTAAATTTAAATTTTAGATGCAAATTCTGATATTATGGCAAAGAAATCTGATTTCACTACATTTAGAGGAGCATTTGAATCAGTTATGCGACAACACTACCCAAATATGATTGGTCATGTTGCAATGAGGCTTATTCCTTGTCCATCCATTTGTGCTGAGGGGCTTAGCGTACTATCAAAGTATAATATATTTAAAATATATCTTAAGAATCAATTAAATTAATTATTTTAATTATTTTCAGATTAAGCCCTTATAGTTTTGATGTATCCCCATCTGGCATGGAGAATACAAATATTACACACGACTCTGTCCCAATAGGTGCTATTCCCATTTTAGCAGGTTGTTCTCACGACTATAAAGATATAGTATCTAATGTTATTCGTATGGCCAATCAAGTATACAGAGATTTTATTAAATCTGATGAAGGTTTTGGATTTAATGGCAGAGTGTATTTTATAGGTTTGTGTAGTTCTTTAATTTTTTTTTTTAATATGCCTATACAATATCCTATTTGTAAATTATAATTTTTTTTTGTTCTATAATAGGAGATTCGATGGGATCTGTTATAGGATATGATGCTTTATGTAGGAGTCCTGATTCTCATTCACCTCAAGATGCAAGTAGACATAGCACTCCAGAACATGTTCAAAAAAAAAGCGACAATGGTATTCCAAAAATAAAATTGAATACTTAAAGGTTATATAATAATCTATTATTATTTCAGATGATTGCACATCAGTCGCTAGCATGGACTCTTCTTTTAAAGTTTTAGTTACTCCTCCAGTTAGAAGAAGGTCATCGTCTACAAGGTATTTTTTATTTATTAGTATTACTGTAATTATTACATTTAGTTACGGTTATAAATTTAAAATTATATATATTTGAATTATTGTTTATTCTTATTTCAGTGATGGTAATATTTGTTTGGACTTTGAGGTAAGCGAGATGTTTATGTTTGCATCTCCTTTATCACTTGTATTAGCGTTTCGAAAAATATCAGCACATAAATATGATAAATCTAGTAAGTTTTTATTTTGTCCACTAACAAAAGTGTATATTTAATTATAAATGTTTATTTTTAATTTTCAGCTTCAATTCAAAGGCCAGCATTGCAGCAAGTATATAATCTATTCCACCCATCTGACCCTATTGCATCTAGATTGGAACCATTGATTTCTGCAAAATTTTCTATTCTACCGCCTGTTAACATTCCACGATATCAAAAATATCCCCTTGGAACAGGCCAACCATACTATCTGTGTTAGTATTTTAATCTAATAACTGTATAAATAAAAAAAAATGTTTTTGTTATTCTTTAAGTTGTATGTGTTTTATGTTTAGTGGAAGCTGTACAAACAAATCCTCAATTGTTTACGGAACATAACCATCATGCCAGACGCACATCTGAGGCAAGTATTTTGAGCACCGTTTCTGGGATAGGTGATACACTGCCAATTCAAGCAATAAATAAATGTAAGTTGTTTAAAAATTCTATGATTATATTTTATAATAAAATTGTTATTTGTAGTGACAAAAAAATGGTGGGGAACTAAAAGATTGGATTATGCTTTGTACTGTCCTGATGGGCTATCAAATTTTCCTACGAATGCCTTGCCTCATATATTTCATGCTAGCTATTGGGAATCCTCAGATGTCATTGCATTTATTTTAAGACAGGTAAAAATAATATTTAATTGTATATTAATATATTGGTATAGTGTGTTTACTTAATTAAAATATCAAAAGTATATCTTATTATACTTAGCATAAGTCATCAAGGATTGTATATTGCTTCATGAGCTTATATAAACACTTAAACATGAAAGTATTCATGTATATTTTTTTGACCAATTTAAACTTAAATGAAAATTTTATTTTAGTTTGCTATATTTGACTACAACAGTTCAATTGGAAACGAGGAAAAAGAATTAGCTAGTTTCAGCCCCAGTCAACCTCGTGAAAAATGGCAGCGTAAAACAACTTTCATTAAAATAAAAGTAAATATTAACATATCATTTGTGTATATATATATATATATATATTATAGTATAAGTATTTATCATTTTTATTACATAGAATTCCACTGCAAGTCATCGAGCCAATGATGTAATTATTCGAGAAGGTTTACCACAAACAATAAGTGCTCGTTTTATTTATGGTCCATTCGATATGTTTTCATTAGCTGGTATATATTTATTTTGTTTTCGATTAATCAATAAATTAATACGTTATTAATTAAATTTATTGAAATATTTTATTTCCATAGGGGAAAAAGTTGATATCCATATAGTTAGAGAACCTGGTAATGGTGAATGGACACATTTAACAACAGAAGATTCAGACAAAAATGGCCGTGTTACCTATACAATACCAGATAATAAGTCTCTTGGATTTGGAATATACCCTGTTAAAATGGTCGTTAGGTAATTTTATTTGTTAAAATTTCAATCTTGACTATTTTAATAATCTGCCCTTAATTTTCAGGGGAGATCATACAAGTGTTGATTTTTTGTTAGCTATTGTTCCACCTCAAACTGAAACTGTTGTATTTAGCATTGATGGATCATTTTCTGCCAGTGTCTCTGTTACTGGCCGTGACCCAAAAGTTCGACCAGGTGCTGTTGACATAGTGAGGTAATGCGTTTTGATATACTTCTGTCTATATGTCATAAATTGGCTCACATTTATTATGTTTAAGTGATATTTAATTGGCTCAGTTAAATTATAATTTTAAAAAACGATAAATTATGTTATATAAATATAACTTATTTATATTTAAAACTCATTTTTGATATAAGAATGTTTTCTTATTATTATTAGAAACGTGTTAGAATAGCAATTCAATGATTGCAGTAATTAGAAGTGATATTTTTATAGTATAAATATTTCTTTTAAAATTTAACTTTTATTATTAGAACTATTATACAGTCAAGTTATAGTTACTTATATCTGAATTCATTAAAAAAATCTACAATTTTATTAGAATTGTCATGCATTTTCAGTTATTGTAATTAGTTAATCAATTGTATACAACTATTATTTATTATATTAATTAATAGTACTTCCATGTGATTCAATAAGAAGTGGTTACATACGTGAATCTATTTCTAATCTGATATTGTTTACATTAAAAAAAGATTATATTTATGTAACAAGTGTTCTAATTTGAATCTTGTTTTACAGACACTGGCAAGATTTAGGATATTTGATAGTTTATATTACTGGAAGACCTGATATGCAACAGCAACGAGTTTTGTCATGGTTGAGTCAACATAACTTTCCTCATGGACTCGTTTCATTTGCTGATGGTCTTTCTACAGATTTTCTTGCTCACAAAATCACATATCTTAAAAGCCTCGTACAAGTAAATAAATACCTTACATACCTATGAAATACACATTTAAGTTTTTCAATTTAGAAATGTTATTTATTGTTTTATTTTTAGGATCATAAAATGATTATACATGCGGCTTATGGAAGCAGTAAAGACATCTCTGTATACAGTGCTTTGGATCTAAAACCAAAACAGATATTTATCATAGGCAAAGTAGGGCGTAAACATCACTCAATGGCAACTGTGTTGAGTGAAGGTTATGCTGCGCACTTATCTGCTCTACAGTGTCACGGAGGATCTAGACCAGCTCAAGGAAATGCTCGTATGTTATTGACCTCACGTGGACGATTTGGACATAATGCTTCAATGAGGCGTAGAAGGTGTGTATTTACAATATTTTTATTTTATATTATTATGCTTATAACCGTGGTAATGACAATCTAATATAAATATTTCAATGGAAATAGTTAACCTATCACAAAAATAATATTAACATCTTAACATTATTTTGAGACAATTTCTTATTTAAATTTCATTACTAATTTACAATTAAATTTTAGTTTTTATAGTGTTTTAATTTAAATGACTAATGTTTTGTTTCAATATATCTTAAGTTTCACTAAATTATCATCCCAACATTTAACTATAAATGAATAACTATATTTCGCATGATTTTTAATGGGATTCTTGTTGTTTTCCAAAGACAATTTTATATTTTTAAGACAGTAATGGTTAAATTCTGAAAGGTACAATAATCCGGGGTTGTTCTTAAAATTATGGTGACCTAAACTTGTCTTGATCAGGTGTCCCGAGAAGAGATCTGGCGATACACATGGTTCCAATAATTGATCCATACTTGACCGCATATTATGGTGCAAGTAAATGTCAGGTAAACTATATGAGTATGTGTGCTTTGTGTGGAACAAAAAAAAAATCTTTTTTTCTGGTAAATGTCATTAAACTGTTTAAAAAAAATGTGCGCACTCTAGTTTACCTACTTCTTTCTTACCCCTACCCATGCTTTTATATCCAAATGAAATTATTGTAGTGAATTACACTGGAAACGATTGAAACACTATTATATTATAATTTTTCAGTTGTCTTGTTTTTCATTCTTTGATACTTATTAGTACATATGCTTGATTGTTCCTGCACTTCATCCACACACAAATATATAATAACATAATTGTTATTATGATCATCATACTATTATAATATTATATCTGTTATATAACTGTTAAAAAGTATTACATTCTGTGTGTATTACCATTATCAGAACTACAAATTACTGTATTTTGTTGTGTATTGTAATATTAAAAATTTGTTTTAAACTTGTGTTAACTTTTATTTTCAACAGATCTGCAAAAAGGACGACATCGTTTCCAATTTGTTCACTGACCAGATCTTCGAGCCGTAACAGATATGATAATCTTTGATGTTGTTCTTGGTCGTGTTTTCAACGCCATTCCTCTGATGGTTCCTGATGACAGCGGCGTGAATGATGTCTGTGTATGTGTACCAGAAAATTTGTTAATTATATGACAATGTTTTGTTGTCATTATTGTTGTTGTTGTTGTTGTTGTCGTTGTTGTCCTTAAAACATTATTTTAACCACTATTATAGTCTTGTTGTCATTTTCTTGTAGGTTTTTCTATATATGTCTGTTATCTTATTGTATTGTTACTTATCTAGTACATTCCTATTTTCAGTGATTCTATAATTTTTCGTTCTCAATGTGTTAAACTGTCCATAATTTTATAAATTTTAATCATTTCCATTTTATTGTTATTGTTTTAATTGTATTAACGTAATTGTACAGATTTAATTTTGTTAAACGTGTGTCGAGATCTTGTATCTTACCAATCATCAAAAAGGCTGTGCCGAGCATATTGACAATGTACGTTGACGATGTTCAGTACAAAATCTAGGCTACTAAAATTATTGCCTTTATATAATATATTTTATTATTTTGTTAATTTTCTTATTGTTTCTGTTGTCTTGTTAAATTTTAAAATTGTAACTTCTTATATCTATACCGTTTAATATTAATCAATTTTATACTCACCTATAGTCAAATTTTCTAGTCAACGTGTTGATCAAACAAAATTCTCTCTTTTTTTTAAAGAAAACAAAAATAAAAAAATTACTCAAGTGTAAATGTTTTTTTTTTATTAGATGTAAGTTATTATAATTATGAATGGAAAATACTATTGTTATGTAAAAGTGAAAAATATGTGATATTTTTTATTTTCATTTTCATATGACTGCTCTAGACAAATTTAATGAATATCTTCATAATTGTTCGTATATTATTTGAAGGTATTAAAACCTTACAACAAATGCATTTTCTGTGTTATGTTGTATTTATCATTTTGTCATCTCTGGGGCTTGTATAAATCTCAAGTTGTAAACTTTGCGTCCGATCGAAACGACAGCTTCACTGAAACACTTTTGTTATATGATTATTTATTAACGATTAGAGGTTTCGTCTTACAGTCGGACGTGAATATAATACACTATATTATTATTATTATTATTATTATTATTATTATAATTATTAGTATTGTATATGATATTGAAATGTTAATGGGATAAGTTATCAAAAATTTTTTTTTTGTGTGTAGTTTTTGTTGATATATGTTAATCACTATATTATATTATTACCAATTAAACAATATTATTATGTGTACATGTCGTATACATATGAAAAAAAAATGAATCATGTTAAAAGCTATAAAACTATAATACAATTTAAGATTGTAATGGCGTGCAATGTTATTAAATATATAAGATGTATGGTTTTTATTGTTCACGTTTGATTGTCACAGAATGTCTGTCTTGTCGCATTGCTGAATTTGAAAAAAAAAACGCAGTAATATTGCTGTTGAAATCTTGTGCGCAAGGGGGCTAGAGCCTAGAATAGCTGTTTTCCAAACGCATCTGCTTTTTTTTGTCCTATACCTACGACTGCTGTAAACAATTTAATCAAACTGCTCTAACAAATCCTCTCATCTAACTGTTCAAGAATGAGTCCATTGGTGCCGAACTTCAAGAAAAGTACTGTGGCCAAATTATAATACAAAACAATAATACTTTAACAGAGAAACGACATTTATATTCTGTTTAGTTATTTATAGTTTTATAGAACGTACTGCCCAGACGTTTAATTAAAACGTATGTTATTGTGATTCTTTTTTAAAGTTAGAAGTGTTAAAATATAAATGTGAAAAAGCTTTAGGTAGGTACTACTGTATTCGACGCGTTTCTCCGATGCAATTTCAAGTCTTATTGTATTTGGTCACTTGCTCGAGAACATTCTCCGACACCGATGAGATCTAGAAGAAAACAATATGTGTACGCGAGTGGAAAACCATATCTGGCCGAAATGGAAGTGCAAATCTGTCGCATGTGAACACGCTTCTTCGTCTCAACAAACATCTCACGTTGCTAAGCGGCGAATCAATGTATGGAATCGACGACAAACAGGAGCGAGCTGTTTCAGTCCATTGCTCGAATCGTCTACAAAATATTTTCAAGTTTTCTTTCCCCCCCTTAACAGCGGCCCGTTTGTAATTTTTCCGACGATATTACTTTTTCGTAGAGTCTGTATTGCGGGAAAATTCCCAGAACAAAGCCGGGTGGCAGTTTAAAGAGGGGAGGGGCAAGCCTGCTGTCGGTCTCCCGGCCAGCTCAACGGACGGCGTCATGCGCTTAGGGGTGGATTTAACAATCTGCCGTCCCTATGACGAACAAAATTTGCCGCTCCAAAACCTAAAAAAATATTCTCGCCTTGTTTTGCCTAGTAACGCGGAACGAGTGACGAGGAGATTCAACGGGTCCACGGCAAATTCGAACTTTTGTTAGTTGTTACTGACGAGTTATATTCCTGTAGAAATTGTTTCGAATGACATTAGTTTCAATATTTTTCTGGATGGTTATCAGTGGAATACAACTAGCTTACACGACAATCCCGCAGTCTTGTGGCTAACGAGTGCATATACGTTTATAATTTTTTTTACAGAAATCATTTTGGACGTTCATCATAATTTTTTCAATACAAATGTATTATAATTTGAATTTTTCTAATTTTAAATTAACTTCGTCATATTATTTGTTTCCAAATTTTTGCAATTTCGGATTTTGCACATAACAAACAATAAAATATAAACGTTTCAGTTTTGTTCCAACGTTTGATCTATGCCATTCTATGTAAACTCTGGCGCTGACCAAGTAGTCAAATACGTTAAGCTCAGCACTAATTCTCCCTAAATGTAGTCTACGCGTTACCGATCTTTAGCAGTTTCTTTTAGGGCAGTGGTTCTTAACCTTTTCTGAGTCATGGACCCCTTTAATGTTTAAAGTATAGCCTAGGCCACTCTCACCCCTTCAAAAATAAAAACCTTTGATTTCGGTTATAATTTTAACATTTTTATGTTAATTTCAAACAGCGTTGCTGTCATTATCTAACTATTACACAAATTACAGATTGTTTGTAGCCAAATAATTACTTGTAAAATGTAATTTTCGTGTTACTTGTACAACAATTTCAGAGTCATTTCGCGGACCCCCCGAACTACCATCTACGAACCCCCTAAGGGTCCGTGGACCTCCGGTTAAGAAACCCCGTTTTAGGGTCTTGTAACTCGTACAACTAGTGTAGAAGCGTGTGACATAACGCTTTTGGGAATACTTGATGTCATAACATCTGTTCTATTGAATAGATTAAATAATTTTTCGAAATATCTGCGTTCATGGTCATTGCATCGTTGATTCTGTTTTTCACCGTATGCGCGAGTGAAAGAATATGGTTCTTGTATAAATGTATTTGTGGTCTTTCGCATACGGGCACTATAACTTTTGATTACTGACAAAATTACATGATATTGTTTGTACATATATCAGATTACCAGAAGTGCAAGCCTTTACATAGTAAATGTCTTGTTTAATTTTTCCGGAAGAGTTCTAAATAATTGTAAATTGTATATTGAAGTTCGTCTATTTGTACTATTTGCCTCTCCTTGGTGTATTTAAGTGTTGATAGTGCTGAATAAGATAAATGCCGTCATGGAATACCAGCTGAATTACCCGGATTCGCCGGGGCATGGTTTTTAACAGCTACCCAACATTATTTAAAGCCTAGCCATGTTTACGTATCCTTGTTGTAAACAAAAAAGGACTTCTATTTTATGCCAAATGTTTTACTGTATTTTGAGTTGTTCTTGGTAACAACCTTTCTCCGTTATCGGGAATTTCTGCTGAAGTCACATCACCGATTTCATCAGATATGATGTTCTCAACCAACCAAATGACAATAATACGCGCATGTGGCAATCCGCGTTTTCGCCACTACACCGTGTGCCATCTCGCCAAAAACGCAATGCTTAACAATGAAATCCATGTGTGAATTCAGTTTTTCTCTGAAAACCCTTGCGGTGATGTGTCGTGGCGGTCGATGAGCGATGTGTTAGTCTTCATTTTCCTGCACTATCAGCCGGTATGAATGATGATTCATCGAAATAACTTCTCTGTTAGTTCCGGCGCTTGTGAGTAAATGTTTGTGTTGATAAAATTCATTAATCCTATGACGATTAGTAAAGACCAAAGATAGTAGATTTGCTGTTTACCATCGAATAATGATACACACCTTCACCTCGCTAAGAATATAAGATGGCGCAAGATCGATGCGTTTCGGATACACGCTGCACCTGATCGTTCCGGCGATGTAGAACAATATCATGGGTTTTTAATTTTTCACCCTCGACGACAATGACGACTTCATCAATTTGTTGGCGCGTTAAAAATTCTGAATCGTTCGTGGCAGAATTTCTCAACGAGACCTCGGCACCGAACAGTTTATGGTAACTTACGCGAAGTTCGTTTGGTGCGAAACGTATTACTTCGAATTTAAATCATAACAGCTACCCCATACACGAATACACGCTGCAAAGGACTTATATTGAGTATACACGATCGTAACCAAAAGAACGTAATGGTTTCGAGTTTTTGTTCGAGTATGAATCGAGTACGTCCGATACAAACATAATTATGGAGTGCGCCTTGTGAACACGTAAGACGGTTGTGTTGCCTACTTTTATGTTTTCAGAAGATTATGTTCGCTAATTGGTCGCTATAACGCTAGTCCATATTATTGTGATTTTGAAAAAAAAAACAACGTCTATATATAATTAGTATAGATAATATTTCAATAATTACCACCAACATATTATCGTAAGTTGTAATCGATTCATAATAATGATGCCTCTGGAAGCATGCATTGACCCTAATAGCGAACTTTTATATAATTAAATAACTAAACATTATTTTGCTTCGAAGAAAAACATCGAATTATGGGTATGTTTCTGCGGGCTACTATGGTTACTTATAGTAACCATAAATTGTGTTTTATTTACTGCATCAGCTGCTCCGCGGCAATGCGAAATCGGTCGAAAAAAAAATCATCGGTTGTACCTGTAGCAAAAACACACGTATCCATGTTAATATAATATTTCGATGTAACATATTTCATTGAAAACGAACAATGAAGTGATACACCTTATAACAGGCACTTGAATATTGATCACAAAAGAATAAACGGAATGTATATTTTAATTGTATTACAAAATATGACGTGTTCACGGACCGTAGTAATCGCAGTTCGTGACGGCATCATTAATTTCAAATATATTTACTGGTACTAATTTAATATTGATGAGATTTTTTCATGACCACTGTGCTGTGATGATTTTTTTCCAGCCTTTTGGAAACAGCCGCAATCCACTAGCCACTTCATCTCTGATTATTATTGCTCAACGGGTAAAACGTGTACCTCCTATCCGTGCAGTATTCGTACGAATACCGAGTCAATTAAAATTGTGAATAACAGCGAGAGAAAATTGTAGAGTTTTTTACAATTTAACACGAAGGCGTAGATCGCTGCCAATAAAGGTGTAAGAAAAGGCTTCTCGAGGAAAAAGACAACTGAGTCACCCAAGATAAATATGAAGGAAAGACAGGATAAAATATGAAGCCAAGGGAAGATCAAGAAGAAATTATTATCATTAGACTTAGAAAGGTAAAGATCGAGTCGAATACGTTGGACGGTATGTGTTTAAAGGCCGAAACCACGAAGGAGAAGATATTATGAAGCTGTGACCGAATCAGTGTACGTGATGAGATTGTCTTCCTTTTTTCAAATAGGTACCAAGGAAACGAAGCGAATTGTCCGAGAAGCATTGTATAGTTTACGAAAACTTGTTTAACCAACTGTGAAATATTTAATACCGATATTGTGCGATACGTTTTGTTTGCGTCAAAAGCAGAGGGAAAAGATATCCGAAAAATCAGAGCTCTCGGCGCGCGTGTGTATTATAAAAAGATAATAAGTATGTTATATTATAATAACCATTTAGCGGAAACATATCATAGTCGTACATTCGAGTGTGCCATTTCGCATATGACTTTTTTTTCTGTGTACAAATACACTCGGTCGATGCATACTTTTCAACTCATAACTTTCGTGCGCATAGAAAGTATTATTGTATGTAAGTACGTAGTACCGCAACTATTATTTACTGACCGACGATAGTCCAAAATATTAACTATACGTTGTTGCTTAGACTTCGGGAGCAACGGTATGGCAGTAAGAACGGCGTAACCGTCTCGGGGAAAACAGCTGTTCGTATAACACGACTCGTACTTGAAAATAAGATCAAAATCGATTTCGATACGTTCTGTTCACACGTACATCGTTATTATTATTATTTATGATCAAAAATTAGTAACATTACATTAAATTTACATAATATTAAATAATTTGATTAATTTGATCCAAAAAGCAAAGCTTGTGGTGGATCAAATGTGTTATAAATCGTTGACAAAAAGAAGAACAAAATAAAAAACAAAAATACAACAAAATAAAACACAACGAGGATTATATTACGTTAAAAACGTTAACATATACGTATCACTAATTCTAAAATTTTTCATAACTAAAATACTTGAAATGTATACAATAATATTTAAATTTACACGAGTTCACTTAATAACCAAGTTTTAACAGTTCTTTTTATGTGTATAGTATTATTATACTTTAGAGTGGAAAGATCAAAAATACTTTTTTTTATGTTTAAAGGCAATGAATTATACATAACTGGACCTAGGTAATCGACAAACCTATGGCCAAATTTTTTATTTGTGTACTGTACGCTAACATCATACGTATGCTCTGAAATCTCTTTTACTTTCATAAAGAGCTCTAACTGGTAACACTTTAAATGTTTTGTAACTATAGGATGATGAACGTTGTTTCTCTTTTTTATCCAAACAAATTCTTACCGCTAAGTTCTGTTGCACTATTAGTGGTTTTCTAGCATTATCTGCACAACCTGCCCATATTATTAGACCATATTATTGCATAATGGACTTATACAGAGCTTCATATGCAGTACGCATGACTTCTATAGGTAGTAATTTGTTTGAAAACTACCGATCTCGAACGCATAGCGTTGACGCGTTATTATACACATGTACACGATACACGTTATGGTCGGTTTTTTTTTCTCTTTTTGGCATTACGATCGAGGCACACCCCGCGAAGTCCCGCCAATGCGACGGTACCTCGACGAGACGGAACGATCGAACGGTATCGCGTAATGTCGTAATCATCGCGCACGACGACGGTTATGTCACCGAATAAATAAAGAAGGCCGTGCCCGTGTTGACCTTATGGTGTGCGGAAACGGAGGAAAGCCGTTCGGCGCGCGGAGAAATCTATCGTATCGTGTAGGCACGGCGCTGGTGTAGGTCGCGGTTGGGCACAACAATAATAGGTACCTACGTGTGTGCTGCTGCTGCTTACCCGTTGCACAAGCGCTCGTCGGTTCGGTTGTACGTATTTTACTATTACGGCGGTTAGTGCGCGTGCATGTACAGGAAGTTTTCGACATTTCGTCGGTATCATTATTATTATTGTTATTATCGCTGTTGTTACCGCTACTACTTACTACGTACTCCTACTCCTGCTCCTGCTCCTGCTCCTGCTCCTGCTCCTACCTCCCACCGGCTACGCCGTCAAATACTGTATTATTACGATTTTTTTCTACAGCTGTGACGATTATACACATAGACATATCACTACGCTCAGAGTTCGTACCAACAATATGGGGGGGGGGGGGGAATGACGTGGTAAGAGGAGATGAAATTGGAATGATACGCGCTCGTCTCGAATATTGCTCGACGATTTCGTTTCCAGTAAATACGCAAAAAAATGTCCGTTCCAATAAAAGTATTTAACACGTATCGCGATATGAACTATATTCACAGACCACCGACCGGAGTTTTCAAAACGTCATGTGGTGCGTATACACGTTAGTGGACAATTTTTCAAAGCGTAGACACTTTTTGTGCTTGAGAAATTGTGAACTCGTAGCAGCAGCGCTGTGTTTGTGCCTGTTACTATACGGTTACTTGGTAACTTTAATCGTGTTTTATTTATACTGAAGCTCTGCGAAATCGGTTGTATCCATGGCAAAAACATTGCCATGTTAAATATAACAAAAAAAGACTTAAATGTCATGTCATGAAATCATTTCACGCACAGCCTTATCAAACGAAGCAGACATTTTACTCGATTTCTGATACTTAATGATAAATCACACTTGTCGTAAACGCGTTAGTGATCAGAAATAAAATAACAATTACAATAAACCATAAGTGTATTTCTATTTTTCCTCGTACAACTGTATCTAAATTTAAGAACTGGTTCGCAATATATCGAGTGTTTTCATTTTTTATGGGCGTAAATTATTGATAAATCGTTTAATCTTTTTTGTGTGGTCGCAGTAGACATCAAAAACGTTTTTAGACGATGAAGAGAAGAAAATACTGTACGCGACTATGTCACATGTATACGATTACAGAAAAATACTGATTTATATTTTTATAAAAATACATCGATAACGCTAGAAAATTATTAATTGGTGATGATTACAAGTTTTTTTCTTTTTTTGTAATTTCTTGTAACTTTTCGGCTCCGCACCTAAATATGTCACATTGTCACATGATGCGGCCACCATTGTGTAATCGGCATCCGTATACCGACATTTCCGTATATTTTTTCCCCAGTAAGCACGTTGTAATGGCCAAAGCACATCAAGATCGTCATACAGCAACAACAATACTACTAGTGACTGCTACTAATAATAATAATAGTAAACGTATATAGTCGTCGTCGGGCAAAATCGGAATTTTATTGAAGTCATCATAATAATATTCACGTGTAAACAGTGCGCGTATTGACGAATATTGTAAACACGAGACTCGAAAAACGAACACGATTATCTGCACGATGAACGTTGATGTTTTTGTTTCTCGAGAATATTTGAACACGCGTTCCGAACAAAAGCGTTCGGGGCTTCCGAAGGACTGTACTAGAAACTGCGCGCGAGGGAATCGGTTTTGCGTAAAAAATCGTAATCGTCCCAATGTATTCGATGTTTATAATCGAAAAAAAAAAAAAAAAATGTTCTCTCCAATTATGTTTGTACCTAATGGTTATTAATGGTAAACGACGCGTATAAATGCGGCACAGCAACTGTAACGTTTCGGCGGCGTATTATTTGAAAATGGAAAGTAAAACTGAACAAGTTGCACGCGTTAGCGCACAGCCGACGTGGTCGCGTACATTCCGAAAACATAATCCGAGTGCTTTTAGCGTCTCACCAGTCACCTTACAAGTTATTTTGTTATTATGTACAAGTATATATTTATGTACAGGGTGTCCCGCCGGGACTAACACAGAGCGATACCTCCCGTGCTATTGGTCATAATCGAATTCTGTTTTGTTTACGAGCATCTCCGGGCAAAGCCGATTTTGTTGACAATAGTTTGGTAAAATATATAAGTGTATTATTGAAGAAGTTAAATGTAATTAAATTCGCTATCTCCGAAATGTATAAAAGTTATAAAACACAAAGTTAATTATTTTAATGTCTTAATAAAACATTTAAATTTACAATACCAATGTCGAATAAATATTTTAGCCCCGCGAGTCGTGAAAAAAAAAACAAAAAAATATAATTTTTTTTTATCTCTTTTGACAAGGGAGATATCGCTGTGTGTCGATCCCGGTGAAACATCCTGTAAATGTATTATGTATATAGTAGGTATCCATTTAGGCCTGCCCGTCTTGACGAGTTTGACCGGTTCAACAACCAGAGAGGGTCGTGATGGGTTACAACATCACCCGAAATTTCTGCTTCCTACTCGTTGCAATTAAGGCGATTGGTTTTTTTACGGAACCTTAATATCGACGCCATAATCATACGGAAAGGAAATTACGGTCAGCACGTGGTGTATTCGGTCCGTTGCGGTTTCGACCCAAGTTGAAAAATGTCATACCGATATCGCATCGCGTGTTAAACACGGTGTCTGCGCGGACGTAGAATCTGTACAAGATGCAAACGGCACCGGGCACTAAGCACCTAATGATCGGGGGGAAATCCAAAACTTAAGACCCGCCGACCACGCCGTACCTCCCGATGACTGACGTGAGAACTTAACATCAATCCACACGAGATGTCCGTGTATCCAACACCGCTGCGTGTGCGACGGTGATGCCGCTGCTAGAAAAATGTGTATTTTTCATTCGCTCGTATTTCACGTATTCGTAACAAGCAAGGTGTTTGAAGCGTGTACGAATCGTTTATCTTATAACAACACTTGGTGTGTTTGTTTTCGTTGACATTGCTGTGGCGATTAATTCTTAACATTTTACATTATAATAACTCATTGAATAGACCGGTCAATTATTTTTTAAATATTCGTCTGCGGCTGCTATTTTTATCGGTGAATTTATTGGGTCACATTTGCCAATTGGTAATTATGTTTACCGCTCTGGCTAAGTCTTTACTTGTTTAGCTACTTATATTTCATTTTTAACAATACTGAAATTATGCACAAAAATATATATATTTTATTAACCTTAACGTTACATTATAACATTACGGCCATAAGCGATACACCAATTCGTTCCTTAATATTTTCAATATATAGGAAGTTTATCTACAAATTATTCAAGGATAAACTTTCTAAAAGTATTCACATACATACTTCAATGTATTCTTAATTCGGTTTATTCCAAGGACGAAGTGTATTAGAACGGCCCAATATTTTTTACACACATTAATAATTCAAACGTATGTTTTGATTTGCCCAAGGTCGCCAAAAAGATTTTTAAACCAAATTGAAAAGAAACGCAATGATAATGAAGTATACTAAAAATCTTATTAGTATTATCAAGAAAGCATGTAGGTTTATCTTGGTAAAATGTTAAAACAATCATATAATTATAGGCTGTGATATTTGGTTTTTATCAATAACTTAAATAGTCTTAATTATAATAATTGGTTTTTAACGTTCTATCTCAAAAGATGTTTCATATTTGAAACTATTGTGTCTATTCATCGAGTTCATTCAAACCCTGTGTGATCATATAACTTATTCACTATTGAAATTAATAAATACGAATTCAAATCTTAATTGTGTTGAAATCATAACTTTACTGAAATTCTCTTGTGCTATTAACAGTTTCTGACTAACATATTAGTACATAATATTACAGTTATTTGTGGAAACAAAGTAAAAAAAGTTTACACAAAGAAAAGTAATTTGATCAAATCCAGTGTTAAAAAAAATACATACTGGTGTTCAAAAAAGCACGTAAGTAACTATAAAAGAAAAAATTACTTAGTTATGTGAAAAATAATGTCCCATACCAGATGCTCGATTAGTTCGTTGTTTATTCAGAGATAAACTGCAAATATATTTATCAAAAAGGCTAGCTCTACAAGTATTAATATATTTAAAAAAAAAAGTGTTCACCCATTCTCATTAGGAATGTAAAAATATTTTATGAGATATTTAAAATTAATTAATTAATCAGAAACACAATTGAAATTTTACACAAAAAAAATAAATATTTAAAAACAATATACATTGTACTGCTCCAAAACTTCATTAATTTATTAAAATACGTAAAAATAATCATCCTATTCGAAATCTCATAAACTTCTATTACACCGTCAAACAGTTTACCTAAATATTTAGATACATTTATTAAACGCAAATTAACTATTTATAATAATAACTGAATAAAAAATGCTTACGATTTTATAGATAAAATTAACAAAATTGATATCGTCCTGAGGTGCAAAATGATTTCATTAGACATAAAAAACCTTTATACTTCTATCCCAAAACTTAAAGCTTTAATATAGTAAAAAATAAGCTCATGAGTCATGAATAATAATTGTTCTAATGATAATACCATTAATGAAATTATTCATTGCAATATCGTAATAATAAAACAAAATTACTTTGAATTTGATAATAAAATATACTCACCAAATCATGGTTTCATTATAGGGGGTGGATAGTACTTTAAGTGTTATACTTTCAGAACTATACATGAATCAACTCACATATTAAATCACAACATATACAAACAATATTTTTGATACGTAGACAATACTTTCATTTTATTCAAAGGCACAAACAGTCAGGCAGTAACTATGATTAACAATTTCATCAAAGTTAATGAATATATCTAATTTATACTTGAAACACAAATAAATAATAAAATTAAGTTTTTAGATATTACAATAAATATCGTTGACAACGAATTTAATTTTAATATTTATAAAAAACCTACTTGAACAAATTTCATAATTCCAAATGACTTTAATCATCCATATTCACAAAAAATTCCTCATTTTAATTTTATATTATATCGACTCAAATGTATCCCATTAAATAAAACTGATTATATAAATTAACTTTATATTTTTTGTGACATTGGTATTAAAAAAAATGTAGATTTAAAAACAGTTCTAAAAATTCATATGAAAATTAAAATTAAACTTCACAAGACTATAAATAAAATGTATTGCCCACAGACAATACATTAAATTATTGTTCTATGAAATACCATAGGTAAATCTTCTAATATCTTAAGCAACAAAAATAATTATATAAAAACTGCGTTTAAAACTAATGATAATGACATTAAAACCATAAATAATAAAATCAAACAATTTACAAATAGTAATTCTTCTAATAACTATGGCATTTATAAACTAATATGTAGTTGGAAAAAATTTTAAATTGGAAAAACTAGTAGGATCTTCAGAAATTAAATTCAAAGAACATTCATCGGAAATTAAATTAAAAAAAAAAACTTACCCTAATTCTCATTTTATAAAACATTCATTAGAATTAATACATAAAATAATTTTTAGTATAGAAAAATACTTAATTATTTTACAAAGCCATAAGAATATTTATGTAAACGCTGTACCTATTAGTGTTTTTGTTTATTTATAATGAAGTTAGACTTCGTATATAGAATTGTAGTACAACGTTTTGGTTTGGAAATGGCAATAAAACGTTTTAAATTTAACGACGATTTTTAAATCGAATGTAGTCGTAGAAACAATAGATTTAAATCCAGATTTTACACCAAATTTGGACTCGGCGTATATTTTTCTAAAATTAAACTTGATGGTTTTTTCAATTTTCAAATTTCAAATTTCGGATTATCGCCCCTCCATTGATATACTAATGTTAAGCAAATGTGTGTACTTTAATAATCATATCGTCTATGCATAAATATTTTATGAGTGCTGTCAATACTATTCACAGAATAATATGCGCACAATTTAATTTTCAATATTCGCTTAAGGACTCTTTTAATATATTACTGAATGTATTCAAATGACACAGTCAATCTGTAGTGGCTAAAATGATCAGGCAAATATCGAGTCAAGTACGTATATTTTATAAAACCGTGAGTACAATAAGTGTTTGGCGAATTCCTGGTACACTACCTATAGTACCTGTCCTCCTCCATATCAGCGTGTCGTGTTGTTGAAGACATGTCTTCAATACCTAAATCATAATACGAGTATATTGTAAATAAACCTGCACCGCCAAGACGAACGATATTTTCTTCGATCTCCCTTCCCCGTGTTCGTAACAGAAATACACATTAAGAAGGACACGGTAAAAGGGTTACGTCATCCCGAGTTACCATCAGCAATTGGCTATCCCGCCACATGTACTATCAGTATACGTTCTAGTCTCGTATGATACACGTGTATAAGTCCAGCAATTCTTTTCGTTCGTTTCAACCTCTAATGGTACGTAAGTAACAGTTTTAATAATTTCTGGTACAATTTATAGCACTGCTAGGATTTGTCCGTTTTCTTTTGAATAATAATATATACCTGAGTAACAGTAATGAACGTGCTGCCATATTTTCTCGATGGGGATCATTATTTTATTATAATATCAACCAAGTTCTTTGTTATTGAAATTTGTTTTTGATTTAAAGTTACAAATTAATCACGACGTGTTTATCATAAATACACTCGTTTGTTCAAATTTAACTAGTAAACAACGCTAATGCTTTACATAACAATAATTGTAATATGTTTTCACAAACTCGTATGCCAGACAAATGGTTAGATTAAGCGGAATACCGAATCATAATATTACAATTGTAATCCGATAAAATAATTATAACATCGCACAATATGTTTTATTCAATTTTTCGATGATTTTAATCATTACTTATTAATATATTATTATTTATATTACATAGTTGCACGTGAATATTAAATAAAAATTAAATAATATTTACTCGTCATCGGTGTAGTATAATCACAACCGATTGCCATACATCCGATCGCATGTAACGATTTGTCCAGATCGTAAAAGCATTTTTATTAAAAGAAAAAAAATTCTCATACACATACTATAACTGTAGGTTTTCGGATAGTTCGAGTAGGTAGTTGTAATGATATGTTCGCGTAAATTCTCTATTTTCGTACGAGTGTGTGACCTGCTGCAGTGAACGGTGTACGCTGCGTATGTGCTATTAAATCATTGTCACTAGTATTTTGTTAACGAAATCAAAGATATATCGTTAGAGTAATGTGCTAGTGAAATATGCGTGTTGGCGGTGTTCAAATTCGTTGGATACCGGAAGTTCTCATCAAACGGCAAAACCATCGTGTTCAATAACCCGATCGAGTTGATATTAGGTCACTAACTCGGGATATTTTGTATACATTATGTAATAGACGTGGTTGTTATAAGCACCCAACTGGTTTCTTACGTTGACCACTTTCACTCAGAAATCATTCCGTATACCAGGATATAAAAATAATAGTAATAAAAAAAAATACTATCGTGTATCTTACTTAAAAATAGGGTATACAATACTTGGTTTTTTTTTTTTTTTTAGTTAAGTCTCCGTTTTATTATTGTATATGCAATTACAGTTTGATTATCAATGCATTAATTCTGATGTCTATTTATATATTAATTATCAAAGATGAAACGCTTTGTTGGTAATAGATAATGCTTAGAGTTCAAATGATTTATTGCAAGAATATAAATGCTTTGATTTTTGAATACGTGTTATAGACACGAGTCTAATTAAATGTTTCTATTAAGATAAATAAATGCATGCAAATTATTATTATAATTATTATTAATATTTGTGTATATTTTTACTAAGGTCTGTGAATGCGTTAAATTTAATTGGAATTGAGCTATTGCAAAAATTACCGAACAATTATGTTTTATTATAATAATATTTTAAAATTATAAGTTGTATAAAAGTAAAATCCAAATTCTAAATCACGAAAAACATTTTGAGAATTATCGATAAAAAATATGTTTGGGAATATGAGCGAATGGTATAATACACGTATAATCGTTTGTACATTCAATTGTGTACAATAGTTTATGACGTCAATCACGTATTATGTATGTGATCTGCATAAGAAATCAACGAAGGAATTGAACATCGATTCGATTGTGAATTATTTGATTTTATAAAATTACAAAACCACGAGCGTGAATGTTCTCCGTATTTGTTTTCAAGCAGGTACACAAATGTTAGTGAATTCGTTTGAAAAACAATTGTTATTGTTGACCGGACATAACTCACCGTCGGCCTTTAAATTTTAAAATAATAAACATTGAAGGTTTGTGATAAACTGATAAAAAACTAATTATTATTTAAATATTGAACACTAAATATTTGGTATTGTCAAATAATTAAACTTTTAAAATAATATTTTACAATTTCTTATAATAATATAATTCCTTTCAGAAATTTTGGTTACAAATATATTTTTATCTACCATAAGTGTATATACAACGTTTTATAATTATTTGATGTCGTTAATGTAAGTTTTGATATTTTAAACATAATTTTCAAATTCAAGCAATTGGGTCCTGTTTGCAGCGGCCCTGAGTGCTGACTCTGTAAATGAATTGTAACATTATGAAAAAATTAATTTAAAACTAAATACGAAATATGAAATAAAATATAAAAGCTATTGCAGACCATCTTATTATTAAGTAATAAACAAAACCATTTTTAATTTATGCGCATGATGTTATTGATAATACAGCCTTGAATGGGCTTAAGAAATTTCGATTGAATTAATCCGAGTGATTACCTATGGGTACATATTATAATGCGTACCTCCGGTGGAGTTTGCGTAACTGTAAACTAACTGTAGAAATTATATACATAAGGCACACGGCATTTCTCAATGGTTCAGCTGGTGATGCCAAAGCGAATTTCATGAACATTATTATGTTGCAGACATTTGTATGCATAATGTACTCGTATTAAAGCCCGTATTAAAGGTTTAAGATATTATTTTTGTTTATTACGGAGGTTGGACTTGTATTTATTCGAATCGGTTTCAAATTTTTATAACATTTATTTCATCAGAATTATTTTTTCATGAAAGCGGACAAAATAACAAATAACAAACAAGAATATCTTTTATTACCTATGTTTATCGATTCGTTGTTGAATTATAAGACGTTACAAAGCCAACTGCAACTGATCAATTGTATTGCAGGTGATGAGTTGATAAACTACAAAGTTGTTTGAACATGGAATTACCTGGGATGGCTTCAAGTGATAAGTATGGAGGCGACGGACCAGCCGCCATTATGGTCCGAGGGGCGTACAAGAGGTACACGCCGTACAGTGTTGTACTTAGAGGACTGAACATGACCGTACCGGAAGGCACCATGTGAGTAAAATAAGAATTACAGTCGAGTGGTGAGAAAAGAGGAAGATTTTTATAGAATTGTTTTTTTTTTTCTTTCTTAATCCCGTATTCTGTTGTTCAGCATTTATTGAACGTACATAATAATATAAGTGTGTAAATTATTTAACACAAAGCGACTTTAAAACGAAACGGTTCACTCAAGGACTAAAAAATGTACCGATTGGGCAACGAACTCAATTGAATTATATTCACGTACAATTTGCAATTGCAGCATTTTCACATAAATCAACGCAATAGCCGAAAGAAAATTACATTAAGATAATTTACACGTCTCCGTTCATTTTTATCTTAATACTCGATCCGACATTTTAAGTCTAATTATTAGTGAGCAACGAACGAAACATTTTTCCCTAATGATTTACAAAAAATTAGCCTTGTTGTACCTATTGCAGTGAATAGGTTATTTATACTTATTACAAATAATTACAATTAATGTACGATAATGTGTTAGTCAACTGCAGTTGGCGTGGAACAAACCTATCTATTATATCATAGCCGGAGAAAGGCGATTATCATTCGACTGCATCATCAGGGTCATTGATGCAATGGTAGTATAAAAATACGCTGTACATCATCATTATACCTGTATTATGCTTTTACTATAATAACTATGTAAACTTTCTATATCAGATTTTTTTGAGGGGCGATGCGCACTAAATAAAGTAGTCCCGTGGAAGGGGTAGGGGATACGGGTACGAAAACCCGCATAAAATCTCCGTCATTCTACAAAACGCGTGTATACAGTTATCATCTTAACGCCATTACGTTATTATTACACAATACACCCAATTCGAGCGAGCGATGACAAATTATTATGTTGTTTTCATTTTAATTATTATATGTATTATATAATCCGGTAACTCGATTGGGACGACAAATTATTTTGTTGTTATAGACTTCTCATAGTTGCAGTAACGATTAAATAATGATTTACGACCGATGGCAGAACATGTGTCCATTATTAATGGGAACGTGTTCTTGTTTATGTAACGTAATTTGTAAAAATATTCTTCGCTACGGTTTTGTGAAATATTTAATGTGTCGGTCAGAAGAAAAAGAAAGAAAATGACTCATTTGGTTATAAATAGTTTTTCAATTTCATACGTAAAAAAATAATTTCCATACATATAAACAGGAAAATATGAATATCGAATTTAATGTTCGAGAACTGTTGTTAATTAACACGTGTGTGTACGAATTATACCCATTTCAAATAGGTAAACAACAAATAATTATAATATTTTACACTTATAACAATAATTAAAAACGAAGAACTTGAGACTTTAATATTTACCAGAAAATTAAAAAAAAAAAACCTCCATCTGGTTTAATGGGTAATAAAAATAAAAGTAAATCTTATCTCGCGGTATATAATTAAAACGAGAAAGTAAAAAGTTAGATAGACCATGTACAGTTGCACACTCCCGGATTGGTCAAACTCTAGTAGGATATTTATATAACATATAATAGTCTACGAGTATGTACAACGAAATATTCACACAGTGTTTGCGTACAGCGTAACTTTGTTGTTTGAATTCGTACGTGTATTTTTGACTGTAGCTATGGTCTTCTCGGCCCGAGTGGATGTGGTAAGACTACCTTACTCAGCTGCATGGTCGGCCGGTGTGAGCTCGATGCTGGAGACATACAAGTCAAAGCCAAAACAAAATCGAACATCGGTTACATGCCACAGGTAGCGATGAGGTTGTTAAAATACCTAATTACAGGTGTATTGATTTTCTTTTTCCTTACAGGAACTTGCATTGTACAAAGAATTCAGCATCAAAGAAACAATGACCTACTACGGTCGATTATTCGGTATGACACATAGACAAATAGAAACAAGAACACGTGAACTGTTGAAATTTTTAGAATTACCTAGTGAAAAAAACATCGTCAGTCGATTAAGGTAAAAAATATTCATTCAACAAATTCGACAGTCAATATTATGTTCTAAACGAGAATAAGATACATTTTTTCATGTTCGTTAAAAATACTTCAAGTACAATAAAATGTTTAAATGTATGGAATCAGCTATTAAAATATTATTTTTTCATAGTGGTGGTCAAGAAAGAAGGGTGTCTTTTGCAGTCGCATTACTTCACGACCCTCAACTTCTTATACTAGACGAACCTACCGTAGGAGTGGATCCAGTGTTAAGTGCAAGGTAATCAAACAAATACCGGTTTCATTTGATTTTCGATCAATTAATTACACTGTAAAAAATTATGTTAAAATAGTATTTGGCAACATCTTCTGGACATGACGGCAAATGGGAACAAGACCGTTGTGATTACCACGCATTACATTGAAGAAGCCAGACAAGCACATACGGTTTGATTTTATACTATACGATATTATACACGGTGCACATACACCTTAACATATACTTTCATGAATATATTTGTCTATAATTTGTTATACATATATTACAATGATCTAATTTAATAATTAAATAATCGAAACAATTGTCTTATAAATTCTTATAAAGAATTCAATAATATCAACAGTTGATTGTTTATAAGAAGTTGTGTTATACAACATTGTAATCAAAAAAGAAAAATTAATTACAAGTCATCTTGTATGTATAGAAAAGTGCATTTCACGTATTATTTTTACTTGTAATTAATTAATATACTTTTTGAATTGATAGTTAATTGCGTTTTAGTTATTTAAATTAAAAAAATTCATATGCTTACAGATTGGATTGATGAGAGACGGTACGTTATTAGCCGAAGAATCTCCCAACCAATTACTTATCAAACACAATTGCTCAACTTTGGAACAAGCTTTCTTGGACCTTAGCAAACGTCAAACTAGAACCAGTATTATGGATAGAGAGGACGAGAATTGCGTACGTTCCGAATTATGCACAATTTTTAAAAGTTTATCATATAATATTTAGGGAGTACATTTTGTTATCATCTACAATTTTTATTTCATACTATTAAATCTTTTGGTAAAACAAAATGCACATAATGCAATAAGTAACATTGTGTATTTTCATTAGTTTCAAATAATTGTAAATACTTTCTTATAGTGAACTAATTAATCTGAGAACCTTTTTGAAAATGTAATAATAATTGTTTATTATGTTTGTTTTTAGAATATTGAAACATATCCAGTGCCAAAAAGAAAACCATTGCCACCTCTAAAACCAGACAGCATATGTTCAAAAATGAGAATTATAGCACAGCTACTGAAAAATTTTTATTGGATGAAAAGAAATATACCGTAAGGAATTTAAAAAAAATGTTTTTTAAGTCACGCGCAACCGTAAATCGTACTTAAATTGTCGGTATTCTTATTATTATTATTATTATCTTATTTAAATCATAATTATGACCAAAAATGTAATCGTATATATTTTAATTAATAGTCATATTTTACCGGTCAAAACGTTAAGTATGCGCTAATATTGTGCTGTATAAGAAATCGGATTAACGGTTGCGTCACCTATGAAATTTGAATGAAAAACGATTTTAATCGCGATGTTGTACGTGCCCATTTTGTAGAATTATGTGTTTCCTGATGATCTTGCCGGTTGTGCAATGTTACTTGTTCTGCACGTGTATTGGTCGCGACCCGCAAGGACTGAAATTAGGAGTGGTCAACGAAGAGCTTAAAACTGGAATGTCCAGTTGTAGTAGCTATCCGTCGAGCGGGTGTAACTTCAGCGTACCGTTGAGTTGTCGATATTTGAAAAACTTGAACGATAAAAGCTATAAATTGGTAAGTGTGCTTTTCGCTATTATTATTATCGTGATCTGCAAACGTGCGGCTTGTATCATTTATCGGTAAAAACCTATCCGTGTTCTCGAACAGGTCGAGTACGATACTCTGGACGAAGCAAAGTTCGCGGTTAAGAAGAACAAGATTTGGGGAGTGTTGTACTTCGAAGAAGGTTATTCAGAAGCGCTAGGCGCACGGATCCAGATGCCCGATAATATAACGGAGAGGACCTTAAACATCAGCGATGTTAACATATGGCAAGACATGTCAAGTAATGCATTTATAAATATATTTATAATATCAACGATATTATCGCTATACGTATATAGTCCAACCTCTGTTTGACGAACTTGGCGAGCTTTACTATTAGAGCAAACTGAGCTGTTATAATTTTACTTAAAGTGAAGCTCATAACTATCTGTATAGACTGTATCTTCTCGTGAGTTTTTTCACAGGATATTTAAATGTTTAAGCTTGTTTGATCATGTAAAATATTACAATTTAAAATAAAAACCTAATAACTCGGCTAAAAATTAATACACCTATCGGAAAAAGCCTACGAGAAGACGCGTACCTTTACTTTTTTAACTTACCTTTACCAATGGATCAGTTTGTTCTAATATTAAAGATCGCAACACAAAATTGATTCTGTCGAACGTTCATTAATTGCCATTTTGTACTTCTGCAAGACTGAGACAACACATGCGGTTGTCCTCTCATAATAGAATATGTAAGTATAGGTAAACTATGTGTGCCCGTACCGTATATGGTTCGTTCAATAATTTTTACCTTAGATTGTACCTAACCAAGTTTGCAGAGGATGTACAATAGTTTGCAATTTACTGTCGGACAACAGTATAAAATGGATTCGTGAGAAAGAATTAATATTTTTTTTTTTTTAAATTTTCTTATGAAAAGAGTTTCGTTGAATAGAGGTTCGACAGGGCATACGGTTTAGCGTTGTTGGGAAATCGTCTAATAGCAATCGCGTTTGTTCTTGTACATAGACCAATATGTGAGCAACCTGTTGCGGAGGGACATGCTTTCGAGGTACGTGCTTTTCTTGTCGAGCGTGTTCAGGGACTGCGAATGGCCCGTCGCGTTGGCCGACATACCGATCAAGGTATGCCATTCGTGATTATTCGTTTGGATAAACGTGTGTTACGAACATTGTTCTCGGACGTTTAGTAAACGGCGCGTTGTCTGTTTTTATTATTTTTTGCAGCTGGAAGACGCGATTTACGGAGACAACAATCCGAGTTTCGGGCATTTCACGGCGCCCGCCATCATATCACTGTTAGTCCACTTTCTTAAACTAGCACCTATTAGAACGATAACTATTAAAGCGCAAACACTACGTGCGTAAAACCACGTGTGCACGGACACAATAACGCTTAACTGTAAAACGTGTACCCGATTGGTATATATATATATATATATATTACCATATATACAGGGTGGTTCACGGAAATAGGGACAAAAACAAATGGATATAACTCATCATGTTTTAGACGTACAATTATTTTATTAATATTTAATCATATTCAAATAAGTGCCATTTTATGTTTTGAAAAAAACATCGAGCATATGACGCCCATTTAGTTCGTAGCACGAAGAAAGTCGGTCCAACAAATTTGAGTAAGCGCGTTGAAGCAAGTTTTCGTCTATTAATGCAATTTCCGTTTTTATTGCATCCTTAAGTTCGTCTAATGTACGTGGTTTTGTCTCGTAAACACGTGACTTCAGATAACCCCAAAGGAAAAAATCGCACACCGTCAAGTCAGGTGACCTAGGAGGCCAATGCATATCTCCAAAACGTGAAATGAACGATTCATTTGTAAAAACTGAGCTTGTTTGCGCACCGAGCGTCGTGGACTTAGGAGAACAGCGGATCTTACCCTTTCCGTATTTTCGGGAGTTGTTACAGTACGTACGGGGCCGGTTTGCTGTTATTTGTAATTATTCTAGTTGTAATTTGTAATTAATTCTGAATGCACGCTGTACTTTCACTACCGATTCGTTGTTTTTGACAAATGAGTCGTACGCGAACACACGGTGAACGACACTCCACTGCTCCATTGTGGAAACTAAATAGCATTATCTAACGGATCGAATGAGACCTTTCCGACTTACTCACACTCAGCCTACGTCGAGAAAAAACCAACTACTTTTAGCCCTATTCCCGTGACCCACCCTGTACACTACACGTTTGTATAATACTGTACAAGGAGGGTTTTTTCCGAGCCACCTTTTCTAACCCGTTGCTTTTCGATCGGTGTACTTACAGGTTTGAATTTTATCTGCCGATGGTGTTCACCGTGGGAGCGATTCTGATGGAGAAAATGGGAGGACTATTGGAGAGAAGTCTCGTCGCCGGTACGCCATTATCGTAGTTGTATTATTAAAAATATTCGCGATACTGCAACGCGCTAGCCGATACTGTTTACGCATCGCCACAACGTTTTTCTCATAGAGTTTTTTTTTTTAATTTTGTACCAGGGGTGACGGTCACCGAAGTGTTATTGTCTCACATCGTCGTCCAGTACATCGTTTTGAGCGTGCAGACGGCTTTGATGATGCTTGTGCTGTTTGTGTTCTTCGACAACCCCATGGTGGGCAGTCTGGTGTGGACGTTGTCGTTGCTGTTCCTGACCGGCACCAGCGGAATGTGCTACGGTGAGTAAAAATCAACGTATACAACAGGGGTGGCACAATATGATGGAAAAAATGTGAGAGCCAAGAGCTGATTTCCAAGGTCAATCTACGATTTAGAAAACCCCTTTGTCGTTGAAATTTTATTCAAAATGTGCACCTCAGCTTTATAAATTGAAATATTAGAACTATTGGAAGACGGAGAACTGAAGCAGTTCAAATACAGTTGTCAGTCTTTGTTGGAATTTTGGGAGCAGTGCGTGTTTGCTATAAAATATCTGAAATTCACTCTGTGCGCTCAAAAGTTATTATCAATTTTCGGTATAACATATTCTTGCGAGTCTTCATACTCGAAAATGAGATAAGTAAAATCCAAACATCGATCACTTTAAACGGATAATCGTCTAACGGAACTGTTAAGGACTGCTCTTATGACACATATAATCCAGACTTTAAAAACTCACAAAAAAAATGAACACGTTTACAAGTAACAAATACTTTAGGTGACGTTAGATATAAATTAATATAATTGTATAATACGTTTTAAAAAAATAATTACGTATTTAAATATTATATCAAAAACACTAGGTTTATTTTTAAATTTTTATTAGTAAAAATGTGTTGCATCTTGCCATAAGACGCGAGCCGCAGCTTGGCCATCCCTGGTATACAATATAGTTCCTACCACAGGAGAACCGTTTACATTTCGAACCCCAAATCACACTTGATGGCCTGTATAATATTATAATACGCGCTGTCTATAACGAATGTTTTTCTTCCGTGTACATAGGCTTCATGGTGGCGGTATTCTGCAACACGGACACGTCGGCCACGTTCATGGGCTTGGGCAGCTTTTTCCCTCTGGCCATGCTCAGCGGAATGATTTGGCCGCTGGAGGGCATGCACTGGATACTGAGGTCGGTCGGCTGGATCTTGCCCATCACTTTGTCAACGGAATCGTTCAGGGCGCTGTCCGCCAGGGATTGGTCGATAACACACCCTACGGTCTACAAGGGATTCCTGTCCGCCTCGGGATGGATCGGCGTGTTCATGTTGGTCACCATTATCGTAATGAAGAAAAACAACGGTTTACGGAACGCGACGAAATAATTTATGCAAACTAAATGTAAATAAAATGTATTATAAACTATGTAAAAGTTTAAATAACGTACGTTCTGTCGAATAGATCGCGACGAAACGACGGTTTTATAATTATTATTATTATTATTATTGATTTCTTGGTTATTTAATACGTAATGCGTTATATAAATAAATAAATATATATTATATATATTATCAATAAATATAAGCCATGAACAAATGTATACATTGTGTTATAATACATTGGTTTTCGTGTATTCATATTATGTTGGTTACAAATTACTTATGACTCACATGATTATGATGGTAATTTTCAAACTCCAACCGTTGCTGGTTAACATTTCAGAAAGTCACAAGAAGTGATTGAGAAGTATTAAACGTATGTGTTGCACACATTACAGCACCTGGCCGGTATCGATATAAAATCGTTATGAGTGCTTACCTAAGTCATTGAGTTATTTTGCTCATTATTTTGTTCATTGTTACATTAATATTTTATTATATATACCGGTCACCATACTAAAACTTCATAAAGTGAAAGAATTTTTAACAAATAGAAGTTGTGAAAACTTGGGCGTTATGGGTAGGCAAACTGATGTACAGAAGTTATGAGTTATCATCTACGTTTGTTTGTATAGTTTCTAGTAAAATATTTGTTCAACGATTTTTGATATTCCACTCATATACATAGTTTGAAAACAGTCCAGTTGAAAAAAAATTATAACCGCCATTAAACTGTATAAATAAAAATGTAGTTATGAGTTATCATCTACGTTTGTTTGTATAGTTTCTAGTAAAATATTTGTTCAACGATTTTTGATATTCCTCTCGTATAGTTTGAAAACAGTCCAGTTGGAAAAAAGTTATAACCGCCATTAAACTATAGAAATAAAAATGTACTAGAGTCAATACACAATATATACCTAAGCTGCACGTTTTGTGAGTTTGAATTAACGGTTTATTTCCATTATTTACAATTCAGTGGCTTTTTGACTGGTGTACGATTTTTGAAAAAATTATAAAAAAGGTCTTAAATAGTTGTCGAACAACATGTGCTGTGCATAAAAATATTGAAAACCACTGGTTTACAGTGTGGCACAATATGGTAAGCCCTTTAGAACTTAAACTGTATACGTTGTACAATTATTTAACGAAATACAACTATCCTATTCTTTGTTAAATAATAATGGAGAGAAAGAAAGGCAACATTACATAATGCTATTTTGTTGTTAAATGTTAATAGATTAATTAATTATGTAGATATTATTCTCGGTAACTGTTGTCCAATCAGCATTAATACTTTTGCAATTCCATGGTTTACAACAATGCAAATTCCAGACTCTTGAGATTTTATAAAACTCGCCTCCGCTTTAATGTGTAATCGCATAACCTCACATATAGAAGGCTTTATGCTTGCCATCAGACGATAGTCTCTCTTTCACCCCTAAAGCTTTAAGACTTATCTAGGGAGATTTACTAAAAGATAAAAGACTACGCGTGACCACCTGCAATACGTGAACCCCGACTTAGGACTGACGCAGCAAGTATAGTTGGTGAAGCAAACTTTTAATTATCAACTCGCCTTTATCAATCTCTGCTCAGTGAGAGTCGACAACTACATTGCTTATACGGCAGTCCTCTTCAATTTTAAATTTATATACAAATAAAAATCATAATAACATCATACATTTTAAATTGTACTATCAAATCTGTAATAAAAAATAAATATTTTTATTGTTTATAAATTCGTATTTTTAGTTTTTACATAATTTATTCATATTTATAGTGATATCGTGATTCAACTATGTATAAGTGTAAAAAACTATTGTTTAACACGAATGAGACCAGTATGCATTAATTGTGCACTGAATTTATAATATTGTAAAATTATATCAATGCCATTTTAATAAACTTCATTTAAATTAGGTATAAACCGGGGTTTCATTAATTTTTTTAATTTTTTCCCGAGAGGGGGAATTCAGTTTAATGAAAACATTAAATATCTATATTGAAGACATTTTCTAAACGTTTAAAATTAAAATTAATGATTAATATTATAAATGAACAAAAAGGTTATCATAGATCACTTATTATTTTGGACTGCGGATGAAATCAAAAAGACTGCACGAAGAAAAAAAATTGGAAATCGCATTTAATTCAAAAAATCACGTGTTTTGATACTATACAGTATACACTGTATACAGTATACTATATATGCCGGGGTGGCCGAGCTGCGGCTCGTGAGTCAAATGCAGTTCACACCATATCGTAATTCGTAGGTTCATGCGGCTCGCGTCTTATCGTAATCGCAAAATATTTTCTCCCAGTTAAATTTTTATTTTTAAATATAAATTATAAATATAAATTTGAAGAAAGATAATATTTATTAAATTAGAATTTATAGAGAAAACATTTTTAGAAAAATATAACAGTGTTTTCGGTATAATATTTATTTTTATTTTTATTTAAAATAAGAATATATACAATCTGTGCTACGTGCACAGTAAGCAATTATGATAAAATTAGACAAATTAATAACAGGAAAATGAGGAGGGAGACACCCAGTGAAGTAACCTTCTAATGATGATTTATTTGGTACCTATATACAATAAATTTGAAGGTACTCAAAAAGATCAATGGTTAAGAATTAAGTTATAATTTTTTTTTTATTATCACCTATTTCATAAAAAGTCGCGGCACCATGTCCTATTTGATATGTACAACAATTAACAGAAGGCTGGTGTGATGACTCGAAGCAATATGTTTTGAAAAGCTTGAACTGTACGAGTTTGGTAAGGTTTTGCACCAACTCAAATTTAAATGCCATAAACATACATGGGTCTTAGAGATTTGTACATAAGAATTTTCGTTTGTATAGGAAGTTTTGATTTACGTATAGGGCGTAGAAGGTATAATATTCGAACATGTAATTATTTTTTAAATATTTACGTATTTTTCAATACTTAATTAATATCTAAATTAACCTAACGTAGCGTGTTCATATTTTTTTGTGAGTTTTTTAAAGACAGGATTATGTTTTTTAAGATTTTAAATCTGTTTTTTCCTGCTCTTAAATACTTTTCATCATATTGTGAAGTTCGTGACTATCTTATCGCTGGTCATGCCTGATATGTACTCTATTATATTATAACACTATTATGATCACGCTCATAAATATGGTTAAATGTATGATCAAACAATGCAATCGAAATGAATCCAGTGTAATATTTTTTCGTTTTTGTAATAGTCTTATAGATTTTTTTTGGATATTCTGTATACGCATACTTAATCTTTTGAGTAATATTTTTATCAAACTGTTCATCATCATTACAATGGCACTTTATGTATTATGCATATATGCGATTTTCATAAAACTCTTCTACCGGAATCGAGTTTACGGACGAAAAGTGTAATTTATTTGGAAACACGTTATCATAATATTATATATATATATGCATTGAACTTTCCCATTTATTGGAAACAAAGGAAATGAATAAAAAAAAACTATTTTATTGAATTAATAATTATGTAGGTGGTTCGAATAAAACAAAATGGATTGTTCTTGAAAGTCTTCGGTAAAACGTTCGACAGACGAATACTTTTTTTTTCATAAAAAAAACAAAGATGTTCGTGACTCGTGAGTACTAATAACAGGTACACGCATAATTTAGCAGTTAACTATTGCAGTCGTACGATGCCTTATTGATTAGCCGATTATACGTGGTATTATATTGACTATTGAGTAAATACTAAATATTATTACGTCACTGGTTTGGTACTTTTGTTTAATTATTTTCACGAAAGATTATAGGTAGGCAATCGCTCATTGTTGCGATGTACAAATACATCTACACTATGGATTATATACGAGTGTTATATAATCGGTATAAATATACAAAATAAAAGTAGAGACACATTAGAAGAAGATTGAAATGTTCGCAGTTAACTTTTCAAACGTCCCGCTCTGGCATCTGTTATGACGCCCCATAGTTCAATAATGAAATCGTCCGTGAATCCTAATTCGTCTAAGTCAGAGTTGTCGATAGCTTCCGCGAAGTCCATGCTATTCAGTTTATCTTCTCCTTTCTCCCATATCTGTGTGGCTGTACGACGAACAAATAAATAACCCGAAAATTAGTATGATATTCGTTTCGAAAGCGTAGTGTTATCGCATCTGCGCGAAGAAAACAATAATAGTTACCGAGTTCAACGTCGCTGATTCCTAACAAGTTCTCTAGTAGTTGATTGATTTTATCAATGCCTTTTTGTGACTCATCGTTCTAGAAAAAAAGAAAATTCGTTGCACAAGTGCTGTTTTTGGTAGTTTTATTGCTATGCGGCTTTACCTCTTTTTGAATCTGTGTTGCACCGTTAGCTTTGAACCGTAACGTCTCTTTGCCGTTTCCGTACGAGATCTTCCCCCGTTTGGATCCCCTAGGCTCAATATTTGCTGATAAATTGAAAAAAAAGAAGATTTTACAAACCTGAATTTTTTTCCCCTTAAATAATAACTTACAAAATCCAGCTTTGACGGGTTCTATTAATCGCAATGTGAACACTGTTCCTTTTGGTATGTCTTTTAACAATTTTGCAACTTCGTAGTGTCTTCTGCCCACCATAGTTTCATTGTCTATTTTTTCAATATGATCACCTATCTGTAATATACAATAATAATTATGATAAAAATATACGTAATCTTTTGTGGATCAAAGTTCAGTAAAACAAATCGCTATAGATCTATGATAATAATACAATCATTAAGGTCACCATTTCACTAATGCTTTTGTTATATGTAAATATTTTTTACTTGTGAAAAATAATTCGGGGAACACAAAGGCATCGTTAATTAATCAAATTATGGAGTGTATAAGAAGCATACAAACGAATTAAATATAAGTCGTTGTGTAGAGAAGAAAGGAATAATATATCGGGCCAGGGCCAATTTTGTAAAAATACCAAAAGCTGTCTCTTCCTAAACTCTTTTGTTTAGACTTAAAATACTTTTGTCACCAATCACTATCTTAATACTGTATAGGTACACTATATTTTTTTACTTAGGCATTTAAAAATATTAATTCGGATATTAAATAGTATACTCGCATAGTATACTATGTTTTTACATGAAAACAATGAAAACAAAACATTTTTAAAAGCATTATCACAGCAATCTTATTATGAAATATTTAACAGTAAAAAGAGATTTGTTGTATTGAAATACAATTCCTGTTTAACTCGCTATACTCACGTTTATGTACGAAATGTTATCAATGATGCTATTTTCCTTAATACGTTTAATAAAACAATATCCAGAGCCATTATCTGTGATAGTCAGACCAAGCGCCTCGTTTGTCTTGGCGATTTCGATTTCTTTCGGTCGGCCTAATGAAAAACAAAAAAAAAAAAAACGGTAATAATCAAATATTATTTCTATGATTATTTGATATTTCATCATAAAAAGTGATGCAGTTTAGTCAATATTTATCATGTTACCTTTCCGATGAACAAATATAAAGTCATCCAGGCCGATTTGGCTACCCAGAAGTTTAGTCATATCGATTTTGTGGGTATTCAGAGTGCAAAACAGGATCTGTAACAGAATTTTCAATACAATGTTAACACATTATTAAATACAACATTGAAAACTCATCGTTATTAGCTTATAGCGATTAAAATATGCATTCACTTAACAATAATATAAAGTCATTAAAATATACAAATCGATAGGATGTAGTTTATCGGTTGATAATATATTACTGTTTATGCTTTCGCATTTACCATAAGAATTATTGACAACAGTATTAGTACTGAATTATGTAATTCAATGCGACGATGATTTTTATTGCATTGTTCCGATACCCTTACTATTAGTTCAGTATCACTTAACTAGGACGTGCTTACGCCCGGTCTTATTACAGTTACAGACGATTGATTTTAATATTTTATTACACCGCAATAATGAATCGCTTATTGATGAAATTATAATTGTACGAGGAACATTAATATTGACGAGATATTGTTCCGTCGATTGCGTATAATTTCTGACGTCTATAAACAGCGTTGTAATATCCATGAGCGCGCACTAATAATGCGATCAACCATAATTCGGCTACGGCGGCCTCCGGAGAAAAAATAAAACAAAATATTTGCTCATAGCCCTTAAAGCGTTCTGGACATCGAAGACGAGTGATGCGTGATGAAACGGTGTTTAATAATTAGTCGCATTGCAAGTATTCGCGGTGTATGGATGTAATGCGATTATTGGAGATGTTCCTATATAATACCCGGAAACCGCTCGACAGTAAAACATTCGGTTTCATTATTATTATTATTATTATTACTATAACCGTTCAGTAACCAGACAATTTCAACTCGGTACCGAGACATCTCCGGCTAACTATACTATAATATGATCATCGATCACCGACTATATCCGACTTTCATATTTTATCGTTAATCGGTTAGTGTATAATAATATATTCAATATTGTACATCATCCGATGTCCTCGCTGACAACTGCGTATTGGACTCAGTTTTCCGTCCGTGTCGTTTCGATATCATAACGCGGTTGTGATCCGTAATAATAACGTATTTTAATGACTTTCAAGCTAACATATAACCGCGGTACATTAAGAAAAGACAGACGACGGTTGCTAGTGTTTTTACCCTAACCTATCGCGCACTTACTATCATGCAGGTATTTATCGCACAATACCCACGACGACATTTAATCTGACACTCTCAATTCGCAATTTCTTTATTTTTTTAAATTATACCACACAGAGGCGGATTTACGGAGAGGATCCATGGGGTCTGGACCCCTCCCAGGCGCCGATATAATCGTACATATATGAAATTGATATAAATTATATAATTGAAATGCTAAAATATAGTACGTCATTTGAAACTTTACTGAAGGAATTATAATAAATAATCACGTTTACTAATTTGTTAGTAGGAACTCCCGAACCTCATACGACTTTTTATTGTACAGGACTCATGAAATCGCTGTATTTTCAGGACCTCCTCCAATAAAATGTTGAAATCCACATATTATAAATTTTTTTAAGTATCGTTATGAACATATTGAGGATTTTATATTTAAAAGAAAAAAATAACTTACAGTTTAATGAAAAGTATTTTGACTTTTTGAGTTTTTTGATTTTCGAGAAAGTATGATTTATGTTAAAAGTGAAAACATGATGCATCATAAAAGCGTTCAAAATTATTATATAATAATTTTATTACCTCTAAACCTCCGTGATGCGTATAGCACTATAGCTGCAGTGATAGAACATCGTATGCGAGTATACGTGGGGTATAGATGTTAATAAATAAAAGGTATTAGGTCAATATTTGAATTCAATCCTGACACGCGTCACGTTAGTGCGGGAGAAAATCGAGGAAAGTGTGATGACTGATGACTCGAACTAGGCCTTATATACTTCTTCGCATGAATAATTAATCTTCGATTAATTGATTTTCACACGTTTGTTTCATAGTTATTTATTTACAATTTCAGTACTGTTTTGCAAATCGTCTTGATTTACACAACACAATATTCAATTATGTTTGTTGCAAAAGGAAATTGTTTCCATATTTATGTTGTCAATTTGTGTATAAATATGCGTATTGTAAAACCTTGAAATCAATTAAAATTCTATTATCCGTGGCCTCGGGCTCGTAACGCATCCATAAAAACCCACGATCTTATTGCATAATAACTCTTGGGCGTAGAAAAATACGTTTCGCGTACTGTTGACACGATGATGATGTTACGTTGGCAAAACGATAAGACTTTACGCGACTTCGTAAGAACTGAAAGGAAAAGATCATCATGATATTGTCGTGTTTTCGTTCGGAATACGATCGCGGATTTGCGGCTGCGGCGGCCCCGTACAGTATGATTTACAATAGCTGCGTCGTAAAACGTTTACGTAGGAATACGCATTACTACTATTATTGTACAAAATAGCAGACACTTGTTTTCGCTACGGGCACGTGATAGTATAGTAAGCAGCTTAGCGGCTTACGAACGCGTGTCGCGGTACTACACCTGTTGATTACAGCGTCCGCGAGATTTGCCGGCGCTATTTATTATTAACAACAAGCCATGACGTGTGTATAGTGCAGAATACTCGCGACTTGTATATTATTACGATACGCGCTCGTCCGGCGAACGAAATACGTCGAATGAAACGCTCGAAACGCATCACGAAAAAGGCGAGTTGCAACAGGCGTTTTATGGATGTTATTATTTCATTTCACGCCGATCGTCGGCGTGTCTTGTATTATTTCACGTAGATGCATGGAAACAAAACCAACGGGTTTTTTTTAATTTTTTTTTATTTTATTAAGTAATCTACAATCTATACATATGTTTGCACAATAAATAAGTTTTTTAAAATAGGTATATATAAATAAAAATAGCGTGTATGACGGATAACGGAAGGCACCTATTGGTGACACCCAGCATGTGTATTAATTTACTTTTTAATTATTTTGTAATGTAGTGTAATGAAATTAATGAGTATGAATGTTAAAGTTAGATTAAGAAATCTCTGCACCATTTTCTTTTTAGCCTACGAATTGGGTTGTTAGGTAGTGTATTAGAAGACAATTTGGATATGAGAGGGTTTTTAATTGACTGCAGTTAATGATGAGAAACCAACGGTTATAGGTGTTGAACAGTGTAACAGTGCATTATCGCCAACACAAAACATTAACTCGTTCGTGCGCAGGGTGATTTTCATTCCACTCCAACTTGTGTCCTATGACGATATAAACTTACGTTTTTTTCAAATACGAACGCCTTATTTTTTGCGCGAAATATTATTCAATTAATAATTTTTCTGGAATTGTTGATGTAACGTAGTCAAAATTCGGACCAATCGCACACCGGGAGTGGTGAACAATTTAAAAATGTCATATTTACTTTGCACGGCTGTTTAAAAAAATTAAAGTATTATGCCATTGTTCATCTTATGTTCGTCTGTCCGAAGTGTAAATGCATAAATTATATACAATATACTTAAATGCGTGGCGTATATATATATATATTTTAATACAGTCTTGTACACGTACTATAAAGGCGTATACGGTACGCGTAAATAGGCTCTGGCTTGCGGGCTAGGCAGTGAAATTATTATTATGTCCATTATCCTTTGTGTTGATATAATATATTTGTAATAATAATATTTTGGAATTAAGTCCATTATACCTCGTTCCGTGACGTTTTTATTTTTCATTCACGTCTATTTATTACGCAAACACAGCAATTATACCTACATAGATTTTTAAAAACCTTTCCGTTTGTTTTGTTTTCAGCCGTACCCGCAGAAAACGATTTATAATGTTTAGTTTTCGCATCGATCTGTATACGTATATTGCAGTTTTTAATTATTTTTGTGTATAGAATGCAATGTTATACTGCAATCGAGATTGTTTCCAAGGCCGCGCAAAAATTGTTATTAAAACCGTGTTACGATTTAGGGAAATCCTTTGATGATTCGTTTTTCACTCGTTTTTCGTCATCTTCTGAAATTGGGTTAGTCAACTCGCGTTTAATTGTGTTATATTATACTGGCACATATTCACTTATATAACTTGATAATTACGAGTAATAAAACGATATTCTTCTTATTATTTACATACTATTTTATAGTGCTGTATTATTTTCATTTTATTTTACCAAACAAGTGCTGCAAATCGAATTACAAAAACAATTCATGTGCACACACACACACGACTTGCCATAATTAATAATAATATTTACAATCTGATTTCTACGGAATTCTTGGTGTAGCGCACGGAGATTTCTACACACTGCAGTAGAAATCGCACGCGCGCGCAACCTCTGATTCATCGACTGCAGCCGTAAACTACGAATCTCTCTTGATGCCGATATTCTTGTGTTATTATTTTTTTTTTTTATTTAAACTTTGTTTAACAATTAGTTTCGACAATTATGTGACATAAATACAAGATACTTACTTAATAGCTATTTATCATAAGAAACTAATGAAAAGAGAAAAGAAAAAATAAATAAATAAATAAAAAAGAAAAGAAAATTTGACTATAGTAAAAAGCCTGTATGATTGAAAAAAGATAAAATATACAATATAATATTTTTTTGTTGGGTTGAAAGGATATTTTTGGTTTCGATGGGGATGTTGGGAAATTTTAAAAGGGAAAACAGTTGATCCCGTTGAGTTGATAGGCTGGGGCAGGAGAAAATTAGATGGCTAATATCACAAACCAAAGGGTCATTGTGGAGTGAGCAGAGAGGAGAATCATTCAAAGATAATTTGAAAGAATGGGAAGGGAGTAGTGTGCCCGATATTCTTATTTCTTACGATTCACAGATCTCCTTCGGACGGTCGTTTTACCACGACCGTACACTGCATGAGCCACTCCGACAGAGTTAAAACAATAATAAATAGTGACATATACTTAAAATATTGACCGTCGGGCGAATACCGTTCGTAAACATGCGCACCGGGATCCGAATATTTTTTAAACACGCTGCTAAAATCCAACAACAGCGACACGTTATTATTGTTTAATCGACGTGGTGGTTTACCATTCCCGGTGTACGCCTAGGTGTATGCCGCGGGTCGTCAGGATGGTTTTATCCTGCATAACAATCCGGGTCACGCGAAAGAAACGCGGTTCGATCTCCACGCGTACGTACGCGAGCTACTTGTAATATGCATTATTATCGGGAATCGCAGTGATCCGGTCCCGGCCGTTACACGTAATAGTATTTTCGAACAGCGTCCGACGTCGAATTATTCTCGAAAATGAAAATTAATACACGCACGTTGTAATTAACTCGTTCCCGGCCGGTCCTGACCAGTGTTACAAAAAAGTATCCGGCACAAGTTGATAATGATCGGTCTGATTCTGAAAACCACTAACCGTGCACCATGATGATGGTCTCGCACACAAAACCATCGTTGTACGCGTTCGAAACGAGTGATCATTATTATACAAATTTATATTTAATCTCGGATTTTGCCACAGTCAGCCGGTTCATACTGTGCTATACCGTGCTACGTAATTGCATATTTCTCTCCGTCTGTCTTTTTTTTATGATATTATTATTATTATTATTATTATTATCTTTTTAAAACTAAACTAATTTCGGTTTGAGAGTATTTAGCGTTATTATCCGTGTGCGTAATGGGTGTACTTTCGAGTGCGGAACATTATAGATATCGCCATAGGTGGTGTACCGAACGATCGAATGAAGTTTACCACACCAAAATTCGGAACGGTATCTGCGGTGTACGACAATAATCACGCGTCGTAGAACATTTTCAATTTTAAAACGTAATAGATTTGCCCGACCGACGGAATCGTAGCGAGAGATGTATTATTATTTCGCGGAAACGTGGACGTATATTTTATGTACCTAACTTAATTATAATATTTTAATTGCGCGTATTATTTAAGAAAAAAAAAATCTAAACTACTAAACGATAACCGGTAATGTAGCATAATATAATAATGCGATTTCGAAGCAACGAAATAATAAAGAAATGTACATAAATACAGTTAAATAATATAGTTATAATGATATAAACAAGAAATTACAATTATGATTTATGCGATAATTTTAAATTCATATATTAGTTGTGTACGGTATCGGCATACAGCACATTTTTTTCAAGGTCGCGATTTATATTTATACATACATGTATTATACATGCTTACCAGCAAAACAAGCGATGTATCCACGTAGTATGTATATGCACGTAAATCTGCCGACGTTCTGGTCCCTGGAATTCGCTTGAGACGGCGAGTCCTATAATATTGTTTAATATACCGTTTGAACGGTCTCAGTATTTTCGAGTCGATTAAATTTATTCAAGGGCGAGTTTTGAATGTTTACCATTAGCAGACTTAAGTGGTTTTTTTTGCGAACAACGGTTTGTTCGGCATTTAATTCGGATCGGAATTCATTTTTAATATTTTTCAATTTTGCTGCCGCAGTATTCGCCGAATAGATAATGAAATTATTATACGTACTCGTAGCTGGATCAAAAAAATATCACGTTAAACTACGATAACTATCGGATTTTCGCGGGCATTGTTGTAGACCACCTTTTGAAAATATTTATTTATTCGCTCCGATACACTTCTTGATCACGTTTAACCGACCGCGAACCCCAGTGGGTATATATATATGCCGTACCTACGTTGGCTACATGCCTAGTGACTATATAGCACCTATGTACATTGTACAGGGTGTCCGTCATCCGAATTCATACATACTCTTTAGATACTTTGCATAGAATTGTAAACAACTTGTAAAATAAAAATGTATTTAGGTTTAAAACTGTTTTTTTATTCAGAGCCTTGGAAGTAGAACAAAATGTTTAACGTTACGTCATGACCTATTGTCCAAAATGATAAACTTGATAAGGTGGTTGTATAAAATTATTTTGATGTATCATTAGTGTTTAAATAACATAAATATGACGATAGAGTCTAGTAATTATTTTATTATTACCTAATTCTTCCATTGAATATTTTTCAAGTTCAACTCGAAATTAATGCTCATAGACTACAAGTTATAAAATATATAAATTATATATATATTATTATATAGTATAATATAATTTATTGTAATTTATATTGTATAACAAATTAATAACTACACTATAATTATATAACCATAAAAACTAATTTAGGGCAACTTTATAATTGACCGATATTTATTTTAAATAATTAAATTTTGCTTATACTTTAAACTGTTTAAAGTCTAATTTATAAAATCAATATTTTTAATAATTTCGGTCAAAATAGATTTATACCAATTGCTATTCGAAGTTCAATCGAAAATGAGTTTGAAACAATTCTATTGATAGGTATTTCTATTTACGTTTGGTTTGAATACACCTCTCTATACAATATGTAGGTGTTATGCGTAATTAGTTATAATAATAATTAGATAACTATGTTAATTCCGTAATGGATTTATATCGCTTTTCACGTGTTTTTTGTAAAATGCATTGCCTCCTTTCACTAATTATAAATTTATGCAGTCCACTTATTTTGGTTAAATTAAATATTATTTATTTATATATATATATATTTATAAAAAAATAGGCTTGTGCTAAAAATAATAAGCATATCATTATTTTATACTTACAATAAAAATCAAGTAGGTGCCTATATGCTAATAGATATGTTTGTATTATAAAACAATATTCAATATAAAAGTTGCTAGTTTTTTTCGACTTTACTAAAATAAGAACAAATATTGAAAATCCGACATATTATCGAGTTCTAAACAACATATTATATGATTGAAAGCTTACATTTGCCTTTCAATTTCAAAAAAATTGTCTGAGAGAAAATTTTAAAACCCGATTTTGTTTAACTGTTACCACAACAACGACAAAAGGTCTTCCCCGGGATATTATTATATAGGTATCTTACGTACTGGCAACACGTCTATTTGGTAACAAGGACAATCTGTCACAGTATAAATGTCATTATACTATGTAGTGAAAGAAATCACAGCGATGGTAACAAGATGACTTAGACAAAATTGGATGAGTTTGATTTTGTTCATCATTAACACTGCATGCCTATAGGGTATGAAGTGTGATGTTTTTCTTCACAGATTTTTGTTGTAACATTAACCTCAAATAAAATGTTTGCGAACAAAGAAAACCTCCAAATCCCCCGAGCGTGCATTCGCTATTTGTGCAAAAGTATATTAATTTCGTTTCCCAATCAATTAGACATAATATACATATAATATTATGCTAAAGGGAATGCAACTCGCGTGATTGCAATCATGTTTCATGTACGAAACATTAGAACTATGCGTAAATAAAGGTTCTATTAATTGTAATTTGTAATACAATTTATTATTTCAGTTTACTGATTTAATTAAAATATGCACAATACGTGACATTAATTTGATGTAAACAGATGTGATTAATGAATTACTAAGTGTGTTCCAGAAGCCTGCCGTTCATTTTTGTTTTAATAATAATTAAATTAAAAAAAAAAAATTTAAAAAGTTTTCAAAACTCAAAATGAATGAAAAACTTAACTCCTTCTAAAATTGTACTCCTTATCGAACACAGTCGGTATTCACTCTACAGTTACTCGTACACAAAAAAAGTTGTTTGATCAGCACTTATAATGTCGATTCGCCCAGTTCAACGCAGCCAAGTATAATTATTATTTTCTGCAATCCGAATGCGACAACTGATTAAAAAGTGCAAGGAAAAGAAAATTTTAAACAACTATTCATATTTGGAAAGTCAATAGGTCTCTCGTATCTTATTACTATAAAACACTTTAATAACTTAAGAGTTATGCCAATTTAAACATAGGTACATAAAGTGTATATACTTCGTTAGACCTCGTTGTTAAAATATATACACATTTATATGTATATTACAAATTTTATTTGTAATAAGTTTTTGATTTATATAGACTATAAATTAAATGGTTTAAGTGTATTTAGTTTTAATTTAATTAGACTGACATTTAATATTCAAGTTGATACGTGACCTTTAATTTAATATGCATAATATACATGTACTCATATATATCTCCTTATGAACTTGGCTCGTGATTCGTATTAAAACCTCAATATCTTTTTATGAGCTGAAATTGATAGGTCATTGTTACAGATAGTTGTGTTCCTTGTAGTTTTCATTATCGATAATAAATAAAAGGGTTTTGAAATTCTGTTCAGCCATTAAACTATTTAGTTATCTAGAGCATTAAATTAAAAAGTTTTATATTTAATGTACACCATTTAGTTCAGTCTATCTGAAAGGTATTAATGTGTCATCGATTTATTTTATCAAAATATTATATAATATAGTTGAATAGTAGGCACATATAATCATAGACCATAGTGTACCCATCTACGTTTCATATTGCATTTGTCTGGCTTCTCTGCGAGTGATTACTATATAGATAAGTTCTATAAGTTTGAGCTTATCGATAAAAAAGTTCGAAATAAAAAAATATAACGTCACACGAAGATAACCTTATAAAATAGTTATGATAAGTTTGATTTATTCTGAACTATACAGTACAGAAAATAACTCATCGAAGTAATTCTACTGAGAAAACATCGTAGCTGTACAATATTTATTATTATACTCAAATGCGTTGTATAATTTGTTAATAAACAATTATAATGTAGTGTTTAGTTAGTGATTTCGATTGGATAACTTTAGGACCTTTTATCTTTGTACTTTTATTTAAATATTTAATGAAATAGCTGTTAAATAGGTGTAACACCGACTCCTTTTGTAAATAAATATCATTTGTTCAACAACATTTATGTATGTTTATCCACGTACTTTTTGTGTTCGAATGGACTTTACGATCATGTTTTATCCCCAACACTTTTTATTTTAAAATAAAAGAAAATTCTACATTATGTGATATAATGTGTTTACTTATTATAATTTGTTGTAAATTAATTGGAAAATATCAATGTATAACTACCTATATAGTATTATACACATCGTGAATATTAAAAAGAAGATAGGATTTTTTACAACTTTCTACGCCTTGAACATTTCAAACTCGACCTAGAATCCAACAACACCTTATCTTGTTTGACAGCAGTGAATCGTCAAGACGGAGAGAATGTTTTAAGCGAAGAGATCGCGAGGCAAAAAAGAAAAAAGTTAACGTGACAAAATTTAATTTGATGATTTATTGACATTAACTGATATGGTACTCGACATAACATTTCCTAACCTAGTCATTCAACTTTTAGAATAGCGATACGTAGTACAAATGTATAACAATATAAAATATCTACCGTATCGTTAATTATTTGAGAATCCGATTTCTAGGCAACGGATGAGTATAATAATTGTATTATGATTGGCGATTGCACTTGCAGTTTAGAAAATAATCGATTGGTTGCAGTCGACGATAAAATGCATCCGTTTAGCTGCGATAGTCATGTTTTCGAATTCAACTGATCGAAATCGCATGCAATAATTATTATTCGAAGGATCGCGTGAGACCAAAGTACATAAAACAGCTGTCGTGCTGCTCCGCGCGATAACGGTATACGTACACTGGACATGTACCTACACATAATAATTATTATTCTCACTTTTATGGAGCACACTCGCGTGTTGTATACTATTATATTATATGTTATTATAATACGATTTCAAACGATCCAGCGTATATTTGCGAGCCATTAGAACTCTGTAACATTATAATTTATAACAGATCATCATGTACAGAAAAACAACTGCTCGCCGTTATGAATTTATCATAGAGAACTGCGAATAGCGTATTGCTTGCATTAATAATAATACATATTACGCGCAAATTCGAATCATTTATCGCGTTCTACGAGTATGATGTTACCGTGTAAAACCGTAGGGCTAGTAATCAATATGAGGAAAAATGAAAAAATTAATTTTTTTTATACGTATATATAAGAAGTATTCAAACTTTTTTGAGCCGGTTTGGAGATAACCTTGCTCCTCCCCCTGCGAAATAACGTCACTATGTGTTTCACGTAACCGTCATGTGCTGTCTGATGACACATGAAAATGTGACGAACAGTTTTTTTTTTTTTTAATGATAAATGGTACTAGCGTTTTCCAATTGGCGAAAATCGCGTATAGGTCCTATTATTATTATTATTATTATTGTTTAGATTGTTGTGGTGTACAGCTGCTACAGGGGGATTACGCACGTTATGGCCAATGATTTCGGTGTCCCTTTAACCGGAACGGTATTTGTTCTTTCCGTCACCGTACTGGAAGCGGCGCACATATAGTCGCCTTCCGGTCCGGAAACTCGTATAGACGCAAATTTTTAGATAAAAACAACAAACAACAAAAAAAAAAGGTAGAAAATAAAAAAAATTGTACGCGCGTAATGTTTTGCTGGACATGACGTCACGTCAGTGTACATATCGTCTAGATCAGCGTTTCTCAAACTGTGGGTCGCGACCCCCTGGTGGGTCGCGACTCAATTTTTGGGGGATCGCGAGAAGTTTTTTAATCATACAGTATGAAATTTATGTTTTTTAAATTATAAACACTCTAAAAGTATAGACTATGGAACAATAATAGAAGTATAAAGTTATATAAGAATTATTACGGGAATTATTACGACGGGTATTTTTAAACATTTTTGTTAAATTTGTTTTTTGATTCTGTAAATGTAAAACTATGGGGGTCGCGACAGATTTTTGGAAGAAAATTTGGGTCTCGGTCCTAAAAAGATTGAGAACCACTGGTCTAGATGGTATCGGTGAGAAGCACAGCTGCGAGAATTGAAAATAAATAAAAATGAAAGTGCGGTACATCCTATCCGTCGAACAACGTTAACACATAAGTGAGGGCTTACTTCGTCGGAAGGGAAGTCATAGCAGTCGGCCACCCTCTGGTAGAGTTCGCGGACGTTGGAGAAGTTTGACACCAGCCCCGTAGGGCTACCTTGGGCCTGCTGGCAGTGGAACACCAAGTTCTGTTTCACATGGTCGTCGTGTTCGTTGCGCCGGTGGTGCGCGGCCGTCGACGACGGGTCTTCCTTGATCTTTTGCGCGTGCTTCCGGTTGAACAAAGGCATTATCACACAACTGGGCAGCAGCTGACGGCGCACGGACACTCGCGACCCTCTCCGTCAAGTCATAACGATAATAAAATGACGACGGTAAGTAATTATACGCTGTAACCGTCGTAATTATAATAACTCGTAAAAACAACGTTTCGACGTTACCGCACGCGCCTTATTTTCGGTGATTTTACCCTATTCCTCCACTTCCGCCTGCTCACAAACAGCGCGCGGCGATGACTGCTGAAGCCCGCGGTTATCGTACACTAGACGGGCGCGAACACGGCAAGCACGCGTACTCGACGGCCGCGCGACTACGACTAGTCCGTTGGGTGATCCACTACGTGCCGTATATATTATACGCGCGCGCGCCGCGGCAGGTGGTGAACCGAGTGGAACGGTTAGAACAATGCGTTGATGTGTATACGTAGTGCGTGTAATAATACACGTCCAGGTGCGTGTGTATTAACACGAGGTAGGTTCATCATGTAGATAACGCCATGTGTACAGGCAAGGGCGTAGGTATAGATTATTAATGGAGGGGGTTTCAACATAAAATTATTTGAATTATTTGGCTGACGTGGAAAAATAAAACGAATACAAATACTAATGAAAAACTTTGAATATTATTTTTAAAAACGTAATTCTATAGATGTACGTTTAAACGTTGCCTACTTTGTATTAATTTGTTAAGTATTTGTAAAGGATCAACAACGACGTCCCTATAAATATTTAAAAGAGCTAGGCCAGTTAGTCTCTCTTGACCAATGGTGTTTCGTGAATACGTCTTTAAACGCTTCAATGTAGAAAACGTTCCGTACTCGCAGTAGACACAGGAAGAGAGGCCAACATTTTAAGAAGAATATAAATGAGAGGAAAAAACATTTTATCACACTTTTCCAATGTTTTAATTGCATTTAACTCATTTAAATCATCACTTCTTTCTTCCCACTTCTTGGTCCATAGTTGATACTCGCACAACAGATTTTCAAGTTTTTCATCATGCAGATATATCTTATGTATTTCTGTCATTTTTTTGTTTCCGATCTTTTCGTGATGGTTGGAAACATACGTCCCTGTAGTACAGGGCGTGCGCCGCACACGAGGATAACTTCATAAAATACGGAATTTCGAAGTAAAAATTCGCGGCTGATGGGTCTGCGGATTTAGCGATGGCGTGGTATCGCTGGAAGTGGGCTGTATATCCCAAGGACCCCCATAAATCTGCCTCCCTGCTCCAGTTCTGTAATCATTATTATAAATGCGGAAAGGTTTTGTAATATTATTGTCTAAATGCAGTAAAACCGGAAAATTGTATTCAATTTACACGTAATAATAAGTAGCTGATAGCGAGAGGGAAACGAAACAAACTTCATTTAATATTTTAATTAGCAAAAGACCGATTGTTCTAAATAAGCGATATTCATGTGGCTCTCGCCGTACGTTCCACCCGAAGACCATTCCATGTCACACGTACCTATGACTCCACCTCTCCCTCTTGGGACATTGTCATCTGTATTACATACTACGATAACAACGCGTGCACGAGGTAATTATTTTTTCAACGGCATCGCACTCGCTTTTCCGGTCGATTGGTGTATTTTCGAAAAAAAAATAATTTTCATTCACGTGTGAAAACACCGGCACGAGACGGATGTCGCGCGTGGGCCCGATAAATATTCCGTCGTATACACTTTTCACCGCACTCCGTTTTCGGTCTTGTGACGAACCCGAGCATGTTTCGTTCGAATAAAAGAATAATTTAGATGGATGTTTCACAACGCAGAGGACCTATTGAAAAGTATTTAGAAAAAGAACGTGAATGAGCGAAGTATAAATACCGTGGTACACCAAAATGTATCCTCCGCCACGATATACAATTATATATATCTAATATATAATTGTGAAAATGAAAACCTTTGAGTGATATGTTCTCGGAAACTACTGAACCGATCGTTATGATTTTTTTTTTAAATTGAAGAGCTCATTGCGGAGAAGGTTTTTGGCATTTGGTCGATTCTCTAACTTTAAAAACAAAGGAGTTATCAACTATCATAAATTACCTGTTGAGTAGACTTAGTGGGTAAATAAAATGTATTTGTTGATTCGTGGGTTACCTTGGTAACCAAAGAATTATATCTCAAGATACAAGAGTTGTTGCTAGGCGATTTAGTGTCATACAAATCAATCGATACAATTTGCGATGCGAACGAAGCTGTAAATTATGCAACAGAGTTTTTGAAACCATTGGATTTGCCATGCACGCTACCGCTCTATCTACAACTGAAAGTTGTATCAGTATCCGGTTTTTCATAATTAAGTACTTAAATTTGTCTTATTTGTGTGTGTGTGTGATGCCAGCAAGACGCAAAGAGGCAAATTTGAGCCGTCGAATAAATGCGGCTACAAACAAGAGAAATAGAATAGCGCAAAGAACGGAAGAACAAATGCAATCCGATGATATGAATGTGCGTGTGAGTATGGCGCAATTTTGTGAATTTCAACCATAAGAGGCACGAGCTGAACGCAATGAACAACGACGATTGGAGCAAAGACTAGCGCACCGTTTTGTTATAAGTTGTTATATATTTATACCCATATCCTATCTTTTTCTTTCTTTCTTTCTTCCATCTGCCTTTAAGATTATAAGACCTTTATTTTTACTGACTTATGCGATATTGCATTTCAAGTAATTCATCCATTCCATAGACCGTTGTGAGAGTGAACAATCGTGTTGTGAATACTGCCCTGTACTGTTTTCGTTATTACAAATTATTGTATACATTTATAATTTTAATAATCCAAATAAATTGTTTTCGTGGGCAATGGCAATGGCATGTAAAGGTATGGGCAATGACCTAGATAATTCGGGTCATATACTTGCCAGTGATCATAACCCCCTTCGAAAGCTGTATATCTGATCGATGTTAAAGGATTTGGATAGAACCTGATATACTTCAGAATATAATCTATGTTGGTGATCTATAACTTCGATTGGAACACACCATGTTTTTCACACGGACAATTATACGTGCTCTCGAGTGGGTAAACCATCCAGTTTGTTTGTGTTGGCTAAAGATGGGCTAACAAAAAATATTGTTCACGCTATAGCATTAAGAAATTGATATTGTTTGTTAGTGTTACTGTCGTAATTAATTATTAATGATATATTTAATTTTGAGGATTAAATTATGATAAATTTCCAAAATGTATTTATTTATTTCGTTCACAGCGCTCCATGCCTCTTTCACTCATTTACCACATCCTTACAATAAGTTAGTTATATTTTTTCTACACTATAAATTCCCTAGAAATAATTTATATGGCAAATAATTTATATATATATATGTATTTTATTTCCCCCCGGTCATCGTCTAAACTTTAATTGTTTATAAATAATCATGATACCGTACGTAACTTCTATTCAAATCGAAATTCACAGTTGCGTCCGTACAGATACTGCCGACACGGATTAATTATAAATCGTACGACGACGTACGGTACACCGTGCACATGATTATAACGTACACTATAGCAGAGATTTCGATCGGCTTACATGATCGCACTGTGTACACACACCGCACACGGAGTACCTACATGTATAATATATGTTACGTGAGTTATTGCTGTTGTGTTATGTATCGGCTAGTAACAGTGTAGGTACGCTGCACGGCGCATCGATGTATTGGGTCAAGTGAAGCACAAGTCATCGTTGCAATACCGCCGAATATTATGTGATTTTTGAACCAGGAGCAGGAAAATAATGATCTCGGCACCCAAGATGAACGCCCGAGATGACAATATTGATGTAAAATTGTGTACGCGTTGCGAACAGTGAGTGAAAGCGTAATGCAACGTACGAGTCGTGTTCTAGGCGTATTTGCCGGTCATCGTCGGGGTGACGTCGACGTGCAATATTGGCGATTATTTGATTCGTCGCTATGCGCTCGCGAATGATCGAAAACAACGACGAATCGTACGCAGATCGTTGTTATTTCCATACCACTCGAACGTCTGCAGGCAGTGCAAATCGTCCGGTCCACTGCGTGTATTGTGCTAAATGTGATGCCCATAAGGTTTAGCTAAAAATTACAATTTACCAGTCGATGATTTGTGCCGTTACTTCTGCTTGGTACGAATACAAAAACACCTATGTAGGTACACCTGTAGAGTACAAAGTCCTAGATTGAGCTGTAAATGACTATTATTGTTTTTGACATGATGGGACATTTTTAATCTTATTTTTCACAGTCCGTCTTGCTTCGATTTCGAGATGATTTAACATTGATTTTGTCGTTTCATTCGGTTCACGCAAAAAATGAAATGAAATGTATTCGAGCGTGACATTTTACGCAATTTTAACATCTCTGCGGTTGCAGTTGACGCATAATATCGTTTTAGATAGCGTAATTTGCTCAAGAGTTACGGTTTCTTTAAAGGAAAAAAAATGCGATTCTATCCAGTTTGTGTACCTATATGTTATACCCATGGTACGTGGTTGTACTAGTGTAAATTTGTCTGTGTAGTATAGTGCTGCAATTATTATTATTGTGATCCTGATGCGTCGATGATGATACAATATGACAGGCGTACTTCATTTGCACGTCCGTATAACGGTTAACAACAACGTATCGGCTGGATTTATTTGTTATTGACATTGTTGCAGTGTTCGTTTAATGTGGTGGGTTTTTGGAAATCATAGGTTGCCTCCGCTGTAAAACAATACAATGCACCGGGAATACGCCTAGCAGTAATAAATATCTGTACATACTGTATAAGCAAGTGTACCAATAAGTTTTTTTTTCATTATCCACGTGCACGAACATATTTTGTAGACAAAATTGTTTTTAACATACTTTCCAGACAATTCGACTGTTAATATTTGAACGTTTTTTTAACATTCAAACGCCATATTGCTAGGTAACATTTTTTAAACACAACACAGTCGCAACAAAAATCTGTTATGTAATTTTAAGTTCATGCATATATTATACTTATTACTTATTAGTTATTATATAAATCAAGACTACGTCCTATTGTTGTATAATATAACCAAAATACCCAATGAGTCAAAGAGAAATATATGATTTCCCTTCGTTTGCCGGAGAGCATCCATATGTAGTACGTTAATATTAAACATAATTAATGTCAAACGCCCGCACACAAAATTACATGATATTTTTCGTTTTATTATATTTTCAGGGAATTTTATTGGTCCCGTGGAACTATAGCCCGTGTATTTTAGTAGCAGCTAGTTGGTGTTTAACTCATACCACACCGATCACAAAGAACTAGTAAACCATTTATTTGTTATATTATTATAATTTGGTATTCGAATAGTTACCTCTTTATAGTTAAAGGATGATTATTTTAACGTGAACCCATGGTAAATGTTCATATAAGAAAAATATGAATACTATTACTGTATATTATTCTTGTTGAACATTATTTACAAGATGTATTTAATATTCTAAACAATTGTATGCTTGAAGCACTTCCACCATATCAATCATTAATATAAGTATATAACCATTATGTAATTATGATAAATATTTCATTGCTATGATTAAAATATAATCGAATTTTGATTTTTAAGGGTGACCTACAATAATTTGATTTTACGTCACTCGAAAATAAATTATTTCCCGGTAACGCGTCGATTTACATAAATCTTACATCAGACTGACGGTTTATTAATAACCATATAAAGTTCGGACAGGAGTAGAAAAAGATATATTATATAAATATCTGCTGTTGTAACAATTGCATATTTTCCTATGTAACATAGTCTAGACACTTGTAGTTTAGTTTGGGAATTAAAAATAAAAAAGGGATCGGTCGCGAAACAAGAGACGAGACATTTATTTGAAATTGTTTAAGATGATTTTTTTAACTATAAGTAGTACACATAGAAATGTACGATTAATTATAACTATGAATATCAAATAAGTATATAATAATATTATATTTTGATCATTATTTCTCGAATAATATTAATTTTTTCAAGCCTTGAACAAATGTCGATGCAAAATCCATCTAAAGTGGCTGCAGGATTTATCAACACAAGTAATTATAATGCGATCAAAAGTCAGATAAGCTTAGGAATAAAAGCTGTGTTCCACCCGAATCCATTGGTTGCATTTGTATTGATCAAAGTAAATAGACAAATAGACAGTATTCGTACACATTTGTATGTAAAAATAGCTAAAGAATAATTTCTATTAGATTATCTGTCATATTAAAATGTTGAGTATTTTGCAGTTCTATAAACATTTTTACTTAAAATATTGTTTTATATATTTGAAAGTACGTTGTATGGTAAAATTAGTCCCTGTAGGAATTATCACACTCAAAAGAGACCCGAGTAAGCTAGCCCTAACATTCCTATCCTCTTGGGAGCGACAATTCACTATGATTATGTGTGCTTCTAACACATTTAAGTACATTTAAGTGTATTCATTATAAACTGTTGTGTTGTATGCCGTAAAATGAACATAATTATTTAATATTCATTATAACACTTACAATAACGTTCTATGTACGTCGAAACATTGAGCAAGTAAAAAAAAATTAAAATTAATAGTACACATTGCATTGAATTCGTTGGAAGTGAATGAAGCGAAACGCGTGCCCGTCAACTAATCTCGTAATAATATCCTGTCCGTGCTTATAATTCACTCGTCCCTGTAACCCATCGAAAAAACGTCCTACCCACCATGTGTGGAATGTCCGCTTTTAATTTCAATTCATATTTTCCTGATAGTGGGGGAATACGATTCAAAACTGAATGAAACAATAATATCAAAAATCAACTGGGTTTTCATTTTTATTTTTTACAAAAACTGGTCGGAGATTAATTCTACGGGCCAAATCACGGTGTAATACGAAATGTATAAAGTAATATATAATTTACATGCCAAATAAATAATTCATATTATATAATAACCTTTATAACAACCTTTTGTGTAACAAAATTCTACACACTCGCACTGCAATATTATTATTGTACCATCACCAGTTTCGCCGTGTTCAAAATGTTAAATAATCACATGTTTGATTTGTTTCTTTCGCGTTAAAAACTTGAATTAAAACTTAAGGCGAAGAGAGAGCAAAATAATACTTTTGCCCCTCCCCCCCCCACATATTACGAATATGCGTATAATATGTGTTATATTTTACGTGCGAATACAATAACTGAATATCGATGGTTGCTTGTTCAGGTGATTCCCGAGTTTCAGCGCACATTATTCGTCAGGTACCAACAGTTAAAGTACAACGAAACCGTTCTGGTAAACGAGGACTGCGACTCTATCTACTGGTCGCTAGTCAAGCACGACATGGGCGAAGGGAATTTTTTCTACGAGTACTTGTTGATGAACCAGATCCCGTGTCCATACGGATACTGTCACTATTTGAACATTTTGAACACAACCGAGTGTTCGATTCTCAATATGTCCAAAGTTAGTCAGCTAGTACAGTTCCAACGTTCCAGCGTTTATGATGTAAAAAAAAAAAAAGTGCAATTATATATACATATATCCGCACGATTAAGCGATAAATATTTTTTGGATGGATAAAATCCAGAGCTATTCAGCAATAAAAACTACATTCATTTAATCGCTTTTGATAAAATAGTCGTGGCGCATTGGTTTCGAAAGAATGCACTAATAATAAATTATGCTTCAGCACATTATAACGGACCATTCAAATGATTAACTATAGTAATATATATGTACTGTGGTGATTGCACTTCTTTACTTCTCACACCACCATAATTTGTTTATAAATGTGTCCTATAAATTATAGTATAGCTTCATAAATGTAATACGTATTATTATAATATTATTTTGTGCGTAGAAAAACGAGATATCTGCGACGATTTTATGCGATGATCATTTTATGGGTTTTGCCGAATTCGGATGTGGAGACGACCCCGGATCTATCCTTTATCACAAAATCACTGACGAGACAATCACGTGGTTAAAACAACAAATATTATTATAGTTTATAATATAGTAGACATTTTTTTGAGAATCAAAGATTAATTATATTAATCAAAGATACTTAAGATGCTATATTGTGTCTGTATAAATAATAAGCGCATCACTATTGAAATGGTATAAAATATAATGCTATATGATTTTATATAAAAAAAAAATCGGCTTGTTCGCCAATACCATGTTTCATGTTTAAAATGTTTTAATATTATATTGTTAAGTCCATGAGTATCAAAAATGATGAGAAAAAAGTTCATAAGACAGCGTTATTGTTCGTGCGGTAGTTTTGGGATAATATTATAATATGATGGCGTAGAAATTCAAAATATTCGACTCAACCAGTAAGTTACGGGTTTTGTGTTTTAAGATTTGAAACGTAGTAATAGGAAGAATATACTTATACTGCCTACTCGGACGCTTATAATTGCCAACGCTTATAATTTATTATAGTTCGAGAGCGATAGTGTGATATCATTACAATAATATAATCATAGATAATTACGTGGATCACAACAATATATATAATAATTACAGTTTAAATCGGAGTCCTGTTTATTAGAAATGCTTTGAAACAATTTTTTATGATCCTAAATTAATAGAGCCGGAACGAATACTACTAAAGATAATAATTACATAATGATAACACTCTAATTTTACGAGCTTATTTAATAGGGGATAATTAATGATAATTGCCTAATACGTAATCATATAGCGTTACGATTAAGAACGCATTGATCAAAGTCGGAAATACGTTTTTACAACGGTTATTATTTTCCTAAGCAATTAATCAAATATTTCACACATCCTGGCGATATCTACACGGGAAAACACGTACAAAACATAACACGCCTGCGTAAAGCGTGTGTACACTTGATCGACACGTATAATACGTACTATATAGTCACATAATAGAGCCCATAGACGAGGCATTGTGGAAACAACAATTTGTGCAGTGCAAAGTTCACGCACGTCGAATGCGGTTTTCGAACACGGACATTTTTCGCCTGTCTAAACTATTATTATTATTATTATTATCGCCCGCCGGAGCTTGCGCACGTCGCTCGGCGCGTAAATATTTATTCGGCGAAACGGCGCTATCGTCGGCGGCGGCGGTGGTTAGCGGGAACAGTGTCGGCGGAAAGGGGTGGGTCCTACTACGCGAAGGGTTGGATCAATAACAGCTGTTTACAACACAGCACCTCTTCGTGAAGGGCCAATAGTAAATTATAATATAGTGCAATACACGTATAGATATACCGTGTATACGGACCCCGAACGCATGTGCACATACACCACTGGCAGCGGACCGCGAGGGATCAAACAAACGAGCAGCACGGTCACGATGAGGTGTGCGCATCGCTATAAGCCCTGCGGAATCCAAGTCGGTTCGATACGGTCGTAGGACCCGTGAAATCACAAATCGCACGCGTTCGACGTACGCTCGGTAAGTATTTGAGCACCTACGCGATGTAGCAGCCCCGGCCACGCATTACACGATCGTTTGCGTATAGAGATCTATACGAGCGCGGAAATGAACGGGATCGAAGGCTCGGAGACCGGATACAACTTGCCGACCGGTAGTTGCCTGATGATGATCAGAAACCTAGTGTCGCAGTTCAACGATCTGTTCAGCGACTTCAACCGATACATTTCTCCGGCCTACCATCACGACCGATGCGAGCGGTAAGTTTCTGTACCGACCGCGGTAGCTGTCGTTCGCCGCGATAATGTGTTCGACGTTAAACATTTTTCCAGGTCCGTGCACATGCGTTTGTACTCTATGAACAAGCGAGAGTTTGTGATGGTGTTCATCGTCCTGTTGACGGCCATGGGACTGGTGCTGTTCATCGGATTAACAGGTACAGGGAGTCACTGTCACGGGATAACTATACGACTTTGGCCCTTAGCCTTTTATACCGATTACTGTCGAGTTTCACGTTCGGTTTGTTTCCAGGGCCGCCGATCACGCTGACGAGTAAAGTGAGTGGAATCGAAGTACTCAAGCACACGAACGGATCGTTACCGCAGGGCCCATATGTCATGAAGACCCCGAGTCTGACGGTGTACAACCAGAGGCTGTGGTTAATAGCGGTCGTGTTGACGGACAACAAGGACGGTATGTGAACTGACAACTGTACGGCACGAGACGACGTCCGTTTCTTTACGGGGACAAAAAAAATGTTCCCGTCACGTGTTACTTTGGGAAATTTTAAAATTTACCGTTGTTTCGACAGATGAGACGTACGATAAAAGTTTCAAGATCAGTATGACCATCAAGGGAATCACTCCGCAACACAAGACCACCGACATAGTAAAAGTGTTCAAGAACAACAGGTGAACGATAGCGTCGTCGAAAACCGTTTACGCGCACGTATAAAACGAAGTACCTATATCGTGTGGTTGTTTTGCAGAACGAGACATTTGCTTTGTAAACAGCAGTTATGTAACCAAGTGCCTATAGCCCACATCGGGTACATCCATTACACTCATTATACGTTCAAGGTGGATTTTTATAATCTGGAAACGTTTCATCAGAAGTACCAAGTAAAAGAAGTCATATTCTACGTGAGTGCGTTTAAAACGATCATATTGTTGTCAGATATAGTTATCATATTATATGATATTACACAAGCAACGCTGGGCAAATCAACTGATTTTTTTTAACTCGTTCCTCTATAGAAATGTATATTAGGTTTAAAGTTTAAAGTTACTTCTCTCCTTTGATAACTTGTAAGAGTTGCAAGTTAAATAGAGAAAAAAAAAATTCAACTTGGTTAAAATAGTTTTTTTTTAACCACGAAATATGATATTCACATAAAGCTATATTTACTCGTACCTACGTACAATGTTTTGATCTCTACAGGAATAGTGAATACTTTTATCATTTTAATCCCTGGAATTTAATTAGGAAAATATTAAGTTAACGTATAATAAATCGGTTAGATTTATAAGCATATATCATGGGAAAAATGTTATTTCGTCAAGATAGAAGTTACTTTGGATAAAAAAAATAGATCGTTACTCAAATTTTTTACTCGTTAATGCCCAGCCTTGCATAAAAGTATAAACGATAATTATTATATTTGTATGCTATTGGTAAAAATACGTTACGTTTTCGCGTGCAGTACAAATCGTACAACCCGGGTTACACTCAGATGGAAATATGGTTCAGGCTAATTTATTTACTCAGCGCTTTTGGAATACTAGTGAGTACACTACCTGCACGTTTGATTAAGATAAACTCGGTGTACACGGCATTCGTTATACGACGTGATTCGGTTTCAGTGTTGCTTCGCGAACTCGCTGAGGAAATTTCCAGTGGCTGATTGGTCCTACGAACAGAAATGGACCGTGGTCTTATTGCCTCTGCTAATATTATTTAACGGTAAGTACGGTGCGGATATTGAATCGAGCGAGTTAAGAGACGCAACCGCGGAATGGAAAAATTACAACGTAATTGCAACCGCTCGCATGTTTTTTAGATCCCATCTTCCCGCTGACACTTCTCACGAGCAACCAACTGATTGGAATGCTGGACGGCGTCTTCCAGGTGACATTTATCTGCGCGATTCTGTTCTTTTGGCTTTGTATCTATCACGGACTTCGTCAGGTACCTACGTGCGAACTCTCAACATACATAAACATAATATCTTCAAAAACCTTCGAACGTCGACTAACATCCGACCGATCGCGTTGATTTACTGTTACAGAACGAGAGAAAACCTTTGGCGTTTTATCTGCCTAAAGCAGTCCTAGTCGGCCCGTTCTGGTTGTGCGGAGTTATAATGGCCAAATATCGTCGCATGAACGAAGTCGAGGATCCGGCATTTAGTTACGAGATCGATTCCAACGCGTACACGGTGAGTACTAAAGGCGGTACCTAACTAATAAGCTGAAGCGACGTTCCCATTACAATACGAGTCTGTTCCATATCCGATTTAGAACATCAAGTCATGTGTAGGCATCTTCGTCATTATATACTTCGTGTACTTGGTTTGCTTGATTTTGAGAGCGTACAGTGATCTACGTTCAATGCCATATTTCGGTGAGCGATATTCAACAATAATGTAGCAACGAACGAGTGTAGTATTTTAATATTCTTAATACCCATTGGTAGACGCTAGACTGAAATTCGTGACGATTTCCATGGTCATATCACTTATAATATGTTCGACCATTACACACATGCAATACGGGCTTGGACTGATTGAAGACTCGTTCGCTGCCGATTTGAATACTGAGTACATGACATCAGCGTTGTTCATGACCTTTTACGGCATTTGTAATTTCTACGTGTTCACTTTGGCTGCAGTCTACTCGCCGACTAAAAAACCAGGATTCGGTAAATATAATCAGAGAATAACGTAGGTGCATGCTAAAAGATAATCGTCTGTTCCTTTTCAAATCATTAGATTGTTCGATAACAAAAGATAATCCTGCGTTCTCAATGGTTAATGACTCCGAAGAAGATATACCGTACGGTTCAGATGAAGAAAGTCATAAGCCACTAAACCCGCCCAATGATGACAGCGATTAATATTGTTCCCTTTGAATTGACTTGTACATAATCATACTGGTTTTATTAAAATATTTTTATGGTTAATTAAATAATTAATATTTAAAATATTTATTTACATAATTTTGTTATTGATATTTTTATTACTGTAACCTCTGTGGGGCAAATAAAAATGAATTTACTACAAATAGTTACACATTTTATACAATTCTGTAATTTAGTGACGACTATCAAAAACCGTTTGTGAAAATTACTACTATAGATGATTAGGTATAAAAGATTATGAAAAAAAATTGGCAATATTTGACCACATAGGTTTAATTTATTTAATTAAGGTAAGCTATTAACATTTTAATAAATGCCAGAAATCATGCTTTTACTTGGAATTACATAATTTAATTAAATTAAGATACCAATTTATTAAAATTAAAATTAACAAAATATCTAAAAAAACAATGACTGTAGATTATCATTTTAATTACATTATTTAACATATTTTTTAAATTTAAGTAGATACCTACTAACTTAAAATTAAGGAAAAATATTATATGGATAAGATAGGTTTAATTATAATTGTTGTGCCCCAAAAATGTGTCATTAGACGCTAACACAACACTTGTATTTTTAGATTCATAGGGCGAAAAAAACAAAGTGTTACACATATTTTTTATATATTTTTTAAAACAATTAAAAAAGAAATACATCAAACATACTTATATAAATTGTTCACTGTACATACCTATGTATTTAACAGGTTAAGAGTTTAAACCCAAAATTATTTTTGTAAAAATAAATTTGTGAATTTGCTCAAAAATATCAAAAATATCTTTTGATTGAAAATCGTTTTTAATTACTTTATATCAGACTTGGCTTCCCAACACATTGACCAACAATCAAATTTCTTGAAATCATCATCGATTGTCAGGTGGTTGTACTTAACACAGTCGTTAAATGAGTACATTTATCATTTATCATGGTCAAAATGTTTTATTTTTCTTCGTTGTTTTCTGAAAAGTTGAACTTATCCAATAACCTAAGAAACAAAATACATTTTATTTTTGTTGTGTGTAGAAGGAGAAGAAAATATCGAATTGGTCCACTTACATGATGGTGCTCTTGTAGGATCCAGTCTTATAGCCGTCATTGAATCCGTCTTTGTACCCGTTGTCGAATCCCATTTGGAACATTACGTCAGATTTACCATCAGTAGCTGTAGCTCCTTCCCTGTACGCCGTCTACAAACAATCGGGTTACAACGGTACGAACGGGACACGAGACGCAACCAGTCATTACTGCCGGTGGGTATACCTTTTCGATTGCGGACAGATTTTTCTTCCAGTTCCTTCGCATTATTTCTTTTTCGTCGTCACTGCTGCTGTCCGCGCGCTCGGACTGGCACGGCGGCGTCGACATGTCCGGGTGGAGCGTGCACCGTGGTAATATCGCAGTACGTTTTTATTTCAACAATTATCCAATCCGTTGGGATGTTGTTGACCGACACGACGACGACGTGAGATCAGTGGACTTCGGATGCCGCGCAAGGTGCTCTCTATCCCTGACAAGTGCGGTGAAAATGCAGAATATTCGCGGAAAACGCTCGCAAACCCGTGCGAAAGACTCGACCATAGATAATACATTTATGTATTATCTATGGACTCGACCACCGAGCCGGCGTGAAGACAACGTGTTATCCCGTATTATCACGTTCGCTGTTATCACGGACGTTTTTCGCGATATCAATGTGTCCGGGTATCGGTCGTCAGCTGATGAATACAACCACGGACTAAATAATATTATTCTACGACAGCGAATGTAACACTAATGAACTGTAACTTGTAAGCAACGAAGCGATCGCTTGGTGTCCACAGGATACAAAACCTATCATCAAGTGTTTTAATGGCCCAATGAATGTCAAATGATAATCTGAGAGCAATGAAACTGTTGAATTTATAACTTTACTCGATAACAATTCTTTCCAATAAATAAAGGATTTCTATTCTAAAAATATGAAAGTTTCACTGATTAATGTGTTCATAGTATAAAATTTAATAAGTCAAAATATTTGCAAAAAGTGAGGTATTGAGAAAACAAAATACATTTTATATAATAAGTATGCCAAGACATGTCTTTATATCGTTTAGAAAGTATTGAATACAATATTGTAGATTGTTTAAACTATTATATATACTTATGAGTTATGATTAAAATATATAATTGTACGATGATATTCTATTGTGTAGCTAACAGAGGTATTATGATTAATATTTAAATGCATGATTAATTTATTATGTATATTATCAAAAGCAAAAAAACATAAAAATGTATATACAAGACAATGTATACATAGTATTATATAAATATTGAAATATAGTATAGTTCCAAAATGTATTGAATTTAAATATGTTAAAATTATGCAGCACATAACATAGGTAACCATTATATATTTATAAAATAATTTTACTCTCGCGTAGGGCTTATAGCATTGATTATATAATTTATTCTATAATCAATGGTTATAGTACAAGAAGTATAATAATATCATGTAATATATATTTAGTTATTTACAAAAAAATAATAACGATGCAATTGCATGGGCTTAAAAATAATCGTATAACTTTATAAGGGAATTTATAGAGGATTTAAATGTTGATAAAAAATTATTAAAATTACAAATTATCAAAAAATTTCAACATAAATATGTTATACATAATATGATATAGATAAACTAAGAATAACTTCAATACATGAGGAAGTAAAATTATTAAAAAAATTTAATAACATTAATAAAAAATTGTATAACTATGTATGAAAATAAGGAAGACTTATTCATAAAATCACAAAATATGTTTGGTCAGATTTGTTAGCATTCAACATAAAAAAAATTGTCAAACATAATTGGTTACAGTCTCAAGCATTTATGCTCTTTGTTCTATCGATATAAGTTTCCATATCATGGTCTTCAACATCCTCGTAGGAGCTCAATAACTGATTTTCAGCTTCAGAAACTGTAGTCTTTCCCATTAAGAGTCTAAACAAAAAATTAGTAATAGTTTACAATATGCTTGTGAAATAAAACGTAAGACTCAGTGAAAGCAATTCTGAAAGAAAAATATATATGTATATAATTCAGACGTTAGATACATACTTAGATATAGTTGAAGATGTAGACGCTCTGATCATCACTGATGGGTCTATATCATCCAACCCTCTATGTAAGGAGATTGAATCCAGTTCAGTTTGAGATCTTGACAGATATTCTGAAGTAGTCAAAGTGGCCAATGTTGGTTTTTTGTAACTGATTAAAAATTAAACAATTTCAATAAATTAGTATAAAGCCGAGAATATTTATTATTTTATATAAATACAAACAGTTTAAGTAAAAGAGAAGATCCAACAACAGACACTGAACTTAATGCCATCGCAGCAGCTGCCATCCATGGCTAAAATGTGTTACAGTTTTAATTATATGTTTTAATACATTTTTATGTGATCGTATTACTTGTAATGTAAAACCAAAAGGACTGAACACACCTGCAGCTATTGGTATACCGATTAAATTGTACATACTAGCAAATAAAAAGTTAAGTCGGATTCGCCGGACAGTTTTACTGGATAAATCAAAACAACTAACAACATCCAGAAGATCGTTCTGTTAATTAGAAATTTTTTAATATAATATTATTATATATAATAAAATAATTTATGTTCCATTTCATAATGCACTTACTCTCATTAAAACAACATCTGCTGCTTCAACAGCTACGTCTGTGCCTGAAGAAATAGCAATACCAACATTAGCTTGTGCTAAAGCTGGAGAGTCATTAACACCATCGCCGACCATTGCTACTCGTACACCTTTGTCTTGTAAAGCTCTAATTTTGGCTACTTTATGTGATGGCAATACTTCAGCAAACACTTTATGTATTCCAACTTGTTTGGCTACTGCACTTGCAGTTTTTCTATTGTCTCCCGTCAACAACATCACTTGAAAACCACGTTTCATCAACGTATAAATGGCTAAGTGGGCTTCAGGTTTAATCATATCTGAAACACTGATCATTGCAACTAGCAATCCTGAAAAAATAAGTTAAATTATTACTAAATTTTATTTTTGTGTTTTTGGCAGACTAGTTATACCATTAACAGCACACAATATTGCTGTATGACCCAATGTCTCTTCGCTTATCATTTTTAAATTGACTTCTTTTGATAAATTAACGCCGTTCCTAAACATCCATTCACGGTTTCCTATTAACACCTAGAAATCAAACATTTGTTGGTTAATATTTATTTCAAGATATTTAAAAACAAAAATGTCTACTTCATATTTGGTTTCATTTGGTTTTTTATCTTCATTTATGTCCAACAATTTGTGTAATTGCATTGATTGTACTTGAGTAGATTTGTTCAAAACATTTTCAACCATTACATTTTTAAATTCAAATGATGATGTATTCGATCCACTTCTATAATGAAACAAACAAATGATATAAATGTATAATTTGATTAGTATCACAACTGACAAAGGGTATACATTTCATAGAGAAACTGTTTTCATAAAATATGTTTATCTTCTTATAGAATTTAGATGCCAAATCAGGATAAACAGCTTATTTTTTAATTACTAAAGGATTTTTAATAAAATATAAATTATATTTTATTCAAAAAGAACTGGAAGTCATATTGATTTAGTTTTCCAAATAGGTTCAGTCATTTTCATTGAGATAAAATATATCCTCAACGATTTTACATACTTAATATGATTTTGGTAGTTCATAATAAAATCTGATTGGGCTCCACTTTTTAATAAGTCATCAGTGTGAGAAATTACACATTTAATACCACAACCAGCAACAGATTGAAAACGCTCACACTTTCCAGACACTTCACAGTTGAACATTTCTTTGACAAACTTCACCAATGCTAAATAATTGAATGACAAATAAGATATTACATAATAATACTTAATATAAAAAATTACCAGAGGCTAAAGGATGTTCACTACTGACTTCAGCATTTGCAACTATGGACAGTAAAAGACCAAGTGAACAGATCATGTCATCTACGAATAGACAAATCTTTGATACAGTAGGTTTTCCATATGTTATTGTACCAGTCTTATCAAACACAACATATTTCACCTAAAATGAAATAAATTATATACATATAGAAGGAGCCAATAAGGTTAAAATTTTAAAACTTACCTTATGAGCATTTTCTAACGCATCAGCACCTTTTATCAGTATGCCATTGAGAGCACCAATACCAGTGCCAACCATTACTGCTGTTGGAGTGGCTAAGCCAAGAGCACATGGACAAGCAATAGCCAAGACACTTAATGCACAACGAAATGAGTATTGAATAGCATTTTCCCATCCGTCTGGCCCGTACTTTTCATCATTCTTTACAAATTATGAATTATTAAGATTTGAAGCAAAACAATAATAATTATAATTTAGCTTTAAGTACCGGTATAGGCAAATATTCAGTATAATAGCGTCCTATAAAAAGCCATGACAAAAGTGTGATAGTGGATATAGCTACAACAGCAGGAACAAAGTATCCAGCAATTCGATCTGCAAACTGTTGAATTGGAGCTTTAGAAGTCTGAGCTTGTTCAACTAGTCGTACAATTTGAGCTAACATGGTAGCTTCTCCAGTATGAGTAGCAACCATTAGCAAGGGAGCTGTCTGGTTTAATGAACCTCCTATTATTAAGCTACCTACGGAATACCATTTTGTCCTATTATGTTAAAAAATTATTTTTTATTTTTTACTTACTTGGTTTTTTATTAACAGGCATAGATTCTCCGGTTATCAATGATTCATCACACGCTGATCGCCCATGAATAACTTTTCCATCAACTGGAACTTTGGTACTTGGCAATACCTAATATATATATAAAAAATAAAAATAGAAATATATCTATGTGAATTAAATAATTTATATTATATATGATAACATAATGATAAAAGGTAATTTTATGTTTATAATACCTTAAGTATATCCCCTCGTTTAACAAGATCAACATTGATTTCTTTTTCTGTTAATATTTGAAAGTCATCAGTAATAGTTACTAATAGAGCATCAGTAGCTTTTAAGGATAATAATTTGGAAAGGGCTTCAGAAGTTTTACCCTAAAAGATATAGACATAATTAAATAGTATTTTTCTAATTATTATGTTCAATTATTACCTTAGCTATATGTTCCATCCATCGTCCAAGTGATATAAAAACAAATAACATAGGGGGTGTGTCAAAGAAAGTCATTGGGCTTGTATATTTAGCTGGTGTTTCAGTAATTGCAATAAGCACAACAATAACTGAATACACATAAGATATGGTAGTGGCAACTGATACAAGGACATCCATGTTGGTGGTAAAATGGCGAATGGCTTTCCAAGCTTGGACATGGAAATGCCAACCTCCAATAAACTATATTTAGGATCATATTGACCACATATATTATTTGATAAATTATAATTATTTTTAAAAATACCTGAACGGGAGTAGATAACAGGAACATGATCAAATTTTCAAGAGAAAGCCCAGGAATCACACAGCACATAGAAGAATGATCGATGAAATTGAAAGTCATACCCATCATGAAATAGGTCATAGCAATCATACATGGACCACCAAACAAAAGTGATATAAAAAAGGAATTACGCCATTTTTTTATTTCTTCACTAAAACCAAATTAGTAATAATATATTTTATAATTTGATTAAATACAGGTTCAATGATATATATATATATATATATATATATATATATATATATATATATATATATATTACCTATGGTTCAAATAACTGCGATTCCCTCTATCTTTGGTGTTCACCAGATCCGCAGTAAATCCTAAAGCAACAATATGGTCGGAAATATCTCGAGGACTAATCAGATCACAATCATAAGTAATGACTCCTTTTTGAGTTGTAAGTGCAACTACTGCTGTTTTTATTCCTTTCAGTTTCATCACATTTGACTCAATTTTATTCACACAAGATGAACATGTCATACCACCAATCTAAGAAAAATTGTATTACTATGTTTGTAAGCTGAATAAAAAGGTAGACTGTTATATTTAAATAATAAAAGTTTAAAAAAATATATCAAACTAGCAGATTGTTAAAAATATTTTAATGTAAAAAGCATTTAACAATGAAATTATTAGTAAGCATACATTAAATATAATTAATAATTACCCTAAATTCAATTTCAGTAATTCTTGAATTTGTGTCAATTAAAATATTACAAGGAAAACCTAAATCAGTAACTGAATTAGCAATATCTTGTGGTTGTATTAATGTAGAATCATATTGTACTTCAGCTTTTGCTGCCATTAATGCCACTAACACACTTTTTACACCTACAGAAAGAAAAATGTTAAAACAAGATATTTATTTTTTTTACTACAATACACAATACCTTTGATTTTAAGACAGTGTTTTTCAATTGCAATCACACAAGATGCACATGTCATACCTTTGATGTTCAGGTATGTTTTACTTAATTCAGTTTCAGGTATAACCATACTAAATACACTACTCGGGGTGTCAATTTTTTGATCATTTTTTAAAGAAGTTATAAATTTTTTATTGAGCGATGATATGGCTGATGCTAAGTCTGGAACACTTATATCCCCTGGACGATGGACAATAGTTGCTTGTTTTTCTTCTAAACTAACGGATATTGATACTACTCCATTCAATGCACCAATTTTACCTAATAATAATTTATTAAACAGGTTAAGAGATAATTATAGTTATAACACTGTATAGTAAAAACAATGGTTGATAAACCAAATATTACTTTCTATATTCCGCACACAGTTCATACAAGACATCCCATCGATTTTGATCACAGAAGTAGTTTGATGAATTGGTACTGTGAAACCCAACTCAGCTATTATTGATTGGAGTTCATAAACAGATATAGCATTTGAATCATATAAAATATAAGCACATTTTTGTTCAAGGTTCACCTAGACAAGAAAAAATCCAAATAGAAATATAGTTCATAATCAATACACATTTTTAAGCTATACTTGAATGTTAATAACGCCATTTATCTCTTTAACACATCCTTCGATTTTTCGTACACATGAGTTACATTTCATGCCTTCTATTTTTATAGTAACCTTTGTTTGATTTTCTGGCTCAAAAGACACAAGGTAACCCATTTTTTTTAAAATTTCAATCAGTACTGAGAAACTAGTTTGGTTAATGTCGTAGAGAACACGTAAATAATTTTGACCAATAGTATCAACCTGAAATTAATTTACAAACTATAATTTAGATGTATAAAAATATAAGAGACAAACATAGTATGTGATGTTCGCTGGACAATAGAATATTCTGCCGTTCATTACAACGTTTAGATATGTATTTAAACTGACAGGAACTACTGACAGTTGCACAAATGATGATGCGTTATATCATTTTTATAGATATTATTTTCATTTACCTGAATTATACCGGTTTGATCGAGTATAGTACTTGCTGCTTCAACTGCTCTTGAAACTACAGTTAATACTACTGTTTTGTATCTTTCAACATTATCCGTATCGATTAACCCATCAGATACATTCACAGAGGGCAAACTATAATAAAATACATTTCAAATTTAATTAAAAATCAATATAAACCTATATTAACATAAGTATTAGTTACTGTCAAACTATTATTTAACAACATTGTTTGTATTTTAAGATTATCTTACCAGGTATCATCATTTACTAACATAGAATATGCCATATTGAATATTATTTCTAAAAACTAAAAATTAAATGTAAAATACATGAAATCATGAGTTAGATTATGTTTCAGCATTGTTGATCTAGTTGTTTTAAGAATTATTATATCATTTATAACAACAAGGTAGAAAATTTAACTAATGAATAACAAAAGATAACCTACATGACCGACAAGGAGATAAAGTTTAATTTAAAAAAAAAATCATTAAACATAAATAATTATGTGAGTAGAGTATGTATGAAATGTTATCTAATATTTTCATCTATAAATATACATACCAACTATTACCTTAAACATAAAAATATTATTATTATCTTATATAGCCGACTATCTTATATTCATTAATTTATTTAAACTAGTTAAAATTGTATTGTAATTATTTTCAGAGTCCAACGTGTATTTTGAAAACTTTATTATAATCATGGCATACTGGCATTTAATATACATAAGAAGTGTACATTAATAATGATTTGGTATTTCACATGTAAAATAACATACATACTATACAAGTACCATTATAATCAATCATTAGATGTACAAAGTATAAGCGATTAAAATCAAAGGTAATCTATATTATAAACTACAATTAAGAAAAACAATATTTGAAGTAGGTATAGACATTTTACAGTTAAACAAAATGTATCTTACTTTCAAGCAAATTTGATAAAAAAAAAAAAAATGAATAATAATTAAGGTACAAGAGAAAACTCTTGATTTAAAGTATAAACTATTTATTTCAATAGCTATTTCATATTTATTAATACTACAACTTAAATATTTAGTGTAAATTAACTGAACATATGTAGATTACTTAAAGAAGATATAAAATGTTCGATAAATAAATAAATTTTTTTTAGTTTTTATAAGCTTAGAAATTTTAAAAAAATAATATGTCAAATTATTGATTATTGATGTATAGTCTTTATGTTAAATCAATTTGTTTTTGTAGATTAAGACTTATCTAATATAGCAATATCTACTAAATGCAAAATATTTTCTAGTAAAAAAAATCATATCAATAAGTACTTACTACTCAGTTATGCGTGTAATTGAAGATAAAAACAAAATATTTTATAGAAATGTGTAAGTTGTTACATATTAATTCAACACATAATACAGACCTTGGAAAAGACCAAGAGCAAAAACTAGAATAAAACCACTTTACCACTTTCACCAACACACATTAAAATGTATCTACATTCTATGTCCCCCCCTTTTATTTTACAATAAATCATGACTATATTTTAAACATTAAGATATAGATATCAATATTTAAAGTAATTAGTGGAAGTTAAGTAAGTAACAAGTACCTATTTACCAATGTTATCTAATGAATATTTAGCCTTTTAATATTAAAACTTATTAACAAATAGAGATACATACATGAATGATACATTTGTATTGTTCAAGTTCAAGATAATAAGATGTAACTTTTAAGGACACTCAAAATCGTAAGATTAATTGTAATTTATTTATTATACTTTTTTATGTTAAATTTTAAGTACAAATTACCCCTTCTACCTACATAGTTATTGACTTCATGGGTGCTAGTTTAGTAGTACCAAATTTATCATACATGCATAAATACCTATGTAATTAAAAATATAGTTTCATAATACTTTTATAATTAAATTATTCAGTATAATAGTATAATTATACTTTGTATCAATCAAAAACAAATTTAATTAAAGATCAATTTGATACGAAATATACATACAAAAAAAAAAATGACAATAAAATGTTACTTCTATTTGAAATACTGTAAAATATATTTATTTTAAATTTACAGCTAAATTAATTTTGTGAGATGAATAACATTTTGATTACTTATATGGATGCATATTTGTAAAGTCCTTTCAAAGTTCACACAGATTTGTATTATGTATGGTATACAAAATAAAAAGTACTAGTAAGAAGAAAAAAATTTGAAATAATATTTATTAAATGTAGTTAAGATAATTTATATATTACCAAATTATCAACATTGGTAAGTAGATCAAATTAAGTGGGGGCGAAAAAATTTTGTTGATGACTTGATGTAGAATTTTTTATTAAACATTTTTTTAATAGGTTATATTTAAAAATTTAACAAAAATTAATAATTATATCTTAAATATTATTTATTATTAAATTAAATATTTCTATATTATAGTGGTTACATAATTTAAAAAATATTTTAAGTATGAAAAATGTAAACTTCAAAATGTAGAAGCTCTGTTTTCTTATTTTCACTTTGATCACAGATAATGTTTATTTTTACTTGGATTGACAAGCATTATTTTGGTCTCTTTTGTGAATTGATCAAAATTGGTATCATATTTCCAGGTTTGTATATTTATTCTCTAAAACACATTAATTCATCTTGAGTTTTAGTCAAATCTTCTTACTATCATAATTCAAATTGTACAGTTCACCAATAATATAATACGTTAATTGCTATAAGTTGATTTTATAAAATAAGAAAAAATAATTTATACTCATACAGAATATATCATATTGATATTGACATGCCATTTAAGTTATTTGTACATTAATATTTACCTAATTTTTTAATTTTTAATCAAAGGATATTTTAGATATATATTTATTTATTTTACTCAAATTTATTGGCAAATCAAACTTAGGTATGTCAAATTCAAGGTCTGCATAGTATCATAGTTGAAATTTAGAAATTGTATATAATCAGATGTAAAATGATAAAACAAATATAATGCATCAATGTATTTGTCTAAATGTCTAAAGGAATTATTATTTTTTATGTATATATAACTGTTAAAAATTAATGCATCATTGCATAACATATTATTATTGATATGTAATAAATATACTGAGATAGCAATTTAAGTATGGTGGAATCAATCAATATCTAACAATTTAAAATAAAGTTAGAGCCTAAAAATATGAATTTTGGATAAACATTATCAATTCACTACCTTTAACATCATTAACAGTTTAAGTCATATCAATAAGAGCATATGATATTGAAAAAAAAACTTACATATAAGAAATTAAAACGTTTTAAATGTACATATTTAAGTTATTTAATTTTAACTATTATGTATGTTATGTAATAATTGATAATAATAACTCTACTAATTATTAAAGAGTTAAACTGATTTCAGTTTCGCTGTTGACTAATACTAAGATTAAAAAACAATTATTTAGTTAATTAAACTTACGGTTGTTTCTCATTGGGCTGTGTTAGTGGACTGTAGAGTTCAAATAGATCCGTGGACGGCATGGTTATAGGTTGACTGTCAACTCAAAATGAACGATCCGAAAACCAAAAAAATCCGTTGACAGAGAGGTATTATTAAACAATTTAGCAGATCAAATTGTCAACAGAGGAAAGTGCCATATGTTGGTACTCGGTTTGTTTCTGTATCCCCTAAAGCTCACGAAAATAACAAGCCTCCGTCATCTCTGTACGCACGTAGGGCGGTAAAAATATGTAGCATAAAAAAAAAACTTGTAACTAAACGGAACAAATGAGACCTTATGCTCGCATGACAAAGTCCGAACGATGCACGCGTCGAGTAATTTTCAAATGCGAAATTACGTACGGTGGAGTGGTTAACAATACACAGTCCGCTGCCGAGACGTCGGGCAGTTCGTCACACTATGTCGCGCGGCGAAACAATTTCCCCGCAGTTTCCGCGTACTAGACGTCTCGAGTGTTGAGCACTCAATCATTTGCTTTTTCTTTATCTAAACGCATTGCGCATAATTCTGGGCATTACATATGCGCGAAGTTGCGGCGATCTGTTGATATCAACGCAATGTGTTTTTTTTCGCTACAACACTTTTTACGGTCCTACACCGTTATATTATTGTTTGTAATGTTTTTTTTTTTTTATACTTTATTTATATTACTTTTAGGTACAGATAGTGTTATCAGTGTCCCGATTCACTTGTTCCGCGCGACGATAATACACGATCGTTGTTTTTGTTTTCGTCATTATCGCAGCCGCGCCTTATCAACACCTCCTATCTCGGTCCGCGGTAATCACCGTACTCGTAACATAGCCGGACACCGGGTTGAAGTTGGCCGCGCGCATCAAACCTAGGCGCGGCATCGGCGATCAGCGGGAAACGACGGCCAAAAGTTCAGCAGGGCGGGGACGGGCCACCGCCAGCAGCGGACGACGACGGCGGCAGCAGCGGCAGCGAGCGCCGAGCAGCCAGCACTCAGCACTCAGCAGTCAGCGGACCAGGCAGCAGCGACGGCCACAGCTGAAGCCCCGCGCTAGCCCTTCGGCGTCCAGCAACAGCGGGTATCCGCGTTCGTCGCGCCCGCACTCCACTCGACCCTCTGCAGATTCGTGGTCGTCCTGGTGACGCCGCCACTCTTGTTGTCGTTGTTGTTATTGTTGTTGTTGTTCTCCAGTCTTTCCGTTCTCTTCCCCCGGCTTACCCGGGTGCTTTATCGACGGTCCGTCATCGTCGTCGTCTTTCCGGACGAAAGCTTGGCCCTTCCGGTTGTTGTCCACCTTTGTCCACTCGTAACATCGTAGGACCTTCGTTGCCGTGGATCTCCTCCTAGTACCAGCGAACGCACACACACATTACACACACCCGCTCACACCGTACACTTAACCCACAAGTGTTGCATGACTGTTATGGTTGTCGAGAGACCGTAGCGGTGAACCATGGCTGACGAGGAAGTACTTTTTGACGATGTCTACGAACTGCTCGAGACCATCGGAAAGTAAGTGTCCTTATCCTAATCGATGCGTACGTCTATGTTAGCGATGTCAGTACGTGTAGGCACACATCTCTGTTCGTTCTATGGGTTCTGTAGACGGCAAGTTCTTACACCTAACCGTGTTATCCTATTAAACCTAGTTAATGATTCGGTACACTCATAATTGTTATTGTTGCAAATGCTTTCGTGTCAAAGTAGGCCATCGATTTGTCTTAATACGTTTTTGGAACCTGGTGCTATTGATTATTGAATAATTAATCAATGCTTGTTTTATAATACTATTGAGATTGCTTCCTACTTAATTTCTTGTTGCTATGTTTTACATTTGTCAGTTTTTATCAAATCTATCAAATAAAAATATGTATAAAACAATATTTTGCACAAATGACATTGCATTATCTAAACAATGTTTTCCCTTTAACTTTAACACCATTATTTTGATTTTGCATTTTAAAAGTTTGCTATTATGCCTGTTAGTTAGGCAGAGATAGTATGTACTATGGGTATCACTTAAAACTAACAAATATTTAGATGTGCTACAAATGTATGGTTCCCTTTAACATAATGTAGCTATATGATATTATGTTTTGCATATAAATTATTGGATTCTTTTTAATTTTTTTATTTTTATATCTACCAGATTGCTAAAAATCTTTTGTCTATAAAAGATTTTAAAGCTTCTACATAAGACTTTTATCTACTAAAGTTTTATTATTTTAATTATTCTAAACAATTCAAATACCATTAATGCACGCAGAAAATTTTTTAAAAGAATACAATTACATATGCTTTTAGGCATCCAACATTGTCCTAGTATGATATATTTTATTAAAAGTATTGTTATATCAATAAATTACAAATTGTAAACTTGATTTGATAATTATTTTTATAAAAAAAAGAACTATAGAACTTTTAATTTAAATCTAGGTATTGATCTTCTGATGACTATTTTAACAATAAAGATACATAAATTTGACTTATCATGTGTCATGTGTGGGATGAATTTATACATGTTGTTTTATAAACACGATGCAGATTCCTTTATCCATCTGTTTCTTGTTTTATGTCATTGACCTCTTTATTTATGGATATATCTTGTAATTTTTGTAATTTGCGAGTTTAAAATATACAAACAATATAAAGAGAAAGTCCATTTTGCACATTTAAAATATTTTATTAAGGTTAATAATAATATAACTTATTATATTCTTATAACATTTTTATTTCATTTTGATATTTAAGAGATATTTATATAATTTGTTATATAATGTTATACTTTTTGATTTTATACATTATACAAGAACATTGCTTGTTCAAGTGTTTGATGAGCATACATTTTGTTTTAATGATGAAATAATTATTTATATTTAAACATTATGTATATTTAAATTATAATATTTCATTACAATAGTTTTAGCTACTTCTGACAATTCTTTAGTTTGGAATTTGCAAACGGCTTTGTACAAACTGTCCATTATATTATTTTGGAATAAATCAATAAATGTAGGCTTTACTTGTTTTGTTTGAACGAGTACAAATACTGCTTTAACAATTTGTGAAATATCTACATTTCCAATAAGATTTTCAGAATTGATGTACATTTTTAAATTTGTTATTAAAAACCAAGTCATTATATTTTTATCAAAAACAAATTCTTCATTGGAAAAATTAGATGATTGGATGTCACTATTCTCATATTCCATATCATTGTCAGTTCCCTCATGTTGGTAATTAGACAGATTTATATGACATTTTTCTGAATCAAATGGATCCCAACCAAAAATCAAACCAAATGATTTTCCTAAGCCTATCTCTGGTTGCTTATCTTTGCAGAATGCTAAAAGCATATGACTGTAATTAAGTCTATTTTGGATTTGATACATATCATACAGTAACCACTTAGCTTCATTATATTGATTTGATTCATTTTCAAACCATAATTTGGTGATTTCATAATTTTCTTCTGTAATTGTCTCGTTTCCAACATCATATCCTTTGAATAAATGCCGATAAAATAATAATTGTTCCATATTAGGACATGGAAGTTGCATGCATTGAACTATAAAGTCTCTCCAATCTATAGTTATTATATTAATACCAAATATTTCTTTAAGAAGTTGATAGTAAAAATCTTTATTTTTTGGCCAATTTTTTGGATATATATTTTGTATTTTACATAGTTCATTTAATGTATTAATCAAATCTTGTGTAGACATTTTAAAACAAGGGACATTGTCCAGAAGCTTATGTACTATTGCATTCAACTGCTTCATGTTAAAAAGGTTTCTTGAATGAGTTTGAATTATTTGATTATAAATTATTTCAAAAACACTTAATTCATTAATGTAAAATTCTCCAGATATTTGCCTAATGTTTCCTTTAAAATTTGATCCAGGGTCTGCTGCACATTTTAATAGTTCACATAAGTTGTTTATATCATTTATTTTAAATTTGTAATAACTTTTCAATTTTTCTAAGTAAAGGTCTTTTCTTGTTAAGTCAATCAAATATTTTATATCCAAAAGCATGCTGGCTTTGATTCTATACACTTGATTTATAAATCTATTTTTTTCTGTTATAACACTTTGAACCCATGAGTATACATCAATTTTAATTAATTCATAATTTTCATTGACGTAATTTTCAAATATGTTAATTATTTTTATGCAAAGTATTTGAAATTGATCAGGGTCATCACCAATGTTAATAATCTCCGTGCAGAATGAAAAATTAAATTCTTTAATTTCATATTGATTTATGTCATCATAATACTTATTTAAGAAATGTATAGTAGCAGTGGCACGTTCTAATTCAATTTTTAACAGTTGTTTGTAGATACCAATTATTAGTGTATGATTTTTATTAATATTCTGTGAATCAATTGTATGTTTTATAAACTCTGTTATTTTTTCTAACTCACTATCTACTTCATCCCATAAATTGGCTTGTAATTCAAAAATATCAAGCTCATTTTTTTTGGCATTATTTGTGAAAAGTGTTTTACATTTACTTTCATATTTATTTATCAAATTAATTATTCTAGGATTATCAAATTTTATTATTTGATTCATTGTAGTTATTATTAATTCTTTGATCGTTTTCACTACTTCAAAAAAGTTATCCTTAGAATTTAAGGAATTTTTTATTTGGTTGGTATAACTACTTTCCAAAGCTTCCCACTTATCACGTAAATATAATGCTGTATTTGTATTGTTTGTTAGAATACTTCCATTTTTACTTAAATCCGTACTTATTAATTGAAATTGATTTGTTGTTATTATATTAGAATCGCCAACAGTTATTATAGATGATTCACTAATCTGATTTTCATAATTTGAAAATTCTGAGCCATGCTGATCTGTATCAAAAATATTCACTGATGTAAATATTTGATTGTTTTCAGGTTTATTTTCTTCATTTAAAATCATCTCAATTAGGAAATTTGCAACTTTTTCATTATCGTCTGTATTATTATCTAAATGGCTGTGGAGTATTTGAATACAATTTTGTTCATTATAAAATTGTAGAAAATCATTCCATTTTTCACTGTTGATTTCATGTTTGTGTTTTATAATTTTAATACAATACGACAAATAAGTATTAATAGGAGTATATTCATTTTCTGTTTCTTGATATTCAGGAAGTATACAAGAATTGTTTTTAGTATACCCACATACTTCTCTTCCGAAAGGTAGGATCTTACCCGTTAACTTATATTCAAGTAATGCCATTTGTAGAGGTTGAACTGGAAATTCTAAAAGTATCCATCCATTTTTGTTTTGATTTTTTTTTATAAATTCTCCTATGCAATTTATTTTATCACCAATTTGTATACAATGACTTTTTGTATGTTTTTCATCAATTAATTTTCCTAAAGTTGCCATTGAACTTAGAACAGGGTTGTTGTAATCAGGTTCTGGAATATTTTCTGGAGTTTGAGTAAGTTTATTTGCTCTAAGTTTTTCATTTGTTATTAAAATTGATTCAGAACTAATATTTGTTACACTGTTGTTTTTGTTTGACATACTATTTGTTGAACTATTCCCTGTTTTTTTCTTAATTTCTGTAAGTATTTATTATGATAAGTATAATACAAATTATATAAAAGTGTACAAAGTATACATGTTATGGTTCATAAATTGTTTAATGATGATTTTATTTTTAAAACAACATTTATTATTTTACATCCTTCACATGTAAAAATATCTAATATGTACATTAATAGTATACCCACAATTTTTTTATGTAGGTCATTACTTTAATCTTTTAGTATTTCAAATCATAATAATTGTTGGAACTAATTGTATTGCTACAAAGTTTCAAATTAAAAAAATATTTCTTATTATTTAAGATTAACAGTGGTATGTATTTATTCTGTGTAGTAGGCTAGTTTCTTATTAAACAGGTAAGAATTTTTTGTTTTTATGTATGAACTCCGATAATATTACAAACTGAATTACACAGGGTGTGCTCTGTGGATTTACACAGAGTGATATCTCCCGTTTTAATAGAGATAAATCAAATTCTGCCATTTTTATGAGCATCCCTGGGCTAATTCAATTTTCCTGACAATAGTTTGGTAAATATAAGTGTATTATTAAAGAACTTAAAAACTAACTTTTTATTATATAATTTTTGTGAAATTCTAAGACAGCCATTTTATATTATAGAGCTTCTTTTTCTGAGAATGTTGACGGTTCAATTTTCTTTAACTTCTTGATTTTTAATAACATCTTAAATAGCCATAATATCAGGGAAAATGTCTTATATATTTGTTATTTACTACATACCTGCCATTTCAATTGAAGTTAACAATTATTTTGTACACATATTAGAAACAATGACAAGTTATTACCAATTAAAAAAATATATATATATATACATATTTATACATATACTATATATACCTACAGTGACAAAATTTAAAATTAACTAATATTGTTTGGTTTTTGTATTCTTTAATTTAGTATTTAAATTTTTATATAAATACCTTCATTTTTAGCATCTGGATTTTCTTTTTCTTTACTATTGGATTTTTTTGTAATTATTTGGTGTTCATAATCATCAAAAACTTCATATAATTCACCTTTGATAACTGAAGTTTTCATTTCTTCTTTATATGCATTTAAACAAGCCAATATTGCTTCATCTGCTGTAAAACTTAGTATTTCTCTATTTTTTAAATTATTTTTTATTATTTGTACTACTTCTGCATTTTGTATTACATCAATAACTCCAGCTAAATTTGCCTTTTTTATTTTTATAAATCTTATTTCGCTTATACCATATTCAAAATTCAAAACTTCTTTCACAATCATTGATAGAACATTTTGTTTGCTTTTAAATGGACGAATATTCAAATATTCAGAAGACCAAAGTCCATTGTGTTGCAGATAATCATAAAAAGTAACATGATTTATAGAATGTGTATCAAGTTCATTTGAAGTTTGTGTTATTATAGATCCTGTTTTTAAATGATTAAATGTTGAATTTTTAGTTTGGAAGTCTTCTTGTGATAAATATGGAAAATTATCAGATACAGATATAACATTTTCAGAGATTTTATGTTCACTATATTTATTCACTTGTATGGCAATTACGTTTTTATTATACAAATCCTTATTGAAGTCTAAATTATTTATCTGATATGTAAAGTTATTTTTTAATTTATCAGCTTTTATACTATCCTCTTCTTTAGTATTCAGTATGTTAATTATTGTACTGTTGAATTGTCCATTAGATGTTTCTTTTAACTCTCTTTTAAATAATTTATTATTTAACTTCTTCTCAAATAAATTTGAAAAATTGTTCATATTGTGTTGCATAAAATCTAAAGTGTCAAATTTACTTACTTTGATGCTTTTGGTAATATAAGTACTATTATACTGAATATCTTCAGAGTCGCACGGTAATTTAGGAACATTAAATATTTTTCGATTGTTTAAGTTTGATATTTTCCTCTCATATTTTCTTCTTTCTTGATTTAATGAATTACATAAGTCATTACTTTTACAAAAATTATTATGTAGTTGTTTATTTGCCTTTTTAGTTTCATTATCAAATACTTGGTATTGTTTCGACATTTCAAATTTAAAGTACAATTGATACAAAAGTTTAATAACTGCAAGTGATTGGCCACAAGCTATTTCATGAATAACACAATCCTCAATTATAATGTCCAAGAATTTCAGCCATAAGCTTATGTTTTTCATATTTCTCAAACAAACAGCATAAAAATTAGTTTTTTCAAAGTTATTACTGTAGCAATCCGGTATTACTTGGTACTTATTTAATAAATGTGCAAATAAAATTCCATCTTTGAATTTCTTACCTACATTACTAAAGTTTAAATTCAAACAATTGTCTATTCCAAGTCTATGTGTTAGCCATTCTTCTAATATATTAAACATTTTGTAAAATAATTGTATGTGTATAAATTATCTTTAAAGAAATGAACTTAGTAAACGAACAGTTAAATCACTTAGTAACTGTTAATGCTATTTAAAATGATTTATCACACTGTTGATAAGTATATAATTAATAATTTATTTTTTATTACAGAGGACCATTTAGTTTGGTGAAACGTTGTGTTCATCGTCAAACTGGTCAACAATTTGCTGTTAAAATAGTAGATGTTGCAAGTTTTACATCAAGCCCGGGTCTAAGTACATCAGGTATTTGAACCTTTTCAAGTTTTATTGTGAAATTAAAATTATAAATAAAAATTAATTGATTGTAGACTTGAAAAGAGAAGCAACAATATGCCATATGTTAAAGCATCCTCATATTGTGGAATTATTAGAAACTTACAGCTCCGAAGGAATGCTTTATATGGTTTTCGAATAGTAAGAGTCTAAATATTTATATGGTTTTTACTGTCTTAACTGAAATATGATTAATATTATACCTAGTTGAACTAATTAAAATTAGTATGTAATGTATTTGAGAATGCCAATTTATTCACATATTTTAAGAAGAAATAAACTTGTATATTTTTAATGAATAATATAAATAGAAAATTGTTGGAGGTGTTTACATATATACTTATACCATGGTTGAAATACTAGCATCATTTTGAACCGTTATTTAATTTTCTTTCAGTATGGATGGATCAGATATTTGTTTTGAAATTGTTCGTAGAGCAACTGCCGGTTTCGTTTATAGTGAAGCAGTAGCGAGGTATTTTTTTTAATTTAAGTATTTTATATGTACTATAGAATATTGTATTTATGCTGATTATTTTGTAGCCATTATATGAGACAAACTCTTGAAGCAATCAGATATTGTCATGACAATGACATTATTCATAGAGACATTAAACCTCATTGCGTCCTATTGGCCACAAAAGAGAATTCAGCTCCAGTTAAACTTGGAGGATTTGGTGTTGCTATACAGTTACATGATGGAAGCTCTATTAATGGAGGTAATTATTATATCATGACATGTTAAACATCGACTGTTATTGTTTTTGTTTTTTTTTGTTTTTATTTTTTGTTTTGTTTTGTTTTGTTTTCATTTCGTTTTTGTTTTATTTTTTGAAGCAAAAAGTTTTGATGATTTGTCCCGACCCAATTTGAGTGCTAACGGCCAAGTTTATTTACAATCAGACAGACAGGGTAAGAGCACTTAAATGGGTTACAAATTATGGTAACATTGGTGTTTGTAGTTGGTACACTAATTGAATCATTAATGGCACTATCGATATCCTAAAATTGGTATCAAAATAATTTTATATTTGACTATGGACCCTGGAGTGAAAAAATAATATTATACCTACCATTTAATGATGGTAAAATATAATAGTAATAAATATATAACTATTTTAGAATTGGTTATCTAAAACTAAGTCATTGAGATACTTTAAAATTGTAAGTAACTTATAAGTTTATAACTATAACTTATTAAGTAAAGATTAAACATTCTAATGCAATTAAAAATATAATCTTGGAATTGGGTCCTTTTACATTCAAAATAAAACTGATTTTACAGTTATTTTGAATTTGGATAATATATATTTAGTAAGGTTACTGTAGACAATTTCTATAAATTATGGAATTAATTTATTATCTAAATGACATATGCAATCTTAAGACTAAAGTTAACATTAAAACATTGAATATTTTTAATTAAAAAATGTATGCTTTAATGAAAATAAAATAATCTAATATTTTTTTAACTAATAAAAATTGTATACATTTGGTTATCATTTGCATGGCTTAGAAAATGAAGTTTTATATTTTAGTTATTTTATTTATTAATTACATTTTTATATATATGTACAATTTATTTTTTAACTTTTTTTTATTATGTACAATATTGCACCTTCATGTTTTTAGCACACATCCCTGTGTTCTATGATAATTTACCGGATTTGGAAAAATTGGAAATTGCTGAGTATCAAAATGGTATTTAAAGTATAAATTAGTTATTAACAATTTAATAGCTGTTGTTAAATTACTATTTTGAACTGTTAGATACTCAAAAACTGTGTTAACTTAGTTATTTTCATGTAATATGTTTGTGTTTTTAATCATAATTTTTATATTTATTTATTATAAAAATATGCAATATAAAGCTGAAAAATACATTGTGTGATTTAAATAACTATGTTTGCATCTTAGAGCCAATTAACACTTTTCCTAGCTTATTTTAAGAACCTGGTAATTTTTAAGAGCTTTATATTAATATGTTAATTATCTATTTCATAGATATTTTAGTTATTTTATTATTATTAACATTAACATTAAAATAGCTTGATTTTAATTTATTTTTTATCTATAAATACAACCTATTTGTGATGATTAAACCTGTAGGGTGTAAAAATATTAGAGCAATTTAAAATTTGAGGTATCTTGATTAATGAATATTAAAATACATTTGATGGGACATAAAATGTCGTAATGCCAAGGTTCGAGTTATAATTACTTTATTATTTTAAAGGTGATAAAAATATTTCTATGTTATCAATATTTTTGTTGATCTTTTACTAAGTTTTATCAATTTTAAAATTTTTTCAAACTCTCGAATACATTTGTGTCCTAAATTTAATGCAGCCTCTAATATTATTATGATCATTTAATTTATTAGGCATCTTATGTCTTTTATCAAACATATAGTATAAATAATCCAATTAAAAATATTAAATAAATTGATAGGTTCTAAATTTAATTTATCACAAAAATTTTAAATTCCCACCGTTTTATTATAAGACCTATAGTAAATATATGAGGTAGGTTTGCCGTAAGGTAATATATTATATTGGTAAGAAAAGAAAGGTCATTTGAAATTATATAAGTTAATTTTATGTTTTGCTTAGTACATATTATTATTTTAATATACGAGTACAATACAACTATTATAATGCTTTTATTTGGTTTTATGCTATTATTGTATTACATTATTTTTTATGAAATTTTAATTTAAATAATTTGGGTCATATATGTCTATGGAGTATGGACTAGTGAATGCATGATTAATTTAAATATAAAGAAAATTCCAGAGAATTAAGTATTTTAATATAGGACTCTTTTCTGAGTAATTTCTTGTTTATTACTCTGATTTGGTCTAGTTCCTTTTAAGGTATTGTTTTAAATTTTTACTTTGTTAATATGTTTAATGCTTGCATAGAAAGTTTGAATAGTACTATGTTTCTTATATATTAAATTTTTTATATAATTTTGTCAATAATATACTGCATATTATTATCCAATGTATATTCATCTTTTTAATTTAATATTTAAGTTTAAGATTCTGAGTGGTCATCTAGTGAGGATTTGATTTAATAATATGATATTCTTTTAGAAAACATTGGAGCAATAAGTGCTCTAAAATTTTTATATAAGTAAGTTAACCCTTCTGTTAGTTAAAATTGAGACTTATAGATACCATCATCAACTACCTATATCAAACTTCTGTTTTTCTTTATAAGTTCTAAATATAATTAAGTATTGTTATTCTCAATATTCCAAATTCAGAGTCCTAATTTGCAAAACATATCTAAAGTTTCATTTTTTTACCATTTTAAAATAAAACACATTTTATCCCACTTGGAATTTATAACAGTGCAATACAAATATAATAATATGTATTATATTGTTAGGGAAAATGTATTCATTAAATATTGTAACTATTTATAAATTATTAAAGAAATAAATTTCAAAAGGTCACTGTAATATTTATGTTCTTACTCATAAGTACTCATTTGATACAGAATAACATATTATAACTGTTAAAATATTTTCAGAAAAATATTTCTGAAAAATTAAACTGAATAATAAAGTACCTACTTCTATAAAAATAAAAATAAAAAATTAAGATAAACACTATTTTTAAATTCTCGTTGTGGTTGAATCTTAAGAATTGAAAAGCATTTGAGAAATGCATATTAAATAATAAATAAAATAATAAAGGAAAAATATTGTTTTATAGGGCGCATTGGAACACCTCATTTTATGGCTCCTGAAGTAGTAGAAAGACAGCAATATGGTAAACCTGGAGATGTTTGGTCTGCTGGAGTTATATTACATATACTTTTATCTGGCCTCACTCCATTTCTTGGGACTGGTGATCGACTTTACCATAATATATGCGATGCTAAATTAAATGTATGTTACCTATTTTATGTTAATCACCTAAGTACTATTAATTTTGATTTGTTTTTATTTTATAGTTTAATAGACCACAATGGGAAACTATTAGTGAAGCTGCTAAGGATCTTATATGTAAGATGTTGTGTTTAGATCCTAAGAAACGTTTGACTATTCAGGATGTTTTAAATCACAGATGGTTGAGGGTAATTATTGGATAAATATTTAAAAAATATTGTTCACATAGACCATTAAATCATTTTTTATTAGGAAAGAGATAAGAATGCATCTAAAATGCATTTGGTAGATACGGTAGAACAATTGAAAATATATAATAGTCGTCGGCGATTACGTGGAGCTGTAATGGCTGCAGTCTCATCACCACGTTGGACATATCAATCTTCCTTAGATTCAAATTCCAATGCCGTTGAACAGTTTTCAGATTTTGGTGATGATGATATAAGTAATTCAGGTAAATATTATATCCTATAAATAATTATTAGGAATAAAATAATAAGTATTTATATTTATTTTATATTTCATATTTAGCTGTTGGTGTTATTCTGAGCTCATTGGATGATATTCAATGTATACAGGAAGCACTTCCTGATACTCCACAAACTGTTTTACCTTTATTAGATGACGAACAATTGTGTAAACTGTTAGAGGTTAGTATCAATTTATTTTTAAATTATTAGTTTATTTTAGATTCTGAGTGAAATGGTAAATGTATTGGTTTTATTATGATGTGTTTTGAATTTCTCAATAGCTTTTCAAATAATTGAGAAAAATAGAGAAAAAATTGCAAACCAAGATTGAGAATCAAACCCTGCACCATCTAGTATATTTTGTCTCATGCTATCTACCTGTTTATGCTTCATGATTACAAGATTTTTCAAACAATTTTCTTTGTAGCCCCAAAAAAATAAAAAATAATAAGCGATAGAAAATTTAATTTTGACTTAATTTGGTATTTAAACAATATTTGAAATGATTTATTTGGTTGTTATTCTATGTATATTATATTAATTGTAATGACTTTTAAAACACTTACTGAGTACTTATATACGTATTTAATAGATATTTCGTAATTTTCAAAATACATATATTTTTTTATTTTTTCAAAAATAAGAACATTATAAGCTCAAACTACATTGTTAAAAAAGTTGGTTCCACTACTATATTGACCATCTATAGAAATATAAAGGAATCCATCCTCCTAATTGATTTTTCGAAAGCAATGGCACATTGGTTTCAAGTTTGTAAAACCTCAATCAGCATCTCAACCAGCCTTCAAATTTAATTTGTTTTTTATTTTTTTTTATAATTATGCTGTACAAATTTACTTACAATAAAGTTTTATTATGTATTCTAACCATACTCAACTGATTATTTCGAGAGATTAAATTATTATAATTAATAAAATCAAATTTTTCCTAATAAATACTTCAATTAGTTTAACACCTTTTAATTATTATTAATATATATTTATTATACAGCAATATGATATTCATTTTTATTTTAAATAAACATAAATATAAACAATAAACATAAACATTAGAAATATTAAAAAAATAATTAATTATATGAAATCCAAATCATTAGTATTCTATTATTATCTAAATTATTATCTATTTGTTTGGAAATCCGGTTAATTTCTTAGTTTGTCTGCAAAAATGAATACATTGATTGTGTACTGTCACTGGAACAAACAAAAGAAATATACTACTTAGAATTTTGAGAGTTAGTCATATAGGTTTTAATAGTATTTATAAATAAATAATAAGTTGTATGACTATGGTTTATAGGTTTACCTTTACATATAATAGTTGGCTGTTATGTAATTATACTAGCTGACCCGGCAAACGTTGTTTTGCCATATAAATTATTTCTAGGGAATTTATAGTGTAGAAAAAATATAACTAACTTATTGTAAATGTGTAAGGATGTGGTAAATGAGTGAAAGAGGCATGGAGCGCTGTGAACGATGAGGGAATATAAAAAAAAAAACACCAAACATTAATTTTTGAAATTTATCATAATTTATTCCTCAAAATTATATATATCATTAGTAATTAATTACGACAGTAACACTAACAAATAATATCAATTTCTTAATGCTATAGCGTGAACAATATTTTTGTAAGCCCATCTTTAGCTAACACAAACTGGATGGTTTACCCAATCGAGAGCATGCCACGTATAATTGTCAGTGTGAAAAACATGGTGTGTTCCAATCGAAATTATAGATCACCAACATAGATTATATTCTGAAGTATATCAGGTTCTATCCGAATCCTTTAACATCGATCAGATATACAGCTTTCGAAGGGGATTATGATCACTGGCAAGTATATGACCCGAATTATCTTGCCCACGAAAACAATTTATTTGGATTATTAAAATTATAAATGTATACAATAATTTGTAATAACAAAAACAGTACAGGGCAGTTGTTTCATTGCGTTAGCTCGTGCCTCTTATGGTTGAAATTCACAAAATTGCGCAATACTCACACACACATTCATATCATCGGATTGCATTTGTTCTTCCGTTCTTTGCGCTATTCTATTTCTCTTGTTTGTAGTCACATTTATTCGACGACTCAAATTTGCCTCTTTGCGTCTTGCCGGCATTACACACACAAATAAGACAAATTTAAGTACTTAATTATGAAAAACCGGATACTGATACAACTTTCAGTTGTAGATAGAGCGGTAGCGTGCCTGGCAAATCCAATGGTTTCAAAAACTGTTGCATAATTTACAGCTTCGTTCGCATCGCAAATTGTATCGATTGATTTGTATGACACTAAATCCTGGCAACAACTCTTGTATCTTGAGATATAATTCTTTGGTTACCAAGGTAACCCACGAATCAACAAATACATTTTATTTACCCACTAAGTCTACGCAACAGGTCATTATTTATGAAAGTTGATAACTCCTTTGTTTTTAAAGTTAGAGAATCGATCAATTGCCATAAACCTTCTCCGCAATGAGCTCTTCAATTTAAAAAAAAAATCATAACGATCGATTCAGTAGTTTCCGAGAACATATCACTCAAAGGTTTTCATTTTCACATTTATATATTAGACGTAAAAATTTATTTTTGCCAACTCCAACCCTTTAAAATCAAAATTTTAAAAATCGGGCGACGTGGTGACACTCACGAAGGTATTTGGAACAACTTTGTGAAAAAAAATTGGAAAAAAGTTAAATAGCGTCGTCACAAAATTGGTACATAAAAAAGGCCTGTTCTTTTATATATATAAGGATTAATCATCATTGCATACATATCAGGTGTATCAAAATTAATATTTCATTTTTTTTTTAAATTTTTTGTATTTTTATTGTTATAATAATTAATTATTAATTTTGGGGTGTTAGAACATTTAATAGTATTATGTGTCTTATTGGCATTTGTTATGAATAAACATTTTAAAAATATGTTTTTGTTTGTATTTTAGTTGTATCATTTCATTAACTCTAGTCGAACTGATTTGGAAAAGAAACCATCTTTACCTATATCGGAAGACTTGATTAGTTTAGTGCATGATGTCTTGGATATACTGACTACATTACCCAACCACTCTCAAACAGCTTACGATGGTGGCCAGCTTAGAGATATATTAACAAGGCCATTTTTAAAGGTAAGTTCTTATATTATATAAATAAATACACTGAGCATATAAAACGTGTATTATCCAATGTTAGTATTTATTTTTAAGTTTCATTTGGTTTATTTACTTAAATTTAACAGTTGAAAAGTTGATGACTTAGTTCTGTGATTCCTTGTTTTGCTTGGTATTTCATTAAAAATGTGTGTACTTTTTTTTAAACGTAGGTTCTCTTTAAAGTTTATAAAATTGTTGTCAAACTAGTATGGTATTTGTAACAAGTTAAATTTGTGTATAATATGTAGTATTATAACCTAATTTTACTGATCTGAACGTTTTACCATAGCCAAACTAGGTCATAACTCTACTCTTATTTAGTTTTATTACATTCTCTGGTTAGTTTTATGTACCGAAGAATTATTCATAATGTATATTATTTGACCATTGTCTATAAATTATCTTTAAAAAACACAAAATAACATTTAATGCTATCTCGTGTTTTTTATTTTGCGCCGAAAATAGAAGAGGTTAATGCTCAATTTTTAGAATATATTGATTGAATGTTAATCAATTAAATTATTCATATATTTTTAATTGTTTATTTTAATTTTAAAACATTCCTGATAATAACATTTCATATTAATATTTTTGAAATTTTTGGAAATAAAAAAAATGAAAAGCACATTTATGTGATGAATGCAATGCTAGATGCTTAATGATTACGTATTCAAATATACTTAAACTATTTTTATTTCTCTTATTTTACCAAGTTGGATTATTGTCTACTGAGATTTTTCCTATAGGTAGTTCGGTTTACCTGTGACTAATTTAAATATTTAGACATAAGCTATAATATTAAGTTTACATTGATTCAATTTTTATTATTTAAACATTAAAACTAATTTTATAGAATATTTATTAATTTTATACTGTTCATTTATTAAAATATTCAAAATTCTTTCCCTACAAGGTAATTTTTGAATTTATAGTGAAATTTTAGATACACCCTTGATAATATGGGAACTTATTCAAGATGAAAATTTGATTTTGTCTTGTTTCATAAATACCATCATAATATTAAACTGGAAAATATGAAAACTTGTCCAAAAACTAATATGGAATATATTTTTGGTCCCTTGAGGTTCTTTCTTAAACCATTTTCCCTGTACAATTTCTTTAATTATTAGTTATTACCTTAGAAATTATGTTTAATAAGAATTATTGAAGGTTAATGTTTTATTTTCAATTTTTTTTATGACATTTTATGTTTTAGGGTTAAAATAGTGTTGGAAATACATTTATTATATCTGATATATGAGTGTCTTGTTTTTAAATTAATTGATTTAATATTAACAAGGGACAAAGGATATACATTTTCGAAGTCAATTTATTTTTTTTTATATATAATTATTTTCATAAATTTTTATTTGGAAATAATGCGTTTACACTTTATTTGCTAGGTCAGAAAAATCTTTAATTGTAAGTCCATCCGAGTGTTTTCATTAAATAGAAAGTACGAGTGTCATGTTTAATGAGTCATGTAGTGTGTAACATAAACACCAGAATAATGTCGATGGTTGAAATAAAGTATAACATTACATTATTATTTTATATTTAGTTAGTCGTGAAGACTTTTAAACCGATTTATACCCGGCCATACCTTTGCAATTTTAATTCCGTGCTTGTAAATATCAAGATATTTTGATACAAATTATTTTCAGTTTTCAAATGCTTGGTTGACCACGTCTTATCAAAAATTGGTTTACTGGCAATTTTTTAATTGCTTACACATACGATGGAGACATTTTTTAAATTCGTAGAGAGTTAGTAGGAAATTTTTTTGAGTAGGTATAAAAGTTTGGGTATTCTAAAAACTACAAGCTAAAATAATACTTTGGAGTATAGACAACTAAAAATAAGAAGATTAAAAGAGTATGCGTTTAAATATACGAGAAAATATGAAATGTTTTTGTATCTTATACAGTTTATTACTTTTTTTTTACTGTCTTTTATAAAATATATACGAACAAGCATTTATTAGATGTGATTTAAATTTTTGCTCGTACATCAAATGCAATACTTATGAATATTTCAATAATATTGAACCCGAGTTCAAAACAGTTAGGTTGTTTGTAAAGTTTAATTATTCTATCAATAGTATGTTAATTACTATTGTATAATTGTCTTTTGAAATATAGTTATATAGTCATATTCTTCAAATATAGTCCAATACGATTATGTAGTATGAGGTGGCAGGTTGTATATGACATTCTAAGGAAATCGGATCTGGCATAATTAACTCGCCTGTGGTATGTGGGACTTATCTCACGCGCCCACTTTTCTTTATCATTTATTCAATGTTTTTAAATACTATTTAAACTTATCTGCATTATTTTTTACTACTTTGCTGATTGATTTACTTGTTTTGATATTGTCGAATTCTGATTTATTTTTTAACTGAAAATTACGACAATTCTTCGTTTGGCACTTATCTTCAACCATAATATAATCCCAATTGGTATCTTAGAATTATTCTTCAACCTGTACTATTAATATGGTTGTAAAATGTATGTACCTTTTTTACATTTTTATTTCAGACTTGTTTACAAATTTTAACATATTATTTAAATGTATACAAGTGTTTAGCTATACTATTACTTCATGGATATTATTCTAAAATCGAATACTCGTATTTAAGTAGGATACTAATTCAGTATCAGAATTTAAAATATTTAGATTATTATTTTTGACCATCACTTAATATTACTGCAATTTACACCTGTAATTTTTATTTTGGGATTTCAGCCATTTGTAGATACCTAAAAATCATTTAAGGCCATGTATCCATTCTAAATCATCAGTTTCTCTCTTACTACTCTTTTATAGTATATTACTAAAGTCAATCTGGACTTATAGTACCTATCGTCATTTGAGGTTCAGTCTAGCCTTCGAACATTAAAACAATCCAGGTCTATCAGTCTGTCTGCTTCCGAATATTCCTCAATATACCATGGTTTGATTCAAACATGACAATTCACCAAGATTTTAAGATCGCAAATATAAATGAAACCACAAAAATGTTTAGAAAAGATTCCATACAAAAATTAAGTTGCACCAAATCCATTTATCATTGACTTGGCCTCACCATAGTCCTTACCAGATAAAATCCTAGGAACAGGTTAATCTAAGTTTCGCAGCTGTACGCCTGCTAGGCCAAGCCCTAAATCTACAAATATCTTCTTTTATTTGTAATCAATTAACTTATCGTACAAACTTTGTATGGATGTAAATTTCAATAAAATTATTTTCAAAAAAACTACAACTGATCTATGTATATTACTATTGTGGTTCAAATAATCTATAAACTAATGTTCAAACTAAATTATTCAAATATTTTGTGTTAAGTAGTTTATTTTAAAAAAGTTTCTATCCAGGTGTTTTATTTTGATAAATGAATAAACAATAGTTATTTGTGTTCTTATCTTTTGATATATTATTTAAACCAGTGAAACAATTAAGAATTGATAATTAAAATGCAATGCAATTTAAGTTATTGATTATGTGATATGTGTGTATGATACGAGTATAGTATTATTTTTAAATTATTTTGGTAAGTAAATATTATTTAGTTGCACATATTCTGACCGAACATCTTAAATTTAATATTTATTTTATTACTGTGGGTTTGTTATGGTTTTATATTTTAAAGCTTGACGGTGTTTTGTCGTTGAATTGTCTTTAATTTGAGGTTTACCTACGGTAATGGCGAATCCTTGTACTAATGGTGCGTCCTAATTAATATTATAAAGTTGCTGCAATAAACAAGTAAGAGGCCATCGTCATGTCGAAATTCCATTCTAGGTCACCATATCGGTAGACCCTTTTGAAAACTAATTAATAAAGCAAACATGTAACATACGATGAAGCTAATCAAGCATTCATGAGGTTTGTCGGTCATATCTGCTGACTGCCCCTGTTCCTCCGCTTACCCGTTTTAATGAAAACTGCGATTACGTGTGTACCAACCAGGGGGCTATATAGTTCTAACCGTCAGTGACACATTACAAGCTACCGCTGGGGACCTGACGTCAATTATCATGGGAAATCTACCAGGACTTTATCTCTTACATCTAAAATGCATGAATCATTTTTCTATCATTTCTGTTGTTTTTTTTAAGGGAAAACAAATGTTACCATAATAATAATTTTCGAATTCATATTATGAAAATAATTAAAAACTATACTTTGTTCATTAACTATTACTAGTAGTAGTATATTTTTCTGATTATTAATTCTTTATTAAAGTACTCGTAATACTTAAAAGCGATTATAATTGGCTAATACTGTAATTATTATATTGTTGGGTGTTAAATAAATCTAAAAAATATGGCACGTAAGCAAATATACTTTTTTTTTGTTTGCTACACTCATAACGAATAATTCTTTTATTCAATTCAAATGTCAATTGTATTAGTAGAATACTCATCCAAATCATCATATGAATCATTGGTTATTGCTTATTAATCATAATTCATAAGTTAATGCAAAAAAAATATATAGATGTTCTTTTTAAAATACCCACTTAATATCATTCTTTAGTATAATATTTGTTAACATTTTGCTTCATTCAGGTCATTGCATTTTTTACTACTTAATATCATATTTCTATATTTTTATTTACGACCATTTTTATTAAAATTTATCTGGCTTATTTTTTTTTTATTATTGAAAATTATTCAATTGATTCGACCAAATAAAAGAATATATTTTTCTCACACGACGCTTATAAATGCATAATTTGAGTATATAATAATATATGGGGTGTTGTCTATTAATAAACATACTTGTATCAAAATCATACATGCGTATGCGCCAAGTAAAAAGTTTTTAGATAGCTGTTCCAGAACACGAAAGAGTTATTGTGACCATCCTTTTATACGATAGACGATGCGAAAGGAAGGAACTCTCAGAATTAGGTCAACCTTGTTCTTTTTTTTTAATATTTTGATCTTTTTCGTTTATAGTTTTTATTCTATTTGTTTTGAAATTTTCTACCTTACGATTATTTATCTCTTAATTGTGTTTCTTAATAATTTTTGTTTAAATTTTTGATTAGAAATCTTAATTTTTCTTTTTGTTTAAAAATGAGTAAATATTAGATGCACAGTATGAATATATTATATTATGTATCCTGAAAATGATGTAAAATTAAAACTTTAAGGGTCTCGAAACTTGTTATTAAGTGGCATTGTTCATTAAGTTGACAAATAAATACCGACCAAACTTCTATAAAACTCTAGACATGTGTAAAACGATGTATACTGTTAATATTTGTCTTATCAAAAACGTTTTATCTTAGGAAAGTCGTCTTATAAACTCAACTTTCCTTCTGACAGATATTTAATTAACGCTTTTCGTGTATAAAATCAATATATTCAAAGGTGAAATTAATCTAATTGTTTTATAAATGTATTACTACAGTTACAAAAGTAAAAACTGTCGTTGCTACTTTGTTCTTTAAATTACTTTTATGAAATTTTGGTTTGGAAAAGCTGAATTTGTAAAATACTTATCTACCTATTATTTTTGATGAAAAATAAAATTAACCGTTTTATATCTTGATCGTTGGTTAATTTCTGTTTACAATTTACCCGAAAATGTTGATAAGTATACACATTTTTCAAATATTATATGCCTAGTGAGTATTCATTTGCGATCAGATTAAAAATTAATTTTTGATTTAAAAAAATAGTTTTATAATGTTTTTCTGTAAATATGTTAAATATCCCTAAAAGGGATTCCCTATATTTAATTTCACATAATATTATTTTTAACTTGATATCAGTATTTTGTCTAGCCGTTACTAACCTGTATAATATCTTAACTTTACTATTAAAATTACAAAAATAATTTCTTATTCTTATTAATTATTATCTATACATTAATAAATATTATAAAGGTTTTCAACATACAATTTAGATAAAAATTCGTTTTATATTTTATATTTTTGTAATTGCTTAAAATACACGAACTTTGCTGATAATTAACCTTGATCAAATATAATATAGTTAAAAATTGACTTAGAAATTATTACTTGTAACTTATAATGTGGATTGCAAAAATTATGGATAGAAGTTTACGTTTTTCTACGAACATTGAACATAGATAAAATTAATAAATAATATATAAAGTTATTATTAGACATTTAAAGAAGCATATTTTATAATTTTGAAATAGATGGTTATGTTTGGAGGGGGTTGAAAATTTAACGCTTGACCAAAATCGGAACACTATATATTGATTTCTACACAATGGTTGCATTGCCAAGTTTCCGTATCACCTTGAGATATCACAATTTGAACACAACGTCTATGTTAAAACTCTAAAACTCTATTATCATCCATGTTTTCAGTATTAAAAATAATATTGTAAATATGAGTTTCTAGTTACTAATATAGGATAATTTAATTACTTTAAATGATAGTTAGAAAATATAGAAACACTCACTATTTATTTAATAAATAAGTTACTCGCCAATATTATTATAGTTTATTATAGTTTACGCTTTAAAAATGTATATCGTTTTAATTAAATTAAATAATTTATGTTATTATTGGTATATAATAGTATATATTTTGAATTTGAATTTAACTATGTATATGAATATTAAATCGTAATTATAATTTTATCAAGTACAAATTTGTCTGAAATAAAAATTAAATATAACGGAATCAAATAATTATTATGTAATTTATTCTCGACAAAAAAATAATTAAAAATATACAAAACATTTTACCCTTTTCGTAAGAATACAATTAAATAAATATTTTTCTTGTATTATTATATAACGCAATATATGCATGTACAATCGGGAATGTAACAGATGTTGGGAATAGTGTTTGACTACCTACAGCAAACTGGCCTAAGAACCTCTCTTTTATGCGGTAAATTCGGATCGATACCCATCTGATAAATATTTCCCTGGCGAACTCGACACATGCACCGCGGCAAATAGACCCCTTTAAAAAGGCTGGGAAAAATTAAATGTGATTTACTGTGGCAAAATTCGTAAAATGTTTAGTAGGTATTGTATGCTTGTATATTTGTTTGCCTCCTACCAGTCAACAAATATCACGTTACACCGAAATTATTAATTTTTTCGCCACGTGTAAATGCTAAACTATTGGATACATTTCACGATTAATAAATAATAATATTTAATTGTTCGATATTAATGTCCTTATTATTAATTGATTATTAATTTGATGCCAAAAACGTTTTTACCATTATAAATTTAGAAAATAAACGAACGATGAATATTGTTGTTTAATGTTTACCTATATGGCAATTTATGTTTGTACATTTGAAAACCTTCAAAAGTTGTAACATAATAGGGCATTTTAAATTTTTAAGGGAGAATAAAAAACGACCCACATCTGTTCTACGTGTAACTGGAAAATTTATAGTGACATCGGAAGAAAAGAAATAAGGTTGACAAAAAGCCCAAATAATATGTATATATATGTAGAAGTTCTGATCCTTTTTGTGTGGGGTAAATCGATGTTATAGTTTGTTTCTATCGAAGGCGCCAAAGTGAAATGTTTATACTTTTCCATTGTGTTCAAAACTCTAGTAAGGCAATCAACAACACGCGGTAACCGTGTTAACAATTCATTAACAAATATATCAATTAGTTGAAAAAATATTTGACATATTTTATATCTTTTTGGACAGTTTATATATAATATTTATATTTAAGTTCATGTTAACTATAAAATTTATATCTTCACTTAATTTTAAACGAATGTATAAATCAATTTATGACTTTCTGCAAGTCATAAATTGATTTATATTTTCAGGTTTCCATCAGTCTTAATAATTTAATTTTGAACATTAAAAATTCATTGTTATTTATTTCATTTATGTGTACTTGAATTTTATTATCGGCTACCGTACTTGGTAAAAGTGTTAAATATTAACTAACAGCCATTCTTGAAAGAGGTAAATGCATTAGATAAATTTTGTGTACTTGATTTTTATTTGAAGTTATAACTATCGCATTTGTCTGAAATTGATATTTCCAATTACCCTTTGAACTTTTCGATGTACCCTAGTCTCTGCTTGTGAACTATTTGAATTAAAATATGCTGCAAATATTTCATTAATAACAAATGGAATACATAAAAAATTGTTTGTATTAAATTTAATGCGACAGTTTAAAATATATAAATATATATCCTGTTTGTAGGAAACAAAGTATGTGCTTGTAATAATCACAAAATATTTTAACTCGAAATAAGTAATAATAATAGCACGTATACTTATAGTGTCATTGATATTTGACTATAGATATAAGTATTAAGTATCCATAATATGAGAAGAATACTATTTAATAAATAGTATTTATAATCAATGCCATTATAAAATATTTATTATATGAACTTTCTGATCTGATTGTACATGAAATTTTAACTAATTAGATATTTATGTCGTATTAAAGAAAAATAATTATCTTGTTGGTGTATCAGATAATTATTTTATGTTTTTCGATTTACTCTGGCATGCCAGGAGTGTCAATTTTAGAATAGACTAATCTGATGCTGTCAGATGGTTGACAGCTAAGAGACGTTTAAATGTGTGATGCTCATGATAAAAAATGTGGTTGTTTATATTAGCATATAATTGAAAATGATTGAAACTTCGTGGAGCTAAGTGTAAAATAATACAAATGTAAATATTTAGTTAATAATTGTTTTCTTCTATACTAAAACTGTGTACATAAAAGACAAATTATTTATCTTTGTAGTTTGGATATTTATGTTTATGAAATGTTGAAATACTAATATGTAATAATCCAAAAAGTCATAAAATGTTCACCCAAAAATTAAAATATTCGTTTTTTTTTTTAAAGAAAATGTTCCCTTACCTTCAAAAAATATATTTAGGTGTAGGATAATTTTTGTACGGCCCATTATTAGTACATATTTCCTTATCTTATTTTATTGATTTATTCATAAATATGTTGAATAATATGATACATTTCTGTTGATTTAATCATCCCTATAATCATCCCTAGTATTAATTTATGTAATATGTCCGAATATATTTGATTGGATTATAGGTAAATTGGGTTAATTGTTGTGATTTCGGATTGAATTATTTTCGGCACATAAACCTAAGGAAATTTGAAGTAGGTAGACGAATAAACGTAATAACAGGTATGAAGAGATACCAACTTTTTTCTGTAATAACTTTAATTGAATACTTAATTATACGAATGTTAAATTGATTCAAATATTCTTAGTCATAATTTTCTTTGTATTTCAAATATAACAATAGACGCATAAATGACTAAAGTTTAAAAAGTTAACACTGTTATTAAACTTCTAAAATCCAGTTTTATAATGTAGTATTTTCGCACATCATATTCATTATGTAAAAGTTAATATTTTTTGAAATCGAGGACAGTGTAAAGTTTAGGTACTTGTTTAGTAAGATTTATCAGCCTTTGAGTAGCGTGACCTTTCGTCCAGTTTTCCGTCTTTGGCTTTTGCACATAATAATAATTAAGAAAACACGTTCTTCCTTATCCTTAGGCGATAAGATAAATAAATTCTTATTTATTTACTGTCTTGGTTTTTCTTTTGTTGTGTTTTTATTAATTCATTATAATATATTAGGTAATAGGTATGTCTTGCAAAGATAAGTTTACAATTTTAAGAATTATTATTGTATTATGAAATATTTTGATTGATTCTTATTTATTGATAGTGATCAGCAAAAAATATGCTTATTTTTCTTGGTTAGAGTATTAATCTGGTAAAATTATTGTATATTGTTATTTATACGGTTCAAAATAAGTACACGAATTATAGAAATATATACTATCATATTTTCTTTGATACATCATACCATGTTGTTTATATGAATAAATATAAACATATATTTAGTTATAAAAAAATGTTAAATACATTTAACAAATAGGTAATAAAATAATTTTCTAATAAAATAAAAAAAATGTCAATGAAAACTTATGGAGCTTCGGCAGATTGCCAAATTTCATAACTATATAGAAAAATACACATTCCCTGGATGGTCAATGATTAGTACGTGCAACGTATGGCTTCGATTAAAAGGTAAAAAGAAGCTAAAGGCTTGTTAGGCCGTTTATATATTGATGCTTTTAACACGATGGGTTTAATGATAGTCTTTGTCGTTAAAGAGTTAGGGGAGAATTGATTCAGAATGTCTCTAGAGTACTTGATGATTCTAACAATATAATACGAAAGCGACGAGTGTAATGAAAATCGTTTTTACTTGTTGAAGTAATAATATTAAAAAACTTTATTTTCTTTTGAACTGTTATATTTACCACTAGAAAATTATCGCCATTCAGTGTTTTAATTTAGGTTATTTTGAAACACAACTATACAAATTGATTTTTTCTTTTAGTATTTTTTAATTAATATTTAATCTGTACATAAATCCATGTTATTTTTTTAATTATCAACTAATTCTGATCACTTTTTTATATTTCTATTTATAGCTGTTTTACTGATTTAAATTATGTACATTTAAATAATGATATGTTAATAATAATAGCTGTTTTTATTTCAGTAAATCTAACTATATATAGGTATGGCAATATCGTTATTAGATTTCATGTTTGAAAATATTTTATCTATATAAATGTATAAATGTATTAGCTGATTGCCTAAAAAAATTCTGATCGGTTTGGTGTTCATACAAAACGTGCCTTTATAATAATTGAAATACATTTTTAAATCAGTATTAAATTAGTAATGTTTTATATTATTATAATTTTTAAAACCTCTGACAAGGGTATAGTTAAAATAAGAAGGTGTAGATTATACGAGGTACCGTGTTGAATGGTAACGACCGTAGTGATAATATTATACATTAGCTGTGTTTTTAACACTTGCGTAAATTGATTAACCGATTACTCGCTGCACCAGCCGAACTATACGTTTGCTTTAATCGAGTTGAATTCCCTTATTATACGTTTTCAGGTCACTGGGTTAAAACAGTTTTTCTTAAAAGTTTCAAAAAATAAATTTCTGAATTGTCGACCGTTAAATAAATTCTAGTTATCCACTACTTTTTTTTTAAAAAAATGAGAAGGAGGTTGTATAGAATTTCGGTATGATTAAATGTCATAGAAGTGGTGGGTGCGATTTTTTTTATTTTCAATTACACGCATTTCATATTTTAGAAAATTTATGAAGAAAGTTTCTTGTATATTCGTTAAAGAAATGTTGACGTTTTAATGGGATTTTTACATTCTGCTGTTTTGCAAACTCGTTCCATTCCAAACGCATCTTGTCAAGTATATATATTTATTAATATACGAGTATTTCGTATAGGTTCAAAAAAATTATATTACAAAATATACAAATGTATTTACTAGGTAATACTGTATACATTTTAAATTGATAATCTATAAAAATACATGTTAAGTTTCATATTTAATTTTAAACTTAGGTTATAATCAGTGTTATATAATACTTGACTAATAATATTTATTAAATATAATATATTGTAGATGTGTAACCCATAAAATTAAATTAAGAAGTAAAACGTGATTTTTTTCTAAATAAGTGGTTTATTTTAATCTTATTAGTTAATGCACAAATATAACAATGCATAGTATAACATAGGCCTAATAACCTATAATACAAGTATTAAAAATTATAACTATAAACTTAAAAATAATTTTCTTTTCATATATTTTTTTTTGTTTTGGAAAGCTAGTTGTGATTTTCTTTTGGGATAACTGTCGGCAACGCACGTGCGACCCATTACTTTTGAAATTCCAACCACGGGCTGTCCCGTGTTAATGGTGCATTTTCGGCGTTAAGTGCCGCTATTTTCTCCTTCTTTGTAAATTACATGAGAACACTTGGCACGTGTGTAGAGGTCGAGGGTTGCTTCAGTCAAGAATAATTTAGCTGAAGAGATTTTTAAAGATATCCTGTATAGATTTTCCATTTCTTAAATGGATGGTATACCTTACTGTCTATAAAATGTTGATGAATTTCACCAAAGCGTAAACCATTTTAGTAACAGTCAGAGGATAATGAACATTCCGAAACTAATTTGTCTTATATTCTTTTAATTTCGGTTTGGTGAATTCCTTTTCTTCAAAAATCGACTATTATTAATTCGAAATAATGTAGCAGGGTTGTTTTACCCTTACCGCAAACAACCAATAAATGTATTTATTGCAGGACTTTAAATAAACAATTTCGTATCTTGCGAATATAAATTTTTGTGATTGAAATATCTATTTATTTTGAATAATAGCATTGATTATTCATATCGAGATAAAACTATGGATAATATAACTACATATAAAAGGCATATCTTAGTATGTGTTGTATTAGAATTGAGAACATTGATCATTGCATTTTTTTTCGAGTGATTAATTATGGGTACTATATTGGGTTATTCACTAACTTCAAGCCAGTAATTGTAGTGGAATTAATGGAGTTTCTATAAGTCACCCTTTTACAATTAAATCATTATTATTAAATCACCTGATACATTTAATACGTTTTACAAAAGTATTAACTGTCGAAAACATAAGTTATGCGCTAAACGACCAGTATACTAATTCGTCTTATTTAATACTATAATAAGCAAGTAGGGAAATGTATTTATTTAGTTCTTGTTAATTTGTGTTTGTTTTAATATATTTTAAGTATAAAATAAATTTAATATAACGTATGTAAAAAAGGAGGGTTTTATAAAGAATTATACTGTCATACTATATATTTCATGAAATATTTTGTTGAGTTATATTTCAAACTTGAAATGCATTCTAAATGAAGTAATTTAAAAGACACGTGTTATTTTTTTTGACATTAACACTTTTTGGATAGAAAGTCACATATATAGTAAATGGAAAAATAGACAGTGATGATACTTCCATTAAGCAAAGTGAGACAAGTGACCTAACACCTGGCATCTACAGTAGGCGTATTTGTATTTTGTTTTATCCAGAAAAGAAACTTGGTTTACGGTTTACAATGAAAATAAATAATCTTGGATAAAACTATCCCGTTATTCGTTTAAAACGATGTCAATATTAAATTTCACTTGGAACTCTTTATACGAGCTGTATAAGAAAGACATTATTAAAATATCTCGACGATAGGTGTGTGTGTGTATATGTTTTAATCGGGTGGTATAATAGCAGTAGTATTGCGGCAAAACCCACCCGATGACGACTTGGCGCGTGTGTCGTGGGACCACGGTGTCGTCGTCGAGTCGTCGCGTCCGCATGACGCAGACGTTTTAAATACCCGTGGTGCGCGATGAGCGAGGGGGTAAACGTTCACGGGTGGCGTCGCGTGTGTATACACTATATTATTATTATCATACGGTTTGGAAAGGCTATTTTTTCACCCTCGTTCGGATTGCGTGGTCGTTGCAGTGCTCTCGAAAACAAGTGATTAGTTTTCGCCTTTTGGGTCTACTATATTTATATTATATACAGCTGTAATATTATAGTGACTACTACAATTTACAACTACTATTATTGCTACTGCTGCTATTAATATTACTGTTGTTATTATTATTATTATTATTATTACTATTATTTAGTCGTGTACGAATTTCCGTGGCTGCATTATTATTAACTCCGTTTACGGACCATTCAGACCGGCAATTATTCAACCCGTCGTCGTCTCTGCAGAGACATTTATTATATATAACCTTGACTCGCCGCGTCGCGTTCGTCGAATGATTCGGCGGTGGCGGTGGCGGACGGCGACGGGCTGTTGAAGAAGAAATCGGAGTCACGGGCGGGTCGGTAGGGTATGTTGGGGCGGGGGGGGGGGGCGACGGGGGGTGGATCGGAGGAAAAAACAACACTTTTCCGATGCGTTTGCGCCGCGCGCGCGTGTACGTCGAGCCGACTGCGGCGGTAGCGGGCCAGTCGACGGAAGAGCGAGCGGGCGGTGGCGGCAGCAGCAGCATCGGCTTCGGCATCGGTGGCAGCGGAAGCGTCGACGGCGGCAGCAGCGGTAGTAGTAGTCGTCGTCGTCGTCGTCAGTCGAGCGCGCGCCGCCACCGTGGAGTTCGACGAGTACATCGACGACGAGCCGTGGCGCGCCGCCGCCGCGGCCACGGCCGTCGCCACCGCCGCCGCCGCTACCACACGACAACGCACGCCGCCCCAGCACTGGCCGCGGCCGCTGTGCCCGGTGCACAGCCCGTACAGCCGGGTGCCGCCGCCTCTGTCGGCGTCCGCGGTGGACGTCATGGCGACCGGCGGCGGCGGCAGCGGGTCCTCCGCCGCCGCCTCGTCTTACTACAACAGCGTCGACCATCAACACCACCACCATCACCACCACCGGTACCACCACAGCTACAGCCAAAATTATGAACCGCCGCCGCCGTCGGTCCGGCATCGTACGACCACGCCGCCGCCGCCGAGCGCGGTGCACCGGCACCCGTATTGGGACACAGTCGTGCCACCCCTGCCGCCCTCCCTGTACCAGAGGAACGCCGCGGGCTTCAATTCCGCCCCCTACCACCACCGGTCCTACCACGTTAGTATTTATTCGTATATACACGCTGCGGTGCGATAACGTCGTGTATGCGAGCAGACGCCCGAGCCACCACCGTCGTCGAGGGCGTGCTAAAGTCGCGGCGGGTACATTATACTGTACACCTGTCACCGTACCGACCCTTAGATATTTATATTTAAACCATTTTTTACCCCTTTCTTTCCGGATCCGGCGTTAACGTTTCGGTTTGTGTGTGTGTCCGTCCGTGGTGTTTGGGGATGGTTATGATCTGGATTTCGGCTGTCTTGTTCATCTTGGTCGCGCGCCTTTCCGATCTCCGAAGTCTTTTCGACGCGATCGTCTCTAATTATTTTTATTGTGTTATTACCGTCGCAGTCACGACGTCCCGCTGACTCGGGTACCCGCCAACGTTTATTATTCCCGCTTGTTTAGTCCGTAGTCCGATTATTCTCCCTCCTCCCCAGTGGTTTCACTATCAAGTAATTGCCAACGGTGCAACTTATTGTATCTTGGTATTATATGATGCATATACGTTTTTCGAGCTAATCGATTGCAATTAATGCGTGTTCCTGTTTAACTGCGATTCATCTAGAAATATAATATACCAACCCCCGTGGGCAGGTACGTTCGTACTACTCGAAGGACACTTTAAATACATTTCTTTTTTTTTAGTTGTATATTTTTTAGTAGTATTATTATTATAATTAATATATAATTAATTGTAATTAATCTATACACATATCAAATAATATCTTGTTTGGTTTATTATAGAATGCATTAAATAGATAATTAAATACGAGTATATAGCATAGTAATAAACTTTAAAACACAATATAAGATATAATAATTAGACAAGGAGAAATATTTGGATGCAAAAGAGAAGTAAGGAAGACATTATTATGATTATTATTATTATTACTATTTTTATTAGTTAAAACCGTGAGTGTTCATCATTCGCTTAGGGACAACATTTTATTTTACCCGAACGAGTTCTTCCATTATTGTAGATCCACGTCCATCTATAATATAATATTGTATACTTTATTCACCGCTTTAACTGATTTCCACACTAAAGAAATCCAATTTCAATCATTACCCATGCAATAATAATTTATATGGTTTTCAAAAACAGCTAAAAATTGTATGGATGTCACAAAAAACTTTTTTCTGTGTAAGGTATATGTGGGTGACGAAACTTTTTTAAACCAAATTTGTATTTCCTAGGAAACTTCTTCGTCTGCGTTTCGTAGAACGAAAACCTTCTCGTTGCTCGACAACTTTTTTTATGATGAAATAAAATTGAATTTTTTTTATTTCATTTTCTTTTGAACGTCGTACGCGTATTGTTTTTGCATAACCGGAGTGCCGTCTCACGTTAAAAAGAACATACTTGTTTATCAAGTATATTTTTTATACATCACAAATAGCGCTTTAAGATTTAAACATTTTGGATTGATTCAAACATTTAGCAATGGGGTGTTAATTAAAACCTACAGTTGGCGTTGAAAATAGTATCGATTTCAAAATAAATGAAAGTTGTTACATATGAATTGAAAATGAAAAAAATAACCTCTGCTAAATAGATTTAAAAATAAATGAATGGAAGTATTATAGATTGTGATGTGTAAAAACTAAAACGAATTAAATGTTTTATGGGGAGTGATAACTAATTGTAACTAATTAGAATGGACCTTATAAATATATAAAAAAAAAATTAATAAAGAAATAACAATAAAATATTAGATGAAACATTTCAAAACGTTTTTCCCGTCATTTGTTTTATTTAATTAATTTTTCGTAACTCATTTTTGTTTTTAAATATTTTTGTTTTGAATTTAAAATATTTACCAAAAGTTTTCTTGTCAACCAAACATTGTATGGTTAATTAATCTATATGTTTTATGGTTGTAGTATTAATTATTTAAATTCCTCTCGACTACAATGAAGTTGTCATTGTTTCAAAACTGTTTTTCATTATGAATAGTCATACGTACTAGTGATGAATTTTCTATGTCAATGTTATGGTATAAATTTATTTATTATTATTTTTTTTTTTCAAATGGATAAAAGGTTTTTTAAACGTGCCAAGAAAATAAAATCTTTTTCGTTTGGACTATTTAAATGTAATTACACCGTCGACGAAAAAATAAAAATAAAATTGCCCTATTTCAGATTTACGTGGTCTGAATACCGTTCAAGGATTTCGTTTATATTCAATACATAACATTAATGCATCATTAAGTATTTTATTATTATATTTAGATTCTTACAGTATTGCTATCGAAGTTTCAATCGATCGTATTATAATCCTCTTAACGTGCTGATCCTAAGTAAATGTAGGTTCTTATCTTATCATAGTTAAATGAAAATAGTTATAACTATTAGCTTCAAAAGTTTATGAAAAACTACTACACTTTGTTATATTGTTATTGAAAAAACTTTCGAATCAAATCCAGTTTGAAGTATCTATAAATACATTTTTTTTAACATAATATTTGTATAAAATCCATCTTTATTTTGATTCGAATGAAACTGCCACAACTGGGTCACCACGTAATGAATAATTCATTTACCGAATCAGAACCACGAGTTTGAACCATAGTAGTAGGTTCATATAGGGTTTAAGGAAATCTACTTAAAATAAATATTAAATGAGTGCATGAGAAAATCGTTAATCCTGCGGATTTAACTGAGGACTTAATATGCAGTGTACCCATCTTATAAGTATGCTATCTCAGCAGGGCTCCATTCATCATTTTGATCTGTTGATTAAGTATAAGAAATTTACCAATTGTAATATCAGTGTATCCTCCGAACGCTGTTGCGAATCATTTGTTTTAGTTCATACATTTGCTATTGCTTGATCATCAATTCTGTTTTGAAGAGTACTTTTATACTCAAGGATACTGGAGATGCTCTTATATTAATATCACGACGTACAATAATTTAACAAATGTACATTATCTACCTGCAAACACAACGCTTTTGAGTTTCGTTTAATTTAATATTGTCTTTTTCATTAAACAATAGAAAGAATAAGTTAAAACATAAAAAATAAAAATCCCAAGGCGAACTTTCCAACTTTACACTTGTGAATATATTTCAAAAGTATGAACAATTTATCTCTGTTATGTAGTTGTTCATAAAAATTTAACATTTCTGTTTATTCTGTTCTTTCTGAACCATTCAAGACGTACCTAATATTACTTGCACTTCACGAGTACAAAATCGCTTTTATTTGTTTTCTAATGATTTCGAATACTATAAAAATGTATTTACATCAAAAGCAATTTCCAACAAAACCGCATAATATAGTTTATTTATTCATTTTAATGCTCACGGCTTCACACAACACGTTTATTACTCTTAACCCTTTAATGTACAAATTAGTATTTAAATCCATTGCTTTTTATCTTTTACTGGAAATTAAACATAAATACATAAACCAGTATACAATATTATACAGGTTTTAAATCAAAACTTAAATTAGTATTTGAACTCAAATATTACCGTTTTTATATGTTCTTATTTTAAAATCTTATATTTGTAATTAACACTATGACTTATACAAGAGTTTTTTTTATTTTGTATTATAAATCTTAAATCTCGTCGTATACATATCTTAAATAAAATTATGTTTCGGTACAGCTTATTTTTATAAATGTTTGGCCATATTACATATCCAGTAACTTTTAATTGTTAAAAATTAAAAATTGAAAAACACTTACCTATTTATAAAGTAACCGGTATTTTTCTACATACACTTTGTAGTATATGAATGTATTTACTGTTTGAGAAGTATTTATAGTATCATTTAAAGCAGTTATTATAAATTAAATTTTTAAGGTTTATGTACAAGGTAATTTATTGTTAAGTGTATACGTATTTTTTATGGTGGGATAATAGAAACTCCATTACCCTTTTTCCCTTCATAAAAATAGTGAATGTATTTATCGGAGCCGAATTTTGTACATGCATGTATATAAACTTTTTAAATATTTTTAATGCTATGCATTTTTGGTTCAATAATTTTAAATAATTTTATTTCATGTATAAGTGTAAGTTTGGTAAAAATGTATTTTAAGTCGATTCTATAAACAATTACTATTGAGAATTATAGTTATATTGTAGGTTTAATATAATATTACTGAATTATTTAAAGTCCACGCCTATATTATAATAACATAGAATGAAGTAACTACTTGTTCCGGCCATGATGGCTAACTATCGGCATAAGTACTTATGAATAATATGCAAATAAAACTTACTTATCAAATCAAAATATCAATTATATACCTTTATTATTCGAATATAAAATTACCATTTATTTAATTATTTTTTACTATAAATAAAGTCAAGACATTTATAATCATAAACACCTATTATTATATATTAAGTTATATTTATCTCTAAACTTCTGCGTTATAGTATTACTCATATTAGTATTTAATTAACCGTAAATTATTTATTCATTTTATTCATAATATTATGAACTGTAAAAGTATTTGCGTGAGTATCGGTTGAGTAATAGTGAGTAATAATAAATATACGTCGGTATCGATTTTAGTTCGACGTTAGGCCCCATAAATCACGACATTGAACAAAATGGCATTATGTGAGATACGGTTTTCGACTGGAAAACAAACACCATAATGTTGAATATTTCTTAAGGACATAGTACGGTAAAAGTATATTTTCGTAATAATTTAAATTATTTTGACCATTTATTCGTATTTATATCATTATCGAAATGGTGTACTACTATGTGTATTGTTTTAGAGGTATATTAAATTTACTGACGCATTAACATATATCGACGTGTACATCGTACCATCAAGGGTTATGTATTATGCATATATATATATATATATATATATATATATATATATAATAACGTATCTATTTATTTTATTTGTGCGTGGTGTTGACGACGTTATATCGAATTTGACACGACGTTAAACGAAACATGATACCATAATAGTCAGTGACATAAATAACGAAATGACATAAGGAGATGTAATATTAAATGATCATTCACCGTATTGATTTATCTATTGCAAAATGTTGTGAAAAATCAAAAATAAAACTAACTTAGGTTTGAAAACTCTTATATCACCGTAAATCATAACCTGTTGGAGATGTATTAATTTAATTTTAATTTTTATTTTTTGAGATTATTTTATTTTATTTACCGTATAGAGTCCCTGCAATACCCCGTAAAGCGGTTAATAACTTTATATGCTCTTAATAAATTATAAACTATTTTCCGCTGTATGCATAATAATTTTAAACGATCTGGCGTCTGATAATTTGTTCGCCCTCCTACCGGAGCAATGTAATCGTTTACCATTACATTCTATCCAATCGTCCGCTTTCGGGCGTTGAGTTCCCCGCAGGGATATTTATGGGTTGCCCCAAAAGAAATTTGTCATTGAAATAATTCGTTAATCGCGGTCTATATAGAGCTGTGCGTGCTGTACTCCAGTCGCTGTCGCCACGAACGACTGCACCGTGGCTTTTCCCCTGCAGTCGTTTTGCATAACAAACACCACACGGTCCTCGTATATAACTCATTATGTGAAATGTGAAAACGGGTGTAGTGTATAGACCTCCCCTAACCACCTACCCCGCTTTTACAACGACCTATGGTTTTTGGTCGTATTTAGACAGATGAGAAATCGGTGAATTAATAACGCACACGCGTGGAGTACGTTTAACACAATTACGTGAATTTTGAGCGTTGTGTTTCCAACGGGGTCAATTGACGAAAATTCCTGTGTATGTAAACGTACGGTAATATGTATACGTATTTTCACACACACGTACACCTACAGTGCCGAGTGTCGTTATACAAGACCTGTATTATAAGTGCGTGTTCATTTTAACGTTTTAACCCTTTGATGTATGCTGTATTTTTTATGTACACGTATTTAAGTCCTCTTTGTTTGTCCATCGATTTTCCCGTTACTGATAGTATTACTGCAAAACCGACTGCTATCGAAATTGTTTCTGTCGTCTCAACGACAATTGAAAACTCTTTTTTTCAGTGTTTTCCGCCACTATTTCAGATGACACGGAAATCCAGCCCCGGGAGTTGTGATTGTGTAATCTAGAAACGATATTGTTTCGTTGTATGTTAAACGTAACTCCAACGTATCTCGAATAAAATATGGATATACAAGCGTACATTGAAGTTGTAAGCTATATTCAACTACGGTGTTCGGAGCTGGGAATATTTCGTATTTATCTTTTAACTATATACAATATTATATTACTACTGTACGCAGTGAAATGTTTGCTTCATCTAAACATTTATTTTGCATACTGCATTATTTGATCGTTTTTCGAATTGATAGTTGTTTTTTTATTTAATGATGACGAATAAATTTGCTGTTCGGTATTTTAGTTTTTGAAACTTTCATTCAAATGACTCATTAAAAATATGTTCCGTGTATTAACGACTAGATATAACAATTGTTTTACATAATTTGTGTATTATTGATTTTATATTTTTGTATACGATTGGTTATTGTTACTGCGTAAACCCGGTGGTTATATCTGTAGCTATATATGTTTATACAGTGTATTCCTTGTTTTAAACGTTAAATCACATAATACACGAATTCATTATAATTATTTAGATTTTAGATTTTAAAAATGTAAGTATACCTATATATATGAAGTACGAGTATATATATTTGTATTTTTTAAATACATTTATCTCAAATACTTTGCTGTTGGATAATACATTTTCGTGAACGAACATATTACTAAGTTTCACTGTAAAGTATAATACAATTATAATATTTTCATTATTATTCACCAAAAATATTTATACTGACTGTAAAGTCATTTTATAAAAGATGTGAGAATTTATTAAAATTATTTATTTTTAACTTAAAGGTTCTGTTTAAAGATTGCAGAGTATAAAGGATATTATATTAAAATTTACATTTGTTTGATAAATTGGAGATAAAGTCATACCAGATGTTGAGTTCACAAAATAAATACAAAGTAAAATATTAGCAAAAACAAGCCTCCAATTATGCATACGAATTTAAACGGTTGGATTCAGCTAGTTTGTTTATTTATACTACATTTTCCTTGTTGCTTTAATAATATTTAATGTATCAACATTTTTGTTAAAAGCCACTTTTAATGTTCGCATAATAAGTCTTATAGTAAGTACATAATAAAATAAACTAATATCCGAATAATGTTTATTTTCGTTAAAAAACTAATTCCGTTTTATTGTGACATAAAATTCATATATCTAATGCAATTTCATTTACAGTTACCAATTAAACTTAACAATTGTGTTTATATGTTTTGGGTTATCCAGAAAAGTTTTGATATCTCAATCGTACTTTGTTTTATTTTACACAATAAAAATGATTTTTATTCTCTTGAAGTACTTACACTAAAAGGGTGTATTATCATTGTTGGTATTTGGATTCGGTTTGTATAAGTCACATAAACATGCTGCAGATCTTAAAATTTGGAACCCTATTATTTGACATTTTCGAAAATAATACCGTCTTAAAATCATCTACATACCTCAAGCTTCTAGATGTATTTGACGAATCGTGGGTCCATGGTAACTCAAATTATTTTTTTCTCCCTCGGGCCTTGGTTATCTAATATTATTAACAATTTTTTTGTGTACACTATTTATATGCTAATATTACTATACCACTTTTTCATTTAATTTAATATTATGTATAAATATATTTATATGTGTACGCTGTATAAAATAACTGCAGTGATAATTGTGATCGACTTATCCTAACTTAATTAATAATTACGACGCGGTCCATGGTATAAGTTAGGAACATTTGCGTTGTATTTTCTACCAATTAAATATGAGCACCAGTAATCGTAAAGTCCCTTGGGGTATTTTTTCCTTTACCTTCCTTATTTAGGGTTGTTCCATTGCCTTCATCATTCCATTCTAATACCTTTAGGTTGAACATTTCACAAACCAAATATAAAGGAAAGGGTACAACAATGTAATACAGAGTATGAACGATTTCCAAAATGCTTCACTGTTATGCCTTATTATACGTGCATGAAGGATGACTGAAGTCGAAAAAAAGGATATGAAATATTTGACCCCGAAAGATTGCAATGTCAAAAAACGATTTTTCATGTCGTCGTTTTTCGGAAATTATTACAATGCCATATTTATTTTTGTATACAATAGAACGATGACTGACCCCCTTCACACAGAATTTTCTATACTAATTTTCACCTGAAAAGTATATCGATTTCTCGTCTCCATCCACGATGTTGACCATGTTACATAATGAGGCTGCACATGTTAAATTTACTGTTTAAATGATAATGTAATACAAAACAAAAAAGTTATAATAATTATATTTTAATTTCAATTTAATGGAAAAAAAAATGATTTATCTTTATTCTAAACCGCTGATGTAGCAATATTAAATTATACACGTTAGTAATAATATTCGTTTGATACATAATATTACATAATTTGATTGCAAGGTTTAATTGCAGTTGGGTAACCGCGGTTTTAAATTGAAAGATTTCAGACACAATTCTTTATGTATAAATACTATATACGAGTATATTTATATATATATATATCTACGAACTATGAGTTATTGCTATTAATTCATTAGTAAAAGTTCGGAATCTATTGAGTTGTATATTATTGATATTATGTTATGAAATTTTGTTCTGGTTAGAGTGTCGCGTTACACATTAAATACATAAATATTTCAGTGTATACTGTATACTAGCCAATAATTCCAGAGAGAGAGAGAAACAGATACAGAGACAGTAGAGAGGGTGGAACTAATTATTCGCCCCTTATTTTAATATCTATAAAGCCCTTTTGGACGCATTCCAGCCACGAGCTGCAGCATGACCGTTCTAGTTTTACTAATGTTTCAAACTTCTATACTCAAGTTATGTACACAATATACAGTAAAATCATTTGAGATCCGTTCGTGATAATATTTGTTCGTAGAAACTATTGTAATAATGTATTTTCATATCTGTATAAAATGTCTTCGTTGCCGTCCACCGTTGTATTTTTTTGTACTTTTTTTTCAAATTCTGATTGGCGTAAATTGTAAAAATAAAAATGATAATGTGTACAGATGTAATATGATCTGCTTTAGAAAGTTTTATTAATATTGTAATTATATTTTTATTTTTATTTTAAATCCGGAATTTCAATTTTGGTGAGTTGATAAAACCTATATTGTTTGTTTGACATTGTTATTGACGGATGATATTTTTTAAAAGATAATTTCTTTATGTGTATTATTTCCTGGAATTATTATTTTATCTTCTAACTTCAGGTTTATCGATTTGTTTTGTTTAAGTTATAACTGCCCAGTTTTTAAATGTAACTTAACAGTACACAAATAGAGTTATTACGCATTTTTATTTTATTTTTATGTCAATTTATATTTTGCTGCAGATATCTGCGCTAATCTTTATTCGTAATTTACACATTTGAGTGTGTTTTATGATACAGTTATTACTTTCTCCTTGAAAATTTCAAACGAAATCTCTGTTCAAAGTTTCCATTGTTATATATGTATTCAGGACCTAGGAGATTGTTAAGTAAAAAAAAGATGATAATCTTTTGACCAAATAAGTTAAACGAGGAGTTTTTTAAGTTTGTATCATTTTTTTATTAATTGTCTACGATTATTTGTGCATACTACTTTCGACTTGCATTAAGAGTTATGACGTTAATTTAATATTTTTAAATGTGTAGTGTTCTCTGTAATGCATTAAACGTATGTTATAGTATGGTCCATGATTCATAAATTTTTTTCTGCATAATATGGGAAGGTAAGATAAATGTAAAAAAATATCGTCTGAAGTATGGGGATGTAAGGTATAGTGAGCATTATATACATAAAAACCAACACTGGTTGTAAAAAAAGTGACAGGTGAAATTTATAGGCTTTTGTTTTATTAGAAAAAGAAAATTAAAGGAAACAAAAACTGAAGTAATCGCAACCGTTTGTCATGGGGATTTCTTTAAAAGTATGATTGAAGAATACAGTATGTGTATGTACGTTAAAATATGTTATGTGCTATATTTTAGAGTATGGGGACGTGTTCTTGTCAAATTAAAAATATAAAGTAAAGCGAAAAGAGTTTTATTTAAAATGATAAAAAAAATATAATTAATTTATGTGAAAAAAAATTCCCCGTGAGGATTTTTTATTGTACTGCTGTGTATATGACGTCTTTATCATTGTGTTCACGTCCTTTGTATTAACTAAGTGCCAGTTGTATATGTATATTGTCGTTGGTGGGTGAATTACGAAAAAGGAGCTGAAAAATGATGTCTCCCTATAAACATTCAAAATACACTGTAGATTAGATATACACATATCAGGTATGCTGTCGGAACTAAAAGCATTTTGAGAGAAATGTTTTAGGGCTAGAAGAAACCACTCTAGATTGAAATATGATCAAGAGCCGGATTGATAGAAAGCATATATATGCACAGCTTTCTTGGTTTATCTAACACTAACGAAACCCAAATGAATAACCTTTATTAATTAACCTCTTGGATGACGCGAAATTGATCCAATTAATACAGACATACGGAACAAGTGATCACAAGCAAACATTACTTAAACAAGACTTATACTTCGGTTATTAATTTGTGCTCACAATCAAATATGCTGTGTATATGATATAACTTCCTCGTTTAATCATCTAAGTAAATTGTTTTGAATGAGTTTTTTTTTTTAAATAATTTTAACTAAATCTGGTATTTCAAAAACAGCTTAATTATTTGTACTTATGTGATTTTTAAGTAAATGACATTTGATTAAATCGGAAATTCGTCAACGCATTAAATTATATGCGTTATGATAATCATTATTACCACATTATAGTCACTAATGATCGACAAAATAATCCTTTATAAATATTTTAATCCCAATTAACACAGAATATATTATTATTGATTATATAACATGTATAATTCCTCATTTGTATGTTAGTATATTTGTAATATATATTTCATTAGCAATAGTAAATTTACTAATTAGATACTAACTGGTTAACTGTATTTATTCACGTAAATTGTTTTAAATAAGAAAAATAGTATGTCAAAAAAATCATTTTTGAATTTCCTAAAACTTTCATCTTTTAAAAAGTTAAAAAAAAAATGTAAATATAAAATACTAAGTTTAGATAATAATAATGTCAGAATATCTTTGATAAATAAAGTATATAATAAATATAATATATATATATATAAATATAATTATCTTCATGGTAAGCAATTTATTAAAAGAAATGTGTCAAATGTACCATATTCATCCAATTATTTGGTTTCTTATTTTATTTAGTGATTTTATTAGTCGTTATTTGGTTTTAGTGTAAAGAAAATGAAAAACATATCGTATGTTATACATAATGCTTGAAAAATATAAAAAAAGAGCAAAACCTTTGGTCGTGTGAGACTTCACAGCCGAATAAGATACGAGGATGGGTTGATTGTTGTATTTGTGATTTTAACTTGAAACCAATGTAACATTGCTCTCGAAAAAACAATTCTGAATAAATATGTCAGGAGCATCAATTTCAATTTCAGAAGATAGTTGATATTGTAGTGAAACCAAATTTTTTAATAAAATTGGTTGAACATAAGAGTTCTAACTTTTGATGAAAAAGTTAAATATAGCTGTAGGTAATTGATATTGTTTTTTTATATTTAATTTTCAGTGTTACTATCACCTAATACTCTATGTTATTAATTATTATATCGTCAACGGTGTTTTCAATGTGAATTGATAATTCCATCTTGTGTGTATTATTTTGTTATCAATTGAATTATTGTTTACAATGTTATATAAAATATTGTTAATCTAATTGGTTGATTTTCTACTACAGACTCCTGCTAAACTTATTACTGGGTGTAAAATTCAAAATACCAACTAGATGACATATCCTTTCAGAAAAGTACGCAGTTTGTATACATGGTAGAAATCCTTCTGGTCGAAATCGAGTTGGTATACGCAGATTAATAAATAGATAATAAAAACCAATACATTTCTCGTTTTACTCAGAATCTGAAATAAATTAATTTTTATAGCATTATACATTTTATGGGTGCTAATTAAATTGAATAAAATATTTTACCATATATAACAGTATAAATATGTCTCTAGATTTCATATAAAACAAGTCAGTCAGAAACTATTAATTATGAAATTTAAATTTTGAGTAGGTATTACATAAAAAATAAATTAATATTCTTTGCTCGATGTTGGTACATTAAACGAAAACTAATTATAACTCATGTTTGAAATATTATTACAGTAGTTTTATTATGGAAATGTATGTGATTGTATTTACTCTATCATTATTTTACAGTTATTTTGCTATATATGAAATAGGAAGCAAACATTCATTCCCGCATGTAAATACATTTTTTCAAAACGGGGCCCTTAGTTCTATCAAGGCACTAGTTGAAACATTTTTTTTTGCTTAGTTTTTACTATAAAAAGATCACTCAACCGATACGTATCTTGTATATCTAATGGGTTTCAAGTGAATGCATCGTGACTAAATTTTCTGTTTACCATTATAAGGTTGACGATTGTCTTACCATTACATGGAATTCGTCGCATCCGAGAATGTTGTAGTATATTTTAATATTTATAACACGTCGTTTGTCATTGTAACGTGAAAACAAACCCAATGGGGACTTATACATTACTTGGATTTGAATGATTTTGTTAAAACCACGCAGTGTTATCATTTGATATTAAGTTCGTGCCATAATATGTGTGTGCGCACATTTATAATACGGTTGTATGTATACATAACTTATGATAACAAAACTATATAATCCATAGTGTCGAAGTTTGTACTCTGATGGCTCAAATTTATTTCTGATGCCTATGTTGAAAATGTTGCTGTTGTACACACCTACTCCGGGAATCAACAAATCTCACGAACGTCATTACCAGCGATGGCGTATATTTTCCATTGAGCTTTTTATATTAACTACCGTAAAGTTTCTTTAAACGTTTGAGGTCATCAAATTTTCATCAAAGATGCTGGTCTTTCGTATTTACATAAAAAGTTCTTAAACATTTCAGACGAATCACGTAACCATGTAATTAGTATTTACTAAACAATAAGAAATTACTACTCTGCATTTAAAACTAATTGAAATTAAGATAACATCCACCGTAAAGTTCGTGATTATTCCACCCTTTTTAGAATTATTCTTTCTAGTTATTAATTTCTCTATTCACTGTATGTTTCCTATTTTCTTGTTTAGGTCGACGATTATTTTTATATTTATTTTTAGGTTGATAATGTCGTACCCCTATGAATGATCACTGTTAATCTCATGTGATATATTGTTCTACAATACTAACTAATAATGAGTTGTTGATAACTTATCTACGAATATGGTAAATAAATAGTTAATAGTTTTTTAGGATATATATAAGGTTCTCTGCATATTTATTTCTATTTTGCCTATGGCGATCAACTTCCAATATCCTTCATTTAAAAATTGCCATTGTAGTATTTAATTTTTATCTCTTCTCCTAACCATCCAGTGTAACTTTAATTAAACTCACATAAAAAAGTTTCTCTAAAATAATATATGCAACTTTGTGGAAATACATGTAAAAATTTGATACCAAAGTTTGGACGAATGAAACAAAACTTCTACATCCTTTTATTTTTTCGTGAAGTGGAGGATGTTGATTAAAACTATCTTAAACTACTATTCTCTTCTTTCCGGTGTTTATGTGTTTTCATTTTTTTTTGCGTGATTAAAGTTTACTCCTACTATTTTGTTATTCCTCTTCAGTGTTGGTCTATTCAAAATTACTTTGAACGAATGAGTATGCTAAAAATATATTTTAAATAATATTATCTTTAAAAAGTACCTAAGACTTTTAATTAAAATATAGTATACACAAATCTTGATGATGTTTCATCCAAAACGTGATTATTTATTGTTTATCGCTATTAAATTAAAAATGGTGAATGTTCAAACATCGCGTTGTCAATTATTTTTTCATTTTCATAATAATATTGTTGTTTTCTTTGGGAAAATGCCAAAACACCAATTGTATATCAAATTGCTATTGGACGGAATAATAGATTGAAATTAGATGTTATACATTCCATAAATAAAAAATTATTTATATTACAACACATTTAATAGTAATGAGTTTGCAGGAGTCAGACTACATTCCTTTAGAGTATTGTCGCGTTTGTCTACTCTGCACAGCTATGTAAAACATTCCAACCTGCTGGCGAGGATTCCAAAATAACATTTAACTATATTTTTCTCCCCAGTTTTAAAATACACCATAAATATTATTAAACAGATGTTACTATGTATTTTTAACTGTTTCCATTGTATTATATTCATCATAAATATTTAATAGAAAATACTTCTTATAAAGTACTTAGCAATGTAATGATAAAAATGTAATAGTATTTTTTCGAGATTTAACACGTTTAAAAGATTAGCTATTTATTTGTGGTGATAACAAAATTTTACAGTGACACTTTTTTTTTATTTATTTTTTTATTCTACGTCTATTGTTAATAATTTTACTTTGATTTAAAATCAAATCCTTTGATTATAATTTCAGTTTTACGAAAAGCAAAAACTCGTTATGTAAATAATTATCCAGCCAATGTATAGTGCTCTTAATGTATCAGTAACATGTACATTTTTAATTTTACAAGTTTATTTAAAAATTGTTTATAAAAGCTATAGTTTTTCAAAGCATTTTATTCTTAATGGATCCTTGTAGCCAATACATTTCGTTTCAACTTCTATGTCAAAATATTATTAAAACTTCTTTTAAATGAAAAGTCTAAACTATATGAAGTAGGTATACGTTATTTTTTCTTTTTATTAATTTCAGAAAAAGTTTTTGCAGCGTTACTTTAATAAAAGTTCATATATTTTGATATTTGATTTTATTTACAAAAACAACCTAAAATTTGTAATAAGATTAAAAAAATACAAATTAGTTTTAAAGTCAAATGACGGACGAAAGATGTTTAAATGTTTTAATTTTAATATAATTTTGAAAGTCGCTAATGTATGCAACTTAAAATTATGTGTTGCAAGAAATGTGTCAAAAAGCATAGATTTATCACTATCAATTAACCGTTAAAACACCTTATTCGTTCTTAATTGTTTGAATAAAAGTTTATAAAACACAAATTAATTGCGTAACTCCTAAACGGCTTAACGAGTGCAATAACTTATGAAATCAATTTAAAATGAAAAGTTGTAAACGAGTGGGAGCACAGGGAAAATAGTATAGTTATTATTATAGTGATTTATCAAACCCCGTCAGATGGGTTTTTATTTATTTCCTAGACGAAACAATAAATCATTAAACACTATAAAATTAAATCTACTGTGTATAGTTATTGACATATCGTTATCAACTTCTACGCAACATGTATTAGGGTAAAACCATATTATATATATATTATAATATAGTGTCTAACGGTTAGGGATCCACATCGGCGGCGGTTCTCCTCTATATGACAACTCTCGGATCGTAGTTAATATTCAAATATACATATAATATAATATAATATATACAGCGTAGTCTAACAGTCTATAGGCGCAAATATGGTGTTTGGGGGGGGGAAGACTGAAGCCTTAGCTACTCAATGAAGAAATTGTGGAAGTAATAATAACACTTTACAATTTTCCTCGCCCAGCACGGTTTCAAATATAACACATACTTATACAGTATTACAATAAAACTAGTAATACACATTTTTCTTATGTATTATTTCATCTACTTTCAATAGTAATGTCAAAATGATATAATATTATAATACTAATATAAATCGTACACCGCAAAACATGGGTATTATTTTGTATGGCTTTAGAACAAAAAGTAACAACAGAATAATATTAATACAAAACAAAATGTATTTACTTTTTAACTTATAAGTACTTATAGGAAGTCTGGTTGCTGATCGGTGGTTTTCCTCTCACAAGTCAATCAAGCCCATTTATTATATTTTTATTGTTCATCTCATTTACTCATGCTTGTCTTTATATACTGTAAATAAAGCTCATTTAATAAAAATAAAAAACTTATAACTACAGAACAACACTGAATATAGAAAAAAGTTGTTGGCCAATTTTATAGCTGTTTTTTTTTTTTTTTTGGTTCCTTTTAGCAAATATATCTTATATTATTTCGTTATCTACGGGAATATGTTTTTCGATGCTTGATATTGCTTAGTTAGTAAAGCGGTCCTGAGCCATGTTAGCTAGGGCCTCGGCTCCTGAGGCACTTGTGTTAATCCTTGTCATAGACCAGACCTTTCACATTTGGCTAAACTGACTAGTAATTTGATGTTGATGGCCAATTACGTATAATTTTAAATAAATTAGGGAATACTATACATTATCTAAATGTTCCTTAATATTTTCAAAACTAATTTTTTTAACCATGTTATTCGTGACATTTATTCATAAACTTATTGGCTATAATTTCTGCTCACTAACAAATGTTTTACCCTATATCATAAACTATTAAAAAATGTTGGGAAGGCTATTGACATTGAGGGAGGGGAAGTAACCTCCCTATTTGCGCCCATAGATATACGATTCTCTGCGTTTATGTGCGACTCCACCGCAGGCAACCACCGCAATATAATATAATCCATGACGGTACCAGATAGAATTTCCGTTTAAAACGGGTTTCCGCACATTATCCCGAGAAAGGCAAACAAACCTTTGGGTATGAAAAAATTTCCGTCGTTCCGAGGGCGTATTATATTTATTTTCCTCGGAATTTTTTTCTTCTTTTTTAATCTGTCTACCGCCGTCCCGCCCGTTCACGACGCGGCGTCTGTCGTATGTGTAAGTGATGACGGCGGTTACCACGGCCCCGGTCTGTTGGTTGGTTGGTACCGCGTGATTCTTAATTTATCACGCGAGACGCGCTCGTCTAATATCCTAGCTCATAACCTATTGTTTGCCTCTTGTCAACAACTCGTCATCTGTCTCTTGTGCCGCTGTACGGCGACGTCGCCGCAAGAACATAATGAAGTGTGTTCATATTAAATTATAAACACGAGGGTCGGATCATTCCTTTCGCGGAATTTTCATAGTTCAATGGAGTGTATTTGTGGCGCGGAGAAACGTCGCGTATTTCAGGACCTGTGTAATTCTCGCGACCAGTTCTGGCTTTGAGGGGAGATGAGATGCACCAAACCTAAAGTTTAACTAAAAAAAAATTCTATTTAGAAAAAAAGAGATTTTATTTTAAAACATCACTGCAACTGTTAGAAAATAGTATAAAATACCATATTCTTACGAATTCAGTTCGCAATGTAAAAAGTTGGTTTTTAAATGTTGACTTACGTTTTTGACATGCACCCCCTCCCCATCTATTTAGTTTCTGAAGTCGCCCGGCTTGCAACGTATACGCGGATGTGCACAAATAACGAGCACTTCTTAGCTATAAACCACATGAGGTGTGTGTGGGTCCCTGGGGTCGTACCTCATAGGGTTGCGCACACGAATTGCGTCCGGAATATCTTTACCACATTAATTGCGTCCCGACGATAATTAATCATTACTGCACAAATTGTGTTCCAAAAATACTCAACCATTGCACGAATTGAGTCTCAAAAAGATTTTCTCTCCAAATAAATATTATGGAAATGACCTGGCATGATGTATATTATTACGGATTATATTTAGTTAAATCATAAGTTGCAGTTAATGTTGTCTTAATGAAATTTACTGTATAAATAACCTAATGTTATCAGTCATAATAACTTTTCCGATCATATTTCATTACGATTTAAGACGATACAATTATCCATTATGTTAATCTACAACTTTAGGATCGTTACAGTCTTATGCTTTTATCTGTACTTGTCAACCTGTTAAGCAGCTCGGTACGTTTTATATATATAATATCTTAGGTAATATGGATGCAATTCAATTAAACGACTTATTTAGAAAACCCGGGACGCAATTCGTGTATCTGCTTATAGGATTTATTATTTTGGGACGCAACTCTCGTATGTAGCGGAGGTCTTATATCGACTGTTTTGTGGTCGCACCACCGACCGCTTACCCCTGTGTCCCATAGGTTCGTGCAAATTTCATTTCGCTAATGTGTTTTCGGAAAACTGCCGTGTCGCGTCTTATGCTGATTCCGAAACGCCGTGTTTTGTTTCCGCGGTATATTTTGAGCTTTAAGTAGCGAAAATGGGGAAAAATGTAATTACATCACATCCGTGTAATCAACAATCGTTTGCAGTGAAATGTTGTGTACATTTTTGAAATCCTATTTTAATTGTTTTGAAGTCCGGAGATTTAACCGAATGTGACGCACAAAAATACGTTATTAAAATCATAATTGATCAAAAAAACCAAAAAAAAATTTTAATATTATGTAACATGATGAAATTCTAATGTAATTATACGATTTTATGTACACTACGTAGAGCGCTTACACAAGTCTTTTTACTATAAATATCCAATGTATTGTATTATACCATGTTAAAAGTAATCCGAGTGTCCGTGTAATTACAGTGTGGTTTAGTTTTTAATTAGTTATCTCTCTCGACAATACTACAGTTTCGATAACAATTGTTTTCATTGAAACCATCGTTATAGAAATGTAAATAAGAAAAAAAAAGTTTTTTTTCTTCTCGTTAGTGTTATTAATATTCCGCAATGGATTATTTTTCGTTTTTTTTTATTTTTTTTTTTTAATTCAATTAGTATTCAAATCACTAACCTGGGCGGAAATGTATTTCGAAAATCCTGTTTTATATTGAGTATTTGATTACCTAGTTTACCATAGCACGGCTTTTGAATTTCGATTTATTCCATACCGGTTCATGCCTTTAGAAACCACCTTTAGCTTTTTGTTCTTTTTATATAATTTATGTAAAATGACCTAACCATATAGAGTGGTTTTAAATATGAAATTTCCATTTCCGACCGTCCTATTATTACAACACGCTGGGTCAAAAGCTTCAAATGTAATTTTACAATCTAGTTGAGAGTCTACTAACAAAGTTTATATTATAATGTCCACAAATTAAATAATAACAATTAGGTTATATGTTAACGTTTGTCATTTTATTCGATACCGACTACGACATTTAAATATTTACCGGTGGATATTTTATGTCTGTTCCTAAAACTAAATTAAGTGGTTGAAGTTTCAAAGTTGTTGCGACGATGATGCATAGAAATAATCCATGACTTTGCTGTACCCTTTTATTCTAAGTCGTATCTCTCTTTATTGTTTTACCCTACAAAACGTATTGTTATTTGTTTTTTCGAATTTAAAAAAAACACGAGATTAAAAAGTAATACTAAAGGAATATTTGAGTAGGGTTGAGTAGGCTGTAGATTCTTTTTCACTCTAGATTCCATTGCCTAGATTATACAAAGATGTTCACTGAAAATTTCGGGTAATTTAAAAGTGTGATGAACAAAGCATTATAAAAGTTTATCACAGCTTGGTGTTTTAATAGACACCAGCAGAATAAAAAAATTGAACACTAAATTTGAATATTATAACGTGGACTTGTTTAAAAAATTTGAATATCCCATGACCCTTTTATTTTTCAGTTTCATATTCGAAGCCTCTGCGTCGCAATATTATTTTTTTGTGTTCAACGCAAAACATACAAAACTGAAAATCTCTTTTTGATAGTTGACTTTTGGTACCGATGAACTTTCATCCATTTTCCTACGTACACAAACGCCCTGAGCTTTTACATTGTACCTTTACACGTGATTTTCATAACAATACGTGTTAGTGACAAATAGATGAGGATGGTAGAGTTGTACCACTTTATATCGTTTAAGCCAGTATAAACAACCTAAGACCTAAGAGCACGGATAGTGTAGAAAACAAACGACATCGTATTTATTTTGGCCTTTGTGACACCGTCTCTTTTAGTCTACCCGTTTATGTGAGGGATGTGAAACCTTTGTACTTAATCGTTGCCCATTAGACGGCCTTTTCTTATCAACCTCTTCCCATGTAGGTTAAGGACTTGGGTAAACACTGAGCTTACCGTGTATGAATTATGAAAGGTGCACCTTTTGACCCGCAAACAATTTCCACCTCCCTAATGACCTAAAATTATTATTTTATACTCCAATTTATGTATATATTTATAAATATCTCCGTGTGAAAGCTTGTGTCTATAAATTAGACTTGTTGATAAACCTTTCGGCTTCGGAAAAAAAATAATTGTTTTTGCGAGATAAACTACGATTTTGAAAACAGGCGTTTAGTATAGGCAATTTCACTACATTCTTGTATGCGTATCACTAGCGCAGTATTTAGCCCCTTCATTATTTTTCGTTAGACATTATTCCGTAACACCTCTCCCTCGCTCTTCTTTAGAGAAAAAAAAGAAAAAAATAGCTTTATAAAAGGGTTTTGAGTGATGGCATGAACAAAATAATGTCCTTATTGTTGTATTCAAATCGAATTTTTACCCCGGGTTTTTGTATAAGAAAAAGCTTTTAGACTGCATCGAACGGTTTAAAAATGAAAAAAAAAACATTCCAACCAGAAATAATCGACATGACAAACTTATTTTGATTATACGAGAAAAATTAATCTTGCTGAAGAAAATGACTCACAACTTATGGATTGATTGATTCGTTTGTTCGTTAGATGCTAATGAGCGTTGTAATTTCATTTCTTGGTTACGGAAAAAAAAATATATTATTTATTCAACAGCCTAATAGCTAAAGTTTGAAATCATATTGTTATATAAGCCACTGCTATAAATTATTATAATCATTTTTTTCTTTTTTTTTTTTGACGAAGCTATTCTAATAAAAAAAATACTAATGCGTTTGGACATAAATATTGTACAACGTGGGTGGTCTTTAACATTTTAACAACATTGAAACTGAGTTAATACAGTAATTTATTTTACTTTATTTTAATATAGCGTTAGTCTTTTGGTCGAAGAATAGTTTTTACTCGTATTTCTAAATAGCTTATTTTACAGTCGGAAAGTAATTTCATTGATTTATAAGTATATAAAGTTAAAGTTGAACTTTATTCTTGTGTTACTCGCACGCATAGAGAGTTTCTATTATATAATAAATGGATTTTTTTTCCTGTTAATAATTATTTTAGAAACCCCATTTACATAATTAATCAGTTATTAATATTATTTTATAAATCCTTCAAAATTTAAACTGTTCACGTTTTCAAATAATTATTCCTCTATTCGAGTATTATTATTCAATTGACTAGTTTTGATTTTTAAACTGTATTTTTACGTAAAACTAGTAAATAAAATGTTTTGACAAACAAACATTATAATCTAATCTAAACAAACCGTTTATGAACTTTGATCGATTTAAAATAAATACAATTTACAGAGATATATAAATAAATAATAATAGATACTATAATTTATAAGATAACACATATTTATATTAATTTACTCTTACTCACTGAACTGTTACACTGAATTATTTTTTACTGAATCGTTACAGGTTTATATAGTTATTTACTAAAATCAAATATACCTTAAAATGTCAGTATTTTTAGAAACAATTTTTTACAAACATTTTAAAAAAAAGTATGAAATTTTATTTAAAATACTATATGTCAAATTAATGCAAATGGAACTTGAAATATGAAAAATACAGAATCATGAGAGATGTTGCTCCGTTTTCAGTCCAGAATGTCTACACGTAAATGTGTTCAAACATCTGTGACATTTTAATATTCTAATAGGAAACAATTATTGTATAAAACAAATAACTCTATTTTATTCGTTCTTAAAAAAAAGAAGAATAAGCTTATTTTTCATATTTCAAATTAAATTGTTGGTATTGTTGTATTTTATTTTTGTAATTATTTGAGTATAAATATTATAAAATATTATAAAAGTAGTGATTAAAATATAAATCATACTTTTGTGTTTGGAACAAACGATTTAAATAATTATTAATTTAAGTAAATCGAATACCCACGACATTTTTTTATAAAAGTACGTTATTATGCTTACCCGAGTTCAGTTAATGAGTCATAAAAAATCGTCATTAATTTTCATAAAAAAATTTCAAAAACATAAAATGTTTATAGAATTTTTTTTTTTTTGTGTCAAACATGTAGGTGTGGAATTATTATTTTTCATTCGCGTCGAAGTTAAGAAGTATGATATTAATGTATGCTTAAAAATTTAAATAATGGAATACATATTGATAAATTTCAACGTCTGTTAATATTAATATTTGATCAAATTGTTTTTTAATAAATTTGAGTGTTATACTTTTCGTGAGCTATACTGTATGAACACACTACTTTAGGTACTTGTCTAATTTGAGTATGAAATTTATAAATACAAATAATTGTTGAGGAGTTTGCATAAATATGGTCTTTATTCCAGTAGTACTGTGCATATAAATGGGAGCTTATAACATTTCGGAGTTGTAAAAATACTTTGGAATTTTATTTAACTACTTTTTTATTGATGAGATAGAATAAACAAAAAATATATTATAAGAGTAGCTTTAAAAAATAATGAATATTTTCAAAAAAATGTAAATTCTTCTTGCTATATATAACTAAAACTTATAAATCGTTCGGTGGCTCTTATATTTTTACGAGCAAAACAATCTTATTAAAAAATAATCGCAGTATGTATTGAAATCTATGAGATTTCAACATAATATATTATGTTTAATATTTTGTTCGAATTAAATTTGTTATTATTAATCTATATTTAGAATTTTAATTTTAAGCGAAAGGAATGTTCATAGCATGCCAAGTATATTAAAATTACAATAGTATGAAATTAGTATTGATGAAGTATTAATTTTTAGGTGTTGAAATTTGAAATGTATATAATTTTGGGCATTGATTAAATACACTTATATTTAATCATTGGTTCAGGGTTATCTATATCCAAGTTAAATATGTACAAAATGATTTATCATAGGCGTTCGGTTTTTTTTTATAGCTAATGCGATTTTTATTATTTTAATAAATTTAATTATTAAATAATAATCACTCATACTTGATTAATTAACTTTTAAAGACATGTACATAAAAAGATAACCCTTTAAATCTATATTTTATCACGTTTCGGCTTGCACATTACACGCACAATGCATTATATATATATATATACACGAACGTTTTTTCAGTTACTGCAGTGAAGCAATGAGGAATAGGAATGTATTAACCATGACGATTTTTTTTTTTTTAACTTTTCGTGTCCATTTACAAGATTTCGATCAGAAGAATTATTTTGATAAACTTTATTTTTGTACCAAATAATTTGTCTAGTTGTCACATTTGGAAAGGCATTCTTTTTATTTTGCTCATCATTTTTAAAACCACATACCGTACATATTATACACACTTGTTGTACCACTCGTGTAAAACAAATGTTTTTGGTATAATAGCTGATTTTTTCGCCTAATGAATAAAGCTAGTCTCCGTACAACACGCTGTATGCACAGTCGGCGCGCAACTCGAGCGGTGGCGAAATTACAACAAAATAATACTACTGCAACAGCAGTAGCAGCAGCAGCAGATGGTGTTTGTCGATTCACAATATGTACGCTTTCTGTCACCATGGAAATGGCACTTGAGCGATAGGGTATATCGTGTATATGTGTATAATATATATATGGTTGAAAAAAAACGGAAATCGCCTCATTCTTGTCGCTGTGTCATAATCAGCTCGAAATCCATCACTACCGCCGCTGCTGCGTGTTTCAATAAAAACAAGAGACGAACGAAACGCGAAAGACAATATAAATGATGACTGCAATAAAAAGAAGAAAGAGAAAGAAAAAAACGAATATGGAAAAAATAATATAATAATATAAATGTGTGCGTGTGCGCGCGTTATTGCAGCAATGGGGGGGGGTTTGTTTTACGTTTCGCTCATTTTTACGGTCCGATGTCACTCGACGCGCCCATAATGTGAACGAGTATTTATTGCCCACGGACGAGCCCGCAAATTGGACGAAAATTTTATCGGATCATAAATCCTGATGTGTTTTACTCGTTTTTAACCGCGCATAAGCTTTGGCGGTGACGTATTGCGCGCGTAGGCGACTGGTACAAGTTTTCCGCGTGCTCCGTCAAAAACACACACCCGTCATAATTATATACATAGGTACACAGATATATATTGAGTTTTTATTTTCTATAAGTATAGCGCACTACGCAATATAATATTATGCATACCTTCGACGGGATTAGTGACGATGTAATAAATTATAACACTCTTGTATGTACGTATATAAATAGCATGATGTCAGTACAGTTAGTTCCGAGAGGGGAAAAATTCGTTTGCGAAACGAAAAATAAACAAACAAAACACACACAATTGTATTACCACCGTGTTTTCGTCGGTTGTATAGTATCCCATTATTTGTTTCTTTTGGTTTATTTTATTTTTATTTTTTTCCCCTGGAAAATCCCATAATAAAATATTGTCGACAACCCCTTTTACTAGTTATGTGAAAAAAAAAAAATAATTCGATCAGAACGCACAACAAGTGCGTACATATATGTATCTCGTATACAGTCGTCGATCAAGTAGTTAAAGGAAACATTGATCGTGATTCGCTTTTGGCAGCTAAAATAGGTATTATAGGTATTATATCGCGACGAGTTTAACAGTAATATACGCGCGCATTATTCTTTCAAATTAAATTTAAATATTCGCTTGAAGTCCAACTACGTTTCTACATGCACAATAATATTAATGAATGCCTCGCGGTATGCAGAATACGACGCGTGTTATTTTATCGAGCATTTCTTTGTGCGCATATTATTCGTTTGTAGTAAAGTTTTCACGTTGCGCAGATACGTACGCGTTTGTTCATACATATATATAACACGAATACGGTTTTTATTATAATTATTGTATAACAGCACTCTGTCCTCGTCTTTTTTTCGGTTCAAACGGTATGTAGAACGTGATAAATTAATTTAACGGGTCCCTGCCCCTGTGGGTAGTATATATAATATTTATGTACGAGTATTTACAGCAGCGATGAAATCCGTGACGGTTTTTCTTTCTATCGGGACTTACTTTTTTTAATATGCGACGAAAAAAGTTTTCTTTTAACAATAAAAATAAATTTCACGGGTATGTTTGTACATGTTTATACATTTCAGTTGGCATTTAACACGTTTCATTCTATCAAGTATAGAATGTACCTCATGCATAGAACACTACAACATTAAAAGAGCTATCGATTAAATATTTGTGTGTCAACTGTTTTTCTAGATATTATTTTTATTCCCGATTTCCTAATTCGCCGGCCCTTTAGAAACAAATGAAAATCTTTGTGTGCTGCTCGAACCTAATAATAATAAAAGCCGAGATTTATCCTTTAAATTAAAATGTATACTTTGGGTATAGAATCCTTTTTTTAATTCACTTCTTTTTTTCATTTCTGACAGTTATAAATGTATTGGATTAATGGTTGAAAGTTATAAAAGTTGTTTTTTGACATAATATATTGTTCTTTTAAGTCCATTAATTTAAAATTTTAGTATATTTTTTATTACTTTTATTTTTCTGCATTACCTAGTTATATAGTATGAATTTTTTGATGAGAGTAGTTATTTTTTTTCTTTCGGAGACGAAATGTTAAAATCATACCAGTTCAAGACTCCGAGATAAATTTGTACGAACAAAAGAAATGTTATCAAAAGATTAAAATCTGACCGAGAAGTATAAAATATCACCATTTTAGTTGAAAACAAATAACTATTTGTGTACAAATTGTTGTACCTTTATTTCTAAAATAAATATTATAAGAAAGCTTTTGAAAAAATATAGATTTTATCATTAGAGAAATGCGGTCACGTTGGTTTGTACGGTGTCAATTACTATCAGCTGGTTTTGAATATTATAATAATGTAATTTAATACATAATTTTAACGAATTTGACATTTCCATCAATTCAAACGCTATACCTCTCAAGAGGTCTTTGGAAGATGTATTGTAAGTTACCTGTCAAAAATACTGGGGTAGACGATGTGGTTGAAATAAGTGTGTATTAGCAAGGGAAGAGTATATTGCGGTGGCAGAATGTCTGAAGATTATTGCTGTCCCGTGTCGAAATTTAGAATCTTCTCAAAAAAGACCTTGACATTATTACTCAAAAAGTTAATGGCCTGAAATATCCGTCGCCGCGTCCGCTCTCATTTTTCTCCATTCCATCTCTCTCTCTCTCTCTCTCTCTCTCTCTCTCTCTCTCTGTCGCACTCGCTCCTGCTCCCTCTCCATCTGTGCTGTCCCTGTCTTACTCACCTTCACTTGCTAACTCACTCTGACTCCTTACCGCCGTATCTTTACTTTCATTACTTCGGTGTTCCATAATTGAATACGCTGATGGCGTTTTCTTTTAAATAAGCGAATTTGTTGTGTTCTTATTTCGCCTATACTTCACTTTGACGAGCTTTAGCGATATCCCGGGATATTTTCCAATAGTACATGTATGTTATATAAAGGTACATGTTGTCAAAAAATAAATAGAACGAAAACGCGCGCATTTCCAGAAGCGTAGTTTTTCCGTTGAGTTAACAACTTAATTTTTACTACTTCGGTTACCGATTAAACGCAATGAACCGTCGATCGGCAAATTAGTACGCGCATTCTCTTCCACTACTATATAATATTCTATATATATATATACGTTACGTTTATTCGCAGCCCATCATTATAATGCTGTGTAAACATTCAGCGAGCTTAATACGGATCACTAGACTCGTTTTACCATGAAATTGGATGGTTGGTGATGTTTTGCCCCCCCCCTCCCCCACGATGAATTGTGGTGTTCGTCATCATTCTTAACGTTATACGTACACAGTATATATAGTATTACCGTGGATGGAGTTGCGCTGTTATGTGTGTGATACGTAAATTATTGTTAAAATAACTCTACGGTGACTAAACATAATATACCTGTATTTATTATTCCGTACACGTATGTAATGTAATGTATGTATTGTACGTCGTTATGGGTGTTATTCAATTGTTTTTATTAAGGTTATTATTGGTTCGAACATAAACTAATAATTGTTTTTTTCGTTATAATTTAATGGATTTTCCGGGGACGAGAACGATGACAAATACATTTTATAGATTATTATTATATATGTCTGTCATTTCTTCTTTTCCGTTTATCTGTTCTTCGATTTAAACCATAATTTACAGATTGTTGGAAAAAAATAGACAATAATATCCTTTACCGTCTCCCTCCACCACCTCCATCTACCCACCCACTAATACTCCCTTTCGCCGGGTTACATTAACCCTGAAGCACAATAAACCATACAACACAAAAGTTTAACGTATACGACGATGGTTATATAAAATCGATTTCTACCGGGGGACGATAAAAACCCGAGTTCGATTGCTAGTGCTTTTTCTTTTAAAATGTAAACAATGTTTAAAACTAATGTGTTGTTCAGACGGTCTTATAAATACAAAGTATATATGTTTCCCGTTATCAAAACGCGTGTTTATTATGCATAACGATGTAGTAGTATACATTAAGGAAAGAGAACGTAACAATGCTCATTGGAATTATATATGTATTTCTCTAGACGAATTCTTGAATTCTCTGAAAAAAGACACTACCAAACATCCTACATGCACTCGCTGTTGATAAATTGTTATTATTATATCGTTTCCGTATTTTTTTTTTTTTTCGAGTAATTTGAGATTTTCTATTTTCTATAAAACACAAATTCAATAAAGTAAAATGGTTTTGGTTTCAATGAAGTAATACGATTTATTTTTACTATGGTATTCGATATATTTTCTACCCGTCGTGAACTGTAATATTTAAAATAAAAATAGCGATTTTAATCACTAGAAAACTTTATATGGATTTTGTAAAATATGTTTTATTGATAAATATAGTACATATAAATATGTATTCATCGTAAACGTAAAATGTGCAATTCGATATTTCATCGCACTGTGTGGGAAGTATAATACATTAATATAATTAAAATGTTTTTAACGAATTCAATCGAACTCACTTACATGTATATATTGGTCAAAGTAGGTCAAGTACATTATTTAGGATGTTTATTTATATTAAAGCATAATAAAATACAACAAAAGTACATAATATATATTTCATCCCTTTTATGAGAGATTTTTTTTTTTAGAAACAGACGTATACAATAATATATAAGCACTTGTATGTACTATCTTTATAATATTTTCGAACAATGAGACTGGTTACCAATTAATGAAATAAAATCTAAAGCTTCATGAAGCTTGTAGAAAATGAGAAAAACACTGTCCGACCATGCGTGTATCACCATCACATAGCCGTGCGACGACCGAGGCCGTGCAGTAGGCATAGCCTATGGTACACATTTTACAGATGCTGCAGCGTCTGAACCTTGTTTTGACGGTTGCTGTACATTTTTGCTCGATAAAAAAAAAAGGAACATTAGGAATATGATTATACTTTCAAAAGTGATTAATTCATGTGTACCTAAATTAGTTTCGGTCGCGAGACCTAAAATAAAGCAAAAGTATGTGTTGTTCATGCAGGACTGACTTTGGGTATGTGTGTATATAAAAAAAAAAAAAACTAGAAAAAAGGGCGATTTGATCTCGTGTTCCTGCACCTGAAACTGAAGTTTGCGCACTACGCTCATGATTGATATAGTGATAACTAATAATATTAGTTGTGATTAAATTATCGTAACGTGTTTATAATATTAACGCTGACGACGTTACGATGCACGTGGTGAAAAAAAAGGATAATAATAAATAAATAAATGACGACAAAATCGTTTTATTATAAAACCCTTGCGTTAGGTGTGTGCGCACTCGCGCGTGCGCAAGATACGCACCTTCGCATATATATATTATAGGTTCATATATATATATACGATTTTCGTTATAACTTCCGTTTAACGTCTACCCGCATCAACACCTACCCCGAAATGACGTACTTTAGAGCGGGGTGAATAGCGTTAACTGAAATGTACTTATACATATATAGCCTGCAACAGTGGTAAATATAGCGATATATTTCGGAGACTAATTTCCTCTCTGCGACACAACGTGTATACAGGGTGACCTACAAGGACGTATAATACCTTTTATTGCAACATCTCTGGCGGTGACACAATTTTATATAAATAGGTCAGTTCGTGTATGCGTGTACACACCTGCCGGCCTTGCGAGAACTCTTTTTTTTCATCAAATCAATTGTTGAAAACGGAACTGCAACCAAAAACACAATTAGAATTATTTTTATTTTTATTTTTTTTTATTAACATGGAACACGCAATTAGTGAAAACCTCGTAGTACACACTGTATATATGTATATACTATACACGTTTCGAAACCCCCACAGATTTCTCTCTCAATTCCGTAGCATATCGCCTGTTCGCCCCGTTCCCGACCGACCGTTTCAATGTAATTTATTTCTTTCGGATTAAATGTCGCTACCGTATTTTTTTTTTTCCCCCGAGGTCTCTCTCGCTAACCCCTGCAGAATTTTATACGGCAATTTGTTATCGAGTGTAAGGACTTGTCAATCCAAATCCGGTTTTTTGCATTGTTACCATCTTTTGTGTTAGGTAATTAAATATCTTACCAAATGAGACATATTTTTTTTCTCTGTTCAATTCATAATATATCAACCGATCACGATAGTCTGCAGACGCGCGTTGTTTGCATAGTAATTTATGGTAAAACGTATTATTCAGTTATTATTACTACGTTTACGCGACATTCGCATTCTCTTTTCGTTTCGTATAGTTGACAAATTGTTCATTGTTATATAACACAATGTATTTTTGGCATATATTTAGGTTTTAAACCGTTCGATGGTAGGAGGTGGTATTCATATATATATATGTATATTATTACAAATGCAATTATACGCCCAACAAAATAATTCAACATAATAGAATTTGGATTTTTCGTCCATTGTATCAATTTAATTTTCAGAGAACGCTGTGTTATAAACGTTTACAAAAAAAAAAAAAAAAATTAATTTATGTTACAACTTTTCTTACACCGGGATTAACAACGGTATACCGTTCGATCACACACCGTTGAAATATTTATAATTTTAATTAAAAAAATATAATAATTGTTTATTTCTATTCGTATACGTGGTTATATACGTACATAAGTATATTTAGTCGTTAAACAGGCGCGTGCATAACACACAGTTTATAACGTTTGTTTAGTGTCTATCTACTACGCCTCCTTTCATCACCATTCGCATTAAACGTTTCATGTGGCGCGCATTATCATTTAATAACTTTTCCATTAATGTTTATATTAATGAGCTCTAGCCCACCGTGTACTTTTATCAAGAGTACGCCATCTTCACGCGATAAATCTCATCAAAGCCGAGTCCATTTTGTTCATTGTTTCTGTTTGAAAATAAAGTAATAAGTTCTTCTCTTTTTGCGACTATATGAAATCAACATAGCACAAATGTTGTAACCGAATAATTTCCATAATATACATTTATTTTTCATTCGTACAGCGCAGTAACGTGGCATGGTGTTATTGATTGCGGCGAATTAAAATTCACAAAACGTCGTAGTAGACCTCTTATATAATATAAGTGTTGTAAATAATTTTTTTATTATCATTTAAATCGTTAATTTAATTTTTTTTTTCGTATTAATTATACAATATATATATATATATATATATATATCACCATTTTATTTACATGAATGCTGTACTCATCATGAATTTGTGCGTTAAAATTAAAGTGCTATTCATCATAAAAGTTCGAATTATCAAGGTTGTATAAAAATGAGTTTGCGGCTAATATATTTTGTTATTTTTCACGTTCTCATAATTCTGTATGAGCTGGTTATAAATTTATTTACGCACTTATTTTTACAGGGCAGAAGTGCTTTCGAGCTACATGTTCTTCCATATCCTAAACAATTTAACTCAATACATATAAATGTACTTAAACCTTCATTATCTTAGCGCTGTAAAATTTCTTTATTAAAATATCAGCCAAATGTATGACTCAATATCTTATTTAATAATTGTAGGGATAATCTATACATTTAATTCAGTATTCGATGTCTATATATGTTTACATATATACATAGTTTGTTTCTCTCCCTCTCTTTCTGGGACACTATACTATTATCGGACTATTTATAAAGGTAAAATTGTTCATCAACTGACATAAACATATTTTAATATATATAATTTATATTTTAAAGTTCTTACAATTATATATATATATATTTTAATCCTATCAAGTATCATTCTAAGTATATTCATCTGTTTTTGTATATTTTCTGTAAACTGTTAATTTAAGCGTTTTAAAAGCATAATATTTTTTATACAAATGTGTATAAATAACATATGTACTCGTATATGTATATTATGTGATGATATAAAAGTGATTTTTATTTACAGTTTACCGGTCATTGTTATTGCTGCGTCCTTTTTTATTTATTTTTTTAATTTATGGTTGCCATAGCTATATATGTACCTTAACTTATAAAGCGAATATGCATTTTTTTTTTTTTTTGAAAATATGGTTTTCTGATGATCAATTTTTTCATGAAATCACAAAAAAACTTTAATTTAAAATTAAAATAACAAAAACCTTTTGAAATGAAAACAAAAACAAGTAAGAGCAGGAAGCGCAGTTAACAGTCTACAGTTATAAACGCTCCCTGGTTCCTACTCGAGTCCAATGTAATATGTTAATCGTGCTCATAATAATATTATAGTTTAGTAGTTTAAACGTCATATAGGTACTGCATATCTATATTATTAAAGGCTTTAATCATTTGCGAACATTATGTTCAAAGTTTCATCGACGAATAGCAGGTATATATAATAACATCGCGTGTGGTACAAACACTCCGGTGTTATTATACAATATTATGTTATGTTATTTATTAAACGCGTGAAATAATATCGTAGAATATTTAATAACGTTATAGTGCTGATGCTAGGTTGACCCTAAATATCGATACAGGAACGCGGTTGCTAAAAACTATATATATCGGTGGATGTAATATTTTTCAAACTGTTTATGTAAAGTTGTACCGGCATGACAACGAAAGCCAAGCCGGGCACGTTATATATAAGTTACCTATCTATTTTGCAAAGAAGCGTCTCGCGGAGCCCTTTAAAGAAAGAATTTGCATTATTCTGACTCTATCTCTCTCTCACTGTAATGTGTAGCGGCGCAGAAGAAAATGTACTGTACCTATATACAATTACCCTTGTTAAAATAATCGGTTTTTTTTATAGAAAAAATTAATTTCATAGCAAACGCGTGTTCAGAAGACGTGTGAGACGTGACAGGGCGCAAACAGCAAAACTGTACACACCGGTAACATATAGTAAAAGCTATATATATATAAAGTATAAGCCAGACACGGTAATAAAATAATAATAATAAAAACAGATATAAAAAAAAGATGTGTTTGTTACTACTGTAATAGTGTTTTTATGTATTTGTTTTTTCTTCTTACGTTATGTCATTCTACACGGTTAATTTAAAAGCCTGTGTGTTTATATATATATATATATATATATATATATATATATATGATAATATAATGCGCGTTATACTATATAGTGGTTGCTTAATGAATTTTGGGGTGGTTTTATTTATTTTTTTCACACGTTCGGCCAAAGGTGCTTTCCTCTCCCTATTATTATTATTATTATTAGCGCGTGGAGTTTTAGAAACATTTTCCCGGTTGGTTTTTCTACAATGTCGAACGGAAAAACGCTTTGGATGCCACTACTTCATATTCACATGGAAAGAGCGCCCGTGTGATTGATGGTGTGTTTGCGGTGGCGGCAGGTCTATATTATTATAATGGTACGGTGGAAATCTAATTGAATCGCCCACGCCGTCGTTGCGCGGTGTTATAGTGTGGCGGCGCGACGGAGAAAACTTTATACTTTCTCCGCGGCCATTATTTCATATTTCCCATACCGTCGTCGTGGTAGGCGAAGGAACGAAATTCGATGGAAACGGGTGCGCGATTTGTTCGGCTCAAAGGTGTGCGGCGGCGGCGTGTACCCTCTTCCGTGAACACGTATATAGATATATACTGTGCATAGTTTTACATTGTGTACGTGCTCGGCGTTTATACATGTTTAGTAATACGATCGGAGCGAATTACTTAGATGTTTGACCCACTTTTCAGGCTTTTTCTTAGTTTTTGACAATAAATACAAGCGACTTTTTTTTAATTTTTTTAATTTTTTTTTTCTTTCGACTTTATTGAAATAGATTTTGCAGAAAACTTTCTCGCCATCTGCCGATTAACAGGAACTGTTAGATTATTTTATGTGTTAGTTTAAAGTTCATATTCATCTATATGAGTTATATATTTATATATACGCCTCGTTTATTCAATTACCGCAATGAGACGCATGAAACGAGAAATTATATATACGTACATATATATATATATATGCATAAATAGTTCTGATTCTTAAATTAATGAAAATACTAAGCATTATATTTAAAACAAAAAAAAAAAAAGCTTTATGACAACACAAATGGCGAGACTTAATTCAAATTATTTTAATTAAATTTATTTTTAATCCAGATAGAAGGATTAAAGATATAAGCACTAAAAAAATAAAAATAAAAACGAATTATTATAACTGTTGCTACAATAGGATCACTTTTATTTATTTATTTTTTTAATACTACCTTTTATATATGTAGTGAAATATGAATTTATGAAAAGTAAATTTAACTAAATGCCCGGAAAATGACGAAAAATACAAGGAACAAAAACAAGAAGTAGGTATGGTTATATCAAAGGTTTTGAACACATGTTGGGAATTAAACTTGTAAAAAAACTTACGAGAAAATTATTTTGTTTAAATTGTTTTCTCATTTTTGAAAAATACGGACAACTTACAAAAATTTAAAATTTGTAAAATTCTTTGCTCGTCTCTCATCGTCAGTCAATGACAATTTAATAATTTTTGTCTTGAGTACTGGTTATTCGAAATGTATTGAACAAATAATTATACTAATTTATTTGTTAAATATGTTAAACATTTTGTGTTAGAATATTTAGTGTTGAATGATAATTCAATAAAAAAGTCACAGTACCATAATTATTTTTACCGAAAAATGACAATGTGTGTATCGGATTCCTCTTACGCCATTTATCCCTCGTATTCAGGGTAAAGAGTCTAAGGTGATCAAGTCTAAAGACAAGATGTTCAGTTCCACTCAAGAGCGAATAAGTCTGTTATTGGTATTATTTTAAATGCAGATTTATAACAGAATTATTATTTGGACCATTATAAATTAAAAGTTTTTTATAAAATATTTCAAATATCTCGAAATGTACACAACAAGTTATTTCCTTAAAATCAATTAAAATTATTTTAACTTAAATCGCAACTAAATTAATGTATTTCCCATATTTCGATATTCATATTTTCTTATTTCTTAAAAATCACCAAGTATATTTGTATGCACATTATTATGTAGAACGCGTAGGTACATAGTATATATTTTATTAAATTCAGAATAAAGCAAGGAATGTTTTGCCTTTTTATTCTTTTTTTCTGAATGCTTTTTCGGGTAGTAAATATTCATCGAGTACTACCCAAGGTTTCTTAGAGAGGTCGATTTTTGATTTCCTCTGTAGTTTCTCAAAGCATTAAGAAAAATTGACAATTTGTTTAAAAATGTATATAAGTCAGTTCGGGTTATTACGTTGTTATTTATGAAATAGTAATGTTAGAAACATAAAATCAAGTAGCTACTATATAAACCAAAAATTACAACTTATATATGATTATACATGGATATTATTATTTTGTATGTTTCTTTTGATAAAATACTTAAAAGTGATTCATCACATGAATTAAGAATTCATCCTATTATTCTAAATTTATACATATGTAGAATGTTTTGGCAAATAGTATTGTGTACAGAACCTGATATTTTTATGCGGTGTACTTACATGTAATAAAGTTTACCGATTACCGAGCTTTTCTCCAAATCGTTTTTCAAATGGAACGAGTTATGTAATTGCTTTCAAATTTAAAGGCATCTCCCCCAGTTTCCCTTCCCACTCTTGTGTCTCAATCGAAATATTTCTCTTGCGATAAAATTACATCGAATACATTATAATATATGGTGTTTAGTTAAGTTTTCAAACTTGAATGAACTCTGACTGCTGCTAAGTTTATCGTGCACTGAAAACGATCATTTAACATGTGCCGACCAAACATCAATTAAGTTTTGTGTTTTCGTTGACATCATATAATGCGTTTTAAGTTATAAGTAGTTATACTATTATCGATGAAGGCTAACATTTTAATTTTTGAAACATAATATTTTCGTGCTGTTATGATACCGCAGATATAATGTAGGTATCATTTACATTCAAGTTTATAGGACACCATTATTTTGACTATAGTTCTAGTCGACGACTGCAGTCATTGATATTAACCCACTTGCTTTCCCAAACTTCTCTTTCCGGCAATACATTTAAATTAGGTGTGACATTTTTGAAGTCGTGCTATTCTAAGTAGGTATGTTCCAGTAAGAAAATTTGATTTTCCTCGCCACTCTAAATTTATGTTTATTTCTTGTTTTCTCGCTTCTGCTATAATGCGTGCTCACTTCGAGTGGTGTAAATGTGTATGTATTAAAAATATATATTTATTATTTAAGAATGCTTCTCGATAGGCTTTTTGTGAGTCGGATAAAAACAACTATTTCTTCCTACTATTATTCTTATGTTATATGCAGTATAAACTGTATACAATTCATACTTTAAAAAAAAATATAAGCAAATATTTTTATAAAAAATATTAACATAGCGAAATAACACTAAGACTCTGAAATATGCAAAAATATGCAATAAAAAAAATTGTGTACGACTACACTTGGTAATCGGATACAAATTGTTGTCTTACTTCGTTTTTTTCGTGGTGGATCAAAACAAATAAGCAAATGTCACAAATCTTAAATATGAGACTGATGAATATGAAAGCCCCAAATTACGCGTTATATTTTATCAATAGAATTGAATATACTATTATTTTAATTTTACCGTTTTAATTCTTGAAATTGATTATGCTCTCTTTGTAAAAATTCGATTTTTTAAAGTGTACAATAAAGAAAATATGAATATATAGAATTTTTTTATTTCTCATCATATTTAACTTACAATTGTTGACATTGTTGACAGTTGCAGGTTTTTAAAAAAAATAATAAAATAATATAAAGATTTGAAATGTATTATTAAATAATCACATCATGAAAAAATATTGATTAACAAAACATAAAGACTGTCCAGAAAAACAATATTTTACGTTTAAATTTCAAAATATTATATATTCATAACAGAAGGGAATGGTTTGAATTTAAAATTAATTATACTTATATAATAATAATTAAAAAATCCATCTAGGGGTTAAAACAATCGTTTTTTTTTGTAAACATTTTTGTTTAACTGTTTAGTTATAAATACATACCGCTCCGTATCTGATTTTGAAAAATATATCTATTTATTTCCATAAAACATATGGTAATAATATAATTTATTATAAAAAAAATCAAAACTAGGCAAACAAAGTTTTTCTCAACCCAGTCATATGCTGTATGTATCCACACTATTGTGGGAAAATATTTCATACACAGTGGATTTTAAAAAATATGGTAATACGAAATACCATTGTTTAGTGATCTATAATGTTGTGAAACGATCTGCCTTTGGATGACCAAAGTTGTATATTGTTGTAGATCAACTGTGAATTGTTTTTATGAAGAAGTTGTGTAGCTAAAATAAACTTAATGGAAACTTGTTGTATATTAATAAAAACATAATGTCAACGTAGAAACTAAACTTATAGACAACATGAAAGGTTTTACTAAAATGTATTATTTGTCTTAAATAAATCTTCTGGATTGTTAACCTAATCATATTTGTAGATACCTGACTCGAAATCCAAAAATGATTCTATTATTTATTGTATATGAGTAATCACATTTCAACTAATAACTGATAATACATCAAAATGCATAACTTAATTTCCCTATACATTACCGCCTTAGATGTAATTACTAAATAATAGAGAAGAGATAGGAGAAAAACTTTATCACACAAATTCCGTAATTAAATTTAAACCGTATTCCTATATTGTTATTTATGGTACTGACGAAATCCCTAACTCACAAAATCAAATAATGATACTATACATTAATAATTTATACTTAGCCAAGATGTAATTTATCATGCGCAATATAATTCCAAGAAAGTCTCTTGGGGGTTGTTTCAAAACACCCCTCCGGGCATTGATTATAATACGCGGGTTTGCTGTCTTCCATAAATGTCCAAGCGGGACAGTAATTTCAGAAATTGTTCTTGAATATTCACTTTTAAACTCTATTGCACATGTATAAAATTGTTAGCGTAGTGGGATAGGTCCAATTTAAATAAACCTAAATTCGCTCTGTATATTTATTGTGATTACACATAGTGTGGGATTATGTAATCGCCGTTAAGAATTATTATCGCTTATATACCGTCTGTTCTTTTTTTTCTGCGGTTTACCTGGTGTTTTTAATGTTGTGCTCCATCTGTGCTCACCAATTTTTCAGTATAAATAGTATATTTTATTTTTTATTTTTTTAAGCTTTGGCAACTATGGCCATTAGCTGTGTTTTGTATGGTTGCTTACTTTTGTGAGTCAAACTCGTGTTTATATAACAATGCGTTGGGGGGTGAAAGGGTAGTGGTGGCCTCTTCTCTCCGGATGGTGTTGCCGTCCGGAAAGTGAAGTTGCCGTCGGCCGGATTCGAACCGGCGACTCTGCGATTAAGCACAGCCGCCTTATCCGCTCGGCTATGCCACCCCAACATATATAGTATTAACACGACAATAATGATTACGATAGTAATTATGATAATAATAATAATGTAAATTGCAATATTTATTGTTTCAGTCGTTGATGCAAGCACACGATGTAGCGGCTCATGAGATATTCGGTGAGGAGGCTGTCCGAGTGACGCCGCCGCTGGTGTTGCCGTACCTGAACGGCAACGGTATCGATGGAGGCGAAAACGGTCTGGATGACGACATAGAACCCGAGAACGTCACGCGAGTCAGGCTAGTGCAGTTCCAAAAGAACACTGACGAGCCAATGGTACGTTTCGAATAGTATTGTTACATAAATATAATATAAAATAAAACATATTCAGAAAAATGTACACTATCTGGCAACGTAGCCAATAAAACGTTTGCAATCGTTCGTTTTTCTGCCAAAAAAAAAAAATTCTTTGATTAGCGACAATCATTATTAATCGTGCTAAAAAAATATAAAACGTTCGCAATCATATTGCACCCATTGCTTTAATATTTTTACGTTAATTTTAAATAATATTACTCTCGGACTATCATTATATACCAGTATAAATTACAGCTTATTTGTGGCTAAATAATTATTTGTAATATATAATAATTTTTTTGTTATTTGAATAAAAATTTCATATCCATTTCACGGACCACCGAGTTACCATCTACGGACCCCCAGTATTCGGTGGACCACTGGTTAAGAAATCCCGGTAGCTATCTCGCTTGTGTTGATGATGTGGTTAAAAATCGAATTTTACTGAATATAAATAGTGCAAAAATTGAGTGATGAAATTGTATAGTAACACAAATAAATAAATACATTCTTGATACATCCAAGAATATGAAAAATAAAAACTGCTTGCTAAATATATTATTCCAAAATACACAACATTTGAAAAATATAGGTTGAAAGGAATATTATTATTATTATTTTTAACTTGAAAGTTCAAATTAATAAAACATTAAAATTGGAACCCATTATTTAATATTATTTTCTACAACTGTGTATTTTTCATTCTTAATCGATATTTTATTTTATTTATTTAATAGTTTTTCTGTTTATACTTTTTGGATAGAAAATCAACACCAATACAATTTAATGTATATAGTGTATTATAAGATCGAAAATCGGATACTGCTTAAAACATCGACTTTTTTCAGTTTATTTTCAGATTTCCTTTCGTACTGAAAATCCTAAAAAAAATATTTGAAAACGAGTTGACGTTTTTCGTATTTATAAAAATACTAAAGTTTATATTTAATATTTTTATTTGTTTAAGAGCATCCGTACACGACGTTTTATTTAGTCAATTAAAATTTGAAGTTAACCGCGTTCGTTTTCGTGGACATTGATGATTATTATTTTATTTTTCAACCTTAGTATTATAGATTTTTTCGTAACACTTTTGGGTTGGTATATTCATCTGCTCCATCATAGTTCTCTTGAAATATCTTATAACATTTGACCTAAATTTCACTTAGCTAAGGAGATTTTCCAATGTTCTCAGTTGTAATACTTATTATTGATGTATTTTATAATGATATACCGCGAACACAGTACGAGTATGTATATGTAATAAACTTGGATATGTGTAATGTTATATATTCATTTTATTGTACTTAATATCAAATTTCAAAACGTACATAACATTAGGAATAGTGTGTTTTATAATTATGTATGAGATTCAATATTTGTTCGGATTTCACTTGTCTGATGACACAAAAAATTGAATTTCGCTTTCAGGGTATAACGTTGAAAATGAACGAAGACGGGAAGTGTGTGGTCGCGCGCATAATGCACGGTGGCATGATCCATCGTCAAGCCACATTGCACGTCGGAGACGAAATCCGAGAAATCAACGGAATATCGGTGTCTAACCAGTCCGTGGGAGCGCTTCAAAAACTTTTGGTCAGTATATCCTCCCGCCTACTATATACTCGTATATATTTTACACGTCAATAGAGTTTTTTTTTTTTACGATTACCGCCTTGCCTATGTATGCCTGTACGTTATGTAATTCCACGTCGTTTTATTGTTTTGTTTAGAGAGAAGCCAGGGGATCTGTCACTTTTAAGATAGTGCCATCCTACAGAAGTGCACCACCGCCATGCGAGGTACAAGTAAGACCATGTGAACTCTATCCGGTGTTGGCCAAATTAAAAAATCATCCGTCCATCGATTAATCCTCATAATTTCGAAGGATGACGCATTCAACCGTTACATTTTTTTCCCTGTATTTGGTCCAAGTCTACATTTTCCCATTTTTCATACGCAAATAATATATCTTATACAATTATATTTATATATTTGTGTATGTATACACCATTTATAGTTTGTTTAAAACTTCCACCATCATTTCAATACCATCATATGATTTATTTTTTAAATTTGGCCTACGTCAGAAATAGAATTTCTATCAAAATACTTTTATATACGAGTATTAAATACGTTCCTGTTTGTATAATAGCTAATCGAAATTAACCTTGTTTTCATATATTTGATCTTTTTGTGTTTTTTTTTAACTTGCGCTCACACATAGTTGTTCAGGATAAAGCCATTACCTGTGATTGTAAGTACCTAACGATTAATTCATCAGCTTGCTACATTTCTTGAGAATGCTATGTAGTTGAATTTTTACTTTTTACTCTCTATTGGAGTATGTGGTTCAAAGTATATGAAGTAGTTAGATTTCTTTAAAGTCGTATTTTTTTGCAAACTTATATGTACTGAGGATGCACACAACTTCTCGATACTGCGATCAATATTATTATTTATTTTCTTTTTTTTTCTCGAACTCAAATTTTATATTACATTATAATCTAACATAATAATAATTCACGTATCAAATATCGTGTACTAACAATTACATTTGTTTACGTTAAGCAATTATTTTACTTTCAAGTGAGTTTCAACTACCGTAAAATATTTTAACATACTATATTTGATATTATACTACAACACTCTATATTTAATTTAATTTTCGTTACGATAATTGAATACTTTACTTTCAAAAAAGGCTGTCTATATAATATAAAATAAAAGTTTAGGTTATTACCTTAATTATTACTTTATTAAATTAAAATATTTATTATTTATCTATATATTGTATTGATTATTTGATATATGTTTCTTTATTATAGTTATATTTTTTTCATAATAAAGTTTATTATTTTCGATTAATTTAAAATAAATTATTATTTATTTATTTATCCAACCGTCCTATCCGTGTATCAATGTGTTCCATAGATATTTGTTCGTGCTCAGTTCAGCTACGATCCGCTTCAAGACGACTTAATACCATGCGCACAAGCTGGCATAACGTTCAACATTGGAGATATATTACAGGTATGGGTCGATTGTTTTTCCATACTCAAGATGACTGGCCATAAAGTATAACATGAATTGTTATTTTGCCATTTTTAGATAATTAGCAAAGACGATCACCATTGGTGGCAAGCCCGCAAAGACAATTCGGCCGGTTCAGCTGGGCTTATACCATCGCCGGAACTCCAGGAATGGCGTATCACCTGTAAAGCTTTAGAAAATTCCAAACACGAACAAGGTATAAATTGTAATTTATGGACTTTACGGTTTTTCGTGTGACTTGGTATTTTATTATTTTTTTCTCGTGCGTTCCTAAAATATGTGTTGCTTGTGTGTTTCTATTTTATAACTTTGCCGTACCAAAGAATCCAGTTGCTCGTCACACGAAGGGTGTGACGGTACCACCGGTAAGGTTTTTGCTTCTCGTAATTAAATAATTTTTGCTTTTTTAGATGATGTCAAAATAATATAATAGCATGTAGTATCGGACATTTTCTAGAGCTTACACAATTTATAAAACTTAGATTATTTTAACGATTACTGTAAATGTTAGATTCTGAGTGAAACGAGGAATGTATTGGTTTTATCATGATGTTTGTTCTTTTTTGTGTGTCTATGTACACGATTTTGACCAGAAGGATTGTACCAATGTACATAAAACTGGTACTTTTCTGAAAGGTTCGTCTAGATGTCTTATTTTAAGGTGGTCATATTTTGAATTTATCAACCGTTTTCCGACAAACTGAGAAAAACAGAGCAAAAAAATTTAACCAAGATCAAGAATCAAACCCTAACCGTCTACTCGTATAGTATTTTCGTTACGCATTATTTATCCACTTGTTTATTTTTTGTAGTTACAAGATATTTAGTTGTTATTCTTTAAATATTTATCGTAGCGACTCGAAACATAAATGTATTTATCAACACGTGCATTTAATAGACATGTATCATCTATCATTATTTTCTTAAAATTTGAAGATATCCTTTTTATTTAGTTTCTTTTTTTAAGAATTTTGACGTTTCAACTTTTTTTTTTTTTTAACTTTATGATTTTTAATGATTTGATATTATCTCGTCTAGTTTTCTGATAAGTTTCGTTTATTATACAATTTTTAATTCTCAAACTAAAGAAAATATTAAAAAAGAGGTCAGTGAAAATAATTAAAAACAAAATGATTTATTTAACTTTTGTAATAAAACATTAAATTCAATTAAAATATTAAATGTCTATAGTTCTAGTCCCGAATCACTGTGAGTCTTATAAAAAAAAACAGAATTTGATTATCCTTGGAGATATCGCAATGGCTAAAGCATCGATGGGACACCCTGTATAAACTGATTAAACTGACCTCTTTCTCTCAGAATCGTTTTTTCGGAAGAAATGGTACATTAGTTTCAAGTTTAAAAGACTCATCCCTCACCCGAGGAGTTTCTTCCGTTTTCAACATTGACAGATACATCTTGGATTTTAAACCATTTTTAAATCGTTTAAAACAATTTAAAAAAAAAAGGACCAAACTCCTAGGTCGGGCGAGATACAGTGATGGGTTAATTGCTGTATTTTTCTTTTACGCTTGAAACCTATTGCTCTCGAAAAAACTATTCTGAGTGAATGAGGTCGTGTGCATCCTTTTCAATTTCTAAAGATAGTTGACATAGTAGTAGAACAAATTTCTTAACAATATAATTTATGTATGTTTCTTTAATCTGTACGATTAATATTTTTACAATAGCAACAAAATATCTTGTAACTATAAAAATAAGCAACTGGATATATAGTGCATGGCGAAAATACTATAAACGGTGCAGGGTACGATTTTTTATCTTGACTGAAGTTTTTGACGCTTGTTTACTCTGTTTTTCTCAGTTCGTCGGAAAGTTGTAGAGAAATTCAAAATATGACCTCTTCAAAGTACCAACTTCACAACGTTTCCTTTCAGAAAAGTACCAGGTTTGTGTACATCAGAGCAATCCTTCTGGTCGAAATCGTGTACACAAACACATAAAAAAGTACACCAATGCATTCCTCATTTCACGCAGAATCTAAAATATGAATATGATCCATGAAGATGAATTGTTTTGATTAAAAAAAAATTTTATTTGACGATTAATTAACCTGGCGACCTTATTTTACCCGCGATTAATACACCGCCGATCAATAAATTGTTCGCGACCAATTCACCGGATACCCGTACTTCGTCCTATATATGAACATATTATGGCTAGAACCTAATGGTATAATTTGATATGTATATAATTCATGTACGTCACATAGGTGCTTGTTTTCTTTTTTATCACTGTAAACGATTTTGACCAAAAAGAGTGCTCCGATGTGTACAAACCTGGTACTTTCTGGTGGGAACTTCCGTGTAGTTGGTTCTTTTAGAGGGGTTAGTTTTTTAATTTCCCAATAGTTTTCCTAATAATTAAGAAAAACAGAGAAAAATTAAGAAAAATTGCAAAATGTTCAACCGAGATAGAGAATCGACATTTGTTTACATTGCATAGATAGGTACAAGATTTTTCATAAGATTTTCTTTGTAGCCAATTAAAAAATGTTTATCGGAAAGTCGTAAACAAATTGTATAAGCGTTAGAAAAATTGAGTATTTCAACGATTTTTGATAACACGATAATTAGTATAATATCGACCCGACCTCTTCCGCTCAGAAAAGTTTTTTCGAGAGAAATGTTACATTGATTTCAAAGACCCATCCCTGTATCTCACTAGAAATTTCGTCCATTTTTATTATGTATATAATAGGTATTTTTATATTTTTTTTTGTTTATATTTATTTCGTTTATACGCAATAATTTGTCAAATTTTGAAAATAATCGAATTTTTTTTGTTATAGTTAATTGCTCAATATTCGGACGTAAGAAAAAATTAAAAGAAAAATACCTAGCCAAACACAACGCGGTATTTGATCATATTGACTTGGCAACTTACGAAGAAGTTGTCAAACTACCATGTAAGTGTATACCGAAAATTGGGTTTGTGTTTTTCGTGACATAATAATAATAATAATAATAATAATTGTGTCCTCTTTGTTCAAGCATTTCAACGGAAAACGTTGGTTCTTCTGGGTGCGCACGGCGTCGGTCGAAGGCATATAAAAAACACCATCATCCAAAAACATCCGGATAAATACGCATATCCGATGGCACGTAAGTGGACAAACCTATAGAAAAATACTAAAACGCAAAATAATAATATTATATAATGTAATGTGTATGTAAACATTTTCCCTTTTTTTTTCTCGCGTGGTTTAGATACAACAAGACCGCTGAAACCGGGTGAAGAGAACGGCATAGCTTATTATTTCGTTACCTACGACGAGATGATGACCGACATCAACGCGCACGAGTACTTGGAATATGGTAAGCTAGACCCCCCATAATATTATATAATACACAATACACATGTTAGCTCCCGGACCTCGTCGTCGTCCGCGGAGCTATTTTGTTTATTAGTGATAATACTTTTCCAACACGAGTGGAATGACATGAATTGTTAAGTAGGCACCCACGACGACGCCATGTACGGTACGAAGCTGGACACGATCAGGAAGATACACGAGGAGGGCAAGATCGCCATACTAGACGTCGAACCTCAAGCGCTGAAAATATTACGAACTGCCGAGTTCGCGCCATTGGTTGTGTTCATTGCTGCCCCGCCACACCGGTCACTCACAGATGTGAGTGTCAGTACACAGTTTTTTTTACACATTAGTATATATATGTATTATATATACTATCCGCGTTCTCGATACCATAGACGTAATAATATATAAAACAACTAGATGGCCCGGACTATCTGTGCCTATGCCAGGCCTCCAGGTATTCGATGGAGTGTAAATCGTATAAAAGGCGTATTTTTCGGAAAATTCCTTCGCCTCTGCCAATACTATAAATTCCGATTTAGACGCGTTGAAGTCAAACAGCGCCCAACAGATGGCAATATTTACAAATTACCTCAATAGATGAGACATAATAGGTACTTTGACTGATAATAATGATAAGGATTCGAAAAACAACGAATTGATTATCATACTTCGTCTGTCCATCCGTTCGTCACTCATCTAATTGAAAATTGAAATACATTATGCTTAGTTTTATTACTCTGAACTCAGAAGTAGCCAGTTTCTTGACCAGCACTCCATGTGCAATACAACAGTACCACATTACTGTCGTTATAGTATGTTAATAAATAATAACTAATACAGTACTCATATCAATCATTGTAAACATTGCCGTGTTTGAGTAAGGCTGCTCGACTTCATGAACGGTGCATAATATAGTCGGCTATCTTCCTAGTTGTTTTGTGTAATAATGTGTCTCTGAGCGATACCGATGTTGATGTTGCTATTGTCCGTACGAATGTTGCTCTATGTATATGTATATAGTTTGACGGGAGTCTGGAAAAGCTCGCCAACGAATCCGAACTGCTGCAACGTGCGTACGAACATCTGTTCGACATAACTATTGTCAATGAAGACATCGAGGAAACCATTGATGAACTGGAAAGGGTAATGGATCGAGTGCACTCAACGCCACAATGGGTGCCTGTTGCGTGGGTGTATTAAATTGTAAACGTAAGTATACTGCACTATACTTACACCCCGTAAGCTTTTCCAAATACATAATATATCGTCCGGATATCTAACCGAACAATATTTACCCGAATCGTTTAAGCTCGAGATGAGTTTCTGTTGTTTTATTCGCCCGACGGGACAATATAATAATATCTCCGTTGAAACTACACGCGCATCTATCACAATCAGTGGCGTGGCAGAAATATTTTTAACCCCGGGGGCGAACTATATATATATATATATATGTATATAATATTAATGTTTATCAAACCCGCCACCACGTATATACGTGCGGGGTTGTTAACGTGTGGTTTTCCGTGCTACCGGGTTGCCTGCCGCAGCTGTTGCATATATGTTCGCCACGCCACTGATCGTAATAATACTGCAATATATTATATTGTAATTGCGGGAAACTACCCACATTCGTTAAGACAATTTAAAGTGCAGTGGTGTAACCAGACATTAAAACAATAGTACCGCGCCGGCCTAGCAATTTAGCGGACCCCGGGTTTCTCTCAACTCTCTCCACTCTCTCTTTCTCAATCTCTCTCTCTGTCTCGATTTCCGGCGCGTAAAAAGTTACCCCGTACAGTGTTATGTAAGAGACCGATCAAGAAATATACGAGAGTGCACGCGCTACTAACAGAATTATTTGTCTTTCTCCGCCGGAACAACGTACTTACAGACCTCCGAAATCGATTCACCCCGCCACCAGTGGCAAATTAACGAACCCGTGGTATACCGGGTGTTGAGATCGGAACATCGGAAAATATTCCATACCGTGTTCGGACCGTCAAAGCAGGGTTTGGGTTTCACAGTTCTAACCCCTCCCCCTCCCACGGCGAAACATCTTCCTCCTTCCAAAGTTTCCGCGTTCATAATTTCTCCGGCCGATTTTAGTATCAGTCTATAGGGAAATAACCAAACTAAAAGTGTTCCGTATGCTTTACACTGGTTTCCACACTTAATGGACACCCTTTACGAACGTCGTGGGCCAACACCGGCAGCAGCGTTCGCGACGAAAATACGACTGGAATTCACAAATAACTCGGTCGTATATAACGTTTGAAATAAATAGATTGGATTGGAAAATACTGTTTGGCTAGGCGAGTCCTGCAAGCACGGCGGCGGATAATGGGCGCCGTATTTACCGTGAATAGACCTGTAACGTACGATTTTTTTTCTTTTTTATTGTCATTTCTATCAAGTTCGACCTGTAATAAAAATAAACATATATATATGTACTTTTTCGAAAATCATTAACGACAGTAAAATGCGAACTTCGGGAAACGCGCGCTCGGTCGTAAAATGATATAGGTATACCATTGCGACTTCAACGTTTTTTTAGTTTTTTTTTTTTTTATTTAGAGTTGCGTTCGTGATATCCCCGGTTTATGCCACTGCTCGGTTCCATGGCATTATGCCCATTGTTACGCCACTGCTAAAATAATGTACAATGTTTTAACCCCAAGCCTTATCCGTTACGTTATTTTTGTTTCCAGGCTACCAATAATAAACTACTAACCATTATATGATCTTGAGTGCCACCAACACGACACGGTTCAACATTTTGTACATTGAAAAAAATCTGACTCACACTTAACACATAGATCTGCAAATTTTGGTACCTAATTTGATTTATTAAATTAATTTGTTTTTCTTTTGTAATATTAGCGTTAAGTGGTAACTAATCACAGATCTCATTAATTTATATTAATATTGTTTTTATTAGAAACGGAAGGCGAGTGTTTATAATGTTAATTTATTTTCTCCAAATTGTTAGGTCTATGTTTTGGGTCCAATAATATTATTATGTTAACGCAACTAATACACACGCCTAACACCAACATTCCCCCTAATCATTTGTTATTACTATAGCAATATTTTGACAACTCATTAACATTTATTGTTTTCAAAACCTTACTATATATAAGCCACATATAAATCGATTTATTTTGGTACCTATTAAGTTGATCCCAAAAATCAAAAATATTATTATTAATATAATACTTGTTGACTTATTTAGTCGCTATTTTGTTGTTATAATTGTATTGCTCGTGAGAGTATTTTCTTTATAATTACATATATGAATTATACATAGTTACTCATTTTGTTAGTGACTCGTTGTAGCTTCTATTGAAGCTTTTTTTGACTTAAAATAACAGTGAACAGATGCCTTGGTTAATTCGTTTTCGTCTTAGTCATTCCTATTCCTATGTTCTTTTACAGTTGCTCAAAAGTAGCAGCTATATGGCTGGCAATTTAGACTCGGTATATTATTAATAATATATACGGATAACTAAAATAATAATAATAATATACTACGTCTATTGTCTTATTATATCGAGGCCCTATTTTTGATTATATGCGAACAGTATTTGAATATACGCAAGTTTACCCGGTATCATTCAATACCGCTATGTGCCGTTAATATACATATTTATATATATATCAGTCTTCCGGAAATAAGGCCTCAGGTTTATTGTACAAATATGCCCAATTAGAATACATGGTATATATTTTTTTTTTATCGAGTAATATATTATAAAAATCATGTGGTTAGATACACATACAACTGAATTAGTTGAAATTCGTTTTATAAATACCGACCTAAAATAAATATTATATTCCGAGTTTTATACATCGTAGTTTAATACTAATTATGGAATTGAAGCAGCCAAAAAAAAAAAAATAATAATAATAATAATAAAAAAACTCACATAGGCATACACACACAAAAAAAGATTATGAAAAAACTTGTATATTGCTACATCATCTATATTGTATAATATATTAATATAATAACCAATCATATACCTATATTTTAGTTGTATTATATAGCATTTAATGTATTAAGTGACGTTTATTTATTTGCTACGTTTTTTTTTTTTATCTTATTTTGGAAAAATGTATTTGTATTGTAATTTTTAAAAACCAACTGTCATTAAAACAACGTAATTTGACTACTTTTTTTTCATGTGATATTAAAAATATACACAGGTACAAAATGATTATTATTCATTTCTATATATTACCATCTGTAAGAGTCGTATTTTTCATTCTACATTTATAAATACTTTTATAATTTTGGGTTTTTATTGTATTTCATTCTCGGGGACTTACCATCACATTGCAGTAGAATATTGTTTATAACGTAATATTTATTATAAGGCAACGTAAATAACTTAATATAACTTAATCATTTATTATATTGGTTCGTCGTTAAAAAAGAAAAAGACTACATAAAATTGAAGGTAATGTACACAATATAGTAATAATCACAATTTCCATAGACATTATAAATGATACTGAATGCAAACAAAGTTATATTAGGCTATGTTATAATGAAAATAAAACAACAAGGGGCGACTTAGAGAGAAAATATCAAATAATCGATAAAAACATTATGATAATGGTGCGAACACTTTCGTTTAACCATGTAATCTGGCCATTGGGAATTCGATTCTTGCTTGGAAATCAAAATCCGTTGAATTTTTTTTTTTTCTCATAAATACCGTGGGCAATACTACGTGCCTCCCTGAACGCACTCCTAGTCTTAGTGAGATAATAATATCCGTACTGTGTTGGTGTATACTGCAGCGCGATCGGGAGTGATACGAATGAAAAGCGGTTGTTATAGACTTATAGTTGAATTCGGGCTTGATGTAAAAACGAAAAAAAATGCGTTTATTATACATAATTTTGTAGTTTTTTTCCAAAAGCGTACTGGTCGGCCGCGAACATTATACCGAAGCCAGAGAAATTTGAAACACTCTGTACGTACGGTGTATATAATGTATTAATATTTCACAATCAAAATACTCACTATGCGTCGTAGTCGTAACACGTCCGGTCAACATAAAAACGTCACGTTTTTTATTAAAATACACGATTAATCGGATGTTCGGGCTGCGTTTAATTCAGACGTCAGTGCGGTGTCACTGTGTATACGTTACCTACCGAAAACCGTTCGGACGACAGTATAAGGTGTCCGCCTACCGCTGCAATATGTAAGTTGCGAATATCGCTGTTATAAGTTTAATAAATTCTACAACACTAATTTATCATGATCACGATGAACGTGTTAACCGTGAAACTTCACCGAGACTACGAGACCTGTTAAAAACGTAAACCTGCGAAAACCACCGACACACTCCCTGGGTCCCGAAAAGCGATCTATAATCGAAAATAAAATAATATAATACGATATTATCAATGAGTTGATTTAAATGTTCTGAAAAACAAAAAAAATGCCCAAAAAAGGACGATTTAATACACTAATAAAATAAAATGTTAAAATAATGTCCTAAAAAGATTTTAATCGTTGAAGAAAAAACGTTTTTTATTGTTTAAATTATTAACGATTAATGATCATTGAGTATTCTTCTTCTTCTTCTTTTCTTATCATATTTTAACCCAAAAAATTAGTATACAATTAAATTGGTACATTTGTTTTATTTTTCCTTTGTGTTTCATTATATTATGGCACTGAATAATCAGATGCTTAATATTTTCAAATGTAGATATTATGTAGAAAACTACATAATAAAAATAAAAATATGAATTATTTTTCTCTTAGGAGGAATTCTAAATACATTTTGAAATTTGTAAAATATCAAAAGAGTGCCTAAAAAAGTTAAACCTAATGTGTGCACTTAAAATAAAAAAGTTCTAAAATATCAAAATGAAAGTTCAATTTTTAGATTCTTGGAGTCAAACCAAAAAATTTATCGGTTTTGATTAAAAATTTTTTTAACATGAGATTTTATTGTTAATTGCTTTCATGATGTTAATACACAGGCGTTCGTATTCGATATGAAATTACACCTATCCGTATACGTAAACCTCAGTCCCGAAGTCAATCAAATATTCCGACGTCATTATTAAAATGTTAAATAATATATTTTAAAGTGCTGCCGGAATTCTAGTCATGATTTCGTTTGAATATTATTTATTATATTGAGATGTGAACAATACTACACATCGAGACGTTCAATTAAAGTTCGTTCGGTTATTTAAAATAATACATCATCGACCGTGTACACGTATTTCGTACTATGCAGTTCATTCTCTCTTTAGGTACCTACTGCGGTTTGCGATTTTAGAAAAAAAAAAAAAGTTTAATTGTTTCAGCGGTGAACGTTATGCGATGTAGGTATGCATTTTCTACTGGTAATTAAACACACTCGTTGAATTAAAAGTGAACTTGTGTCGGCGGTAAGTTCTTGGATGTTTATCTACTAATAATACGTATAATAATGATACAGGGCCGTATTTAGGGGAGCAACAGAGGGCTGTTTACAAGGTAAAATCACGATGGGTTCGATCTGGTTAGGTTGGCTTCTCGCGCCATTCAAGTGAAAAAAATTAAATACAACGAGCATTTATCTAATTTACTTATTATGCAACATATGATTGTAAAGATTCCAATAAAGATAAAAAATATATAATAGGTACCTAACGTTATATAATTTTTTTATATTGGTAAATCAATAAATATTACAGATTCGATATTATACAATTAATGTGTTTACTTATTTCATATTACGATTAAAATTTTTTATGGTAGTATTGTTTTAACATATTCATAGTTTATCAATCGTTTTTTTTCTCAATTTTTTTTTTTTTATTGGTGCCTCCTTAGGGCGGAAAATTCCTACAAGCCCTGCTATGATGTATAATAGTCTTATTGTACTATCTGCGGGTCATATATAATCTATGATCTTATGATATGATGCCCACCGTATTGAGTAGATTTTAATTGTGCGACTTGGAAAAACCGACGGAATGCCTGCAGCCGATCGATCGTTCGGACGTAAAGTCTACTACCCGAGCCTATTTATGTTATTCTTGTGCAATATAATGTATTATAAATCACTGTGCCTACGCGAGTGACGGATGTGTTATAACTTATACAGTCCATGCGCGCATTGCATTTCGTATACATACGTCTGAAGGCGACGATTAATCACTGCATTGGGGAAAACGACTCGTGCAAGCTTCGTTGCCCGGATATTATGTGATAAAGAAAATATCGGCCGAGTACTTTTATTTTTTTTTTGATCGACGCAGTCAACACCCGAACCATACGGTACGCAAGCCCAACCACTACTTCTTCGCAGGTCTAGCTGATCATAAGACCGACGGCGGAGAGACATGTGCGCGCGCCAGGGACATATGCACTGGGATAACACCCGACAACGGGCAAACAAATATTATAATTTAATATAAGTACTGTATACCTTTGTATCATAATTTGGGAGTGAATAATATCATCAAACTTTACTTGAAAACATTAAATTTTCTGTTATACAACGTACTACCTATTATCAAAACCTAAAGTACCTACAAATTGTTTTTTAAAAGAAAATATTTACATTTCAATTTCCTACTACTATAAATATTAATTAGACGCAATGAACAAGTATAGTGTTTTTGTATATTAAATAATGATATGCTTTTACTTGCTGAATATTATCTGGCCTTGCCTGGGAGATAGTTAGGCGTATGTTACTATTTTAGATTAGAGCAATTTCTATTTCGGTGTAAAATAGTTTTAGGTTGAGAAAAGCGCACAATCGTCGTACGACCTATTTTGACTTTTTTTAATTGAACTATGCTCAATATGAACCTCAATTGGTAATTATTAAAAGCGACATATAAAATAAAATACTTTCTAGGTTACCAAAAAGTTGAAAAATGTATACGTCCAGCTCGAAGCCCAAAACTTTACTGTTTGTACCTTTGAAAATGTGATTTTTGAAAAATCGGGATGCCTACGTCATAATAGCTATGTGTATGCCAAATTTCAGCCCGATCCGTCCAGTGGCTTGAGCTCTGAGATGATGAATCACTCAGTCGGTCAGGGCCAGTTATTTTGTGTAGTATACAGATAACCATACAATTTTATTTTATGATTCAGCTGTTCATAAATCATGAACCACGAAAAGCATAGATCATTATTTCGAAAGTATATTGTGAATACATTTCATTTTACCTTTAAAATAACTAGCGACGGACGATTTGGGGCCTAAAATTGTAAAACGTGCCGGGCCCATGAATCGGTAAATCGGGGCCCGTGCGTGCCGGACGTTATACCATAAACCTACATACACCTAAATATAAAGGACAACATTGTACATAATGTATAGTCGGACGGATGCGGTTTGGCACGTATATGCGTAAACGGCCATTGTCCTTGTAAAAAACTTTTAATATATTCTCGAACGACGAACACAAATCCTTCGAGTGAAGTAAATAACCGTGCATTGTTGATCCTTTGCATAAAATATATTAATACGACGACACAACGTAATATATAAGCTGTTGTTTGTAATCGCATTTTTAAGAATAGGTACGCGTAAACATAATACCTGTATAGTTTTAAGAAATTAATCGTTTCCAAGCAATTGTTAAATTGCAGACGTATTGAAGATCGACCCTTTATTATGATACATAAATATTTATTCGTTTACTATACCGATCTTATATATTTTCGACTAAAAAGTAAAAACAAAAGATATATTATCAACGACACTACGACAGTGCGGTACAAATACAATCTTTATTTTACTAGATCATTATTATGTTTAGTTCTGATCCTAGTTAATTTTATTGTATTACGTTCATGCTTAATAGAATTAATAGGTATCTACTATAACCAACATTATTTTTAATCAATCAAATCGGAAAATATGATATTATGAGACGTTAACTTGAGTTTTTTTTTTAAATAAAACACTATTCGTTTAAAATTTGTATTAATATAATACTGTTGAGGCCGGATTACAAGAAATAGATTATTGTTCACACCATGGGAAAAAAACTTTGTCGGGTCGTTGTAAATACAATAAACAATGAACATTAAACAAAACAATTATTCGATCCCGTCAAAATGTGCTGCCTTCAAGGCTTCGAAAAGTGATCCCTGGATCTCCCCCCTCAACACCATATACAGATTTTAGACCAAAGAGAAATATTGTACTTATTATTTATATTTTATTGTTATATATTATATCCATGCAATAATATCGCGCGGTATAGAAATAATGGTAAAACCGTGTACTGAAATTGCCTATAGGTACCTACTATTCATTCGTTTTGTTTTATCCAAATATTATATTTGCATTCAAACGCTGAAACTTTTATCGAACAAAATATATGACAACGCCGAAGCCCGAAGGTTAATCGAGAGGTGATTTAATCTTTTGAAAATAACCAGCGTCTCGGCGACGAACAGGCCGGTCTTGCGCTTGCAAATATTAACAAATAACTTACAAAATATAATGGCTAAATCAGAATTTTGGGCGAAAAACTCATTATACGGCATATCTTATTATACCCACTACTATTACACAGTGATATGAATACAGTTTAATGGTGCATGATATTATGTATTAATATTTAATACCATGCACGTCTATAAAGAATAAAATATTAACTTCATCTAAGATTTTCAAAGTAAGATATAGCTTATTGATTTTAAACCTAATGTATTTTTTTTTTCAATGATGGCTGTAATAATAATAACTAATGGTTTCCTTTTTCGGCACACAATCTGAAATAGCTTCCAAACAAGACAAGATATTTTGCTGTTAATATTCTACAAAACGGATGTTTTCCTCTTTCATTTAAACATTATGCTAGTAATATTTTATTGTAACTTGTATGTACTCGTATGTACACGTTTGTATGAGTACCTACTTAAAATGAATTCAATAATATTCTTATATTTTATTTTTTATTTCATCGAAAAGATAATGGACCCCACTGAAAAGGTTCGTGTGGCGACCCATGAGTTCACAATTTACAATATTTTAATTGTTACATACATTCATGTTAATACAAAATACATTTTAGCTGCTATGCAATTTTAGACTTATGAGATAAAGCTAGTTAAACAATAGACGTACAATATAGGTAACAACAATTAATACAAAGAGACGTGTAGTATAATACCTTGTAACATAATACATTATGCAAGCGACTACAATAAAGATACAAAATATTTATAAATTTATATTTTGTTCTTTCTGTAACCAAATAGTTATATATTTTAGTTAACATACTAATACGATTGAATGGTTATTATCAAAATCTGATACTAACACACACATAATATTGTCGGGCGATTATAATCTTACGGGTACTAAATTTTATAACAATACTTTCGGGCTAAAATATAGTGGTGTACGATCTCAAAAAGCTAATATAATTTTTGATAGCTTTTCGTCTCTAAACCTTTACCAAATTAATGCTTGTACCAATGATTTCAACTCTACTCTTGATTTGATTTTTACAAATAATAATGATTTAACCGTAAAGTTTTCTAACCAGACTTTGGTACCTACCGACCGTTATCATCCAGCACTTCAACTTAATCTTGACTTAAATTTACACAATAGTCATGAGTGTTCTCGATCTTATCTCGACTTTAAAAACACGAATTTTACGGCTCTAAATAAGTATTTAAATAATATTGATTGGTCAATTATGTATAACCTAAATGATGTAGACACTGCCACTAACTTATTCTATGAAATAATTAATAAAAGTATTCACTTATTCATTCCAAAAAAAACACCAGTAAATCAGTCATTTCCTTTTTGGTTTTCAAAAAATTTACGTAATTTGATTATCAAAAAAAACAAATTCCATAAATTATATAAATCAACTAATAATTATTCATACTACGAAACATTTGCTACATTAAGATCTAAATGTAAAGTATTATCAAAACAATGCTATAATAATTACTTAAGCAAGATACAGTCTAATTTTACTAACAATCCCAAACACTTTTGGAAATTCGTTCAAAATAAAAAACTTTCCCACTCTTTACCAAATAATATGCACTTAAATGGTCAATATTCTGACAACATGGAAATTATTACTAATAATTTTAAATCTGTATTTGCATCTGTTTACTCATCTTCATCCTCAACAAATCCCCTTATGATACCCTATTCTAGTGATCCAGTTGAGCTATCTTCCTGCCACATATCTGTAGCTGAAGTTTTTGATGGACTTTCTTTGCTTAAACCCGACATTAAAAGTGGTCCAGATTTACTTCCATCTATTCTTCTTTTAAACTGTAAATACGCTCTTACTAAGCCAATACATTTCCTTTTTTCTTTATCTCTGTCGATGGGTAGATTTCCGTCATATTGGAAATTAAGCTATATCTTTCCAATTTTTAAATCAGGAAACAGAGATGATATTCAAAATTATAGACCGATATCTAAACTAAACGTATTATCTAAACTATTCGAAAAACTGCTTGAACCTAAAATTACATCTTCACTTAATATTGTACTGTCTAACACGCAACACGGTTTTTGTAAATCTAAATCAACAATAACGAATCTGTTAATCTTTTACTCTGATCTAGTAACCACAGTTCATGAAAAAGGGCAAATCGACGCTATTTATACAGATCTTAGAAAAGCATTCGATAGTGTTAATCATGATTTATTAATATCGAAATTAGAACGTCTAGAGGTAACTCATCCTATGTTAACTTGGTTCAAATCTTATCTCTCAGAAAGAAAACAACAAGTTAAAATAAATAATTTTATATCTAACATAATCGATGTCACGTCAGGAGTACCCCAGGGCAGCCATTTATCCCCCATCTTGTTTAATATATTTATTAATGATCTTCAATACATATTTACCAATTGTAAATTTTTATTATTTGCAGACGATTTAAAATTATACTTATCTATTAATTCAATCGATGATTGTAATAAATTACAAAATGACTTAATGAAATTTAAAAATTGGTGTCAAAAAAACTTATTACATATAAATATTTCAAAATGTTCTCAAATAACCTTCACTAAACGTAAAAATCCTTTAACTTTTAATTACTTTATTGGAAACGATAGCCTAAATATTAAGAAACATATAAAAGACCTTGGTATAATTTTATCTAGTGACTTAACGTTCAATGAACATATTAGTCTCATGTGCAATAAATCAACACGCATATTTGGTTTTCTAAAACGAAACTGTAGGGAATTTAATGATCCAATTTGTTTGAAAACATTATATTGTTCCTTAGTTCGCTCATTAGTTGAATATGGTGCAATTATATGGAGTCCTTACCAAACTGGGCTTGTTGATAAAATCGAGATGATACAGAAACGCTTTCTCCATATGATGCGGTACAAGCTTAGAAACACCAATATGCCATCTATTGAATTAGCTAAAGAACTCAACCTTCAATCTCTAGCAGATAGGCGGTTTAATAATGATATTTTTTTCCTTTATAAATTATTAAATAATAAAATTGATTGTCCCGAACTCTTAGAAAAAATTCCACTGAATGTACCACTCCACACTCTCCGCTCTACAAACACCTTTTATGTAAAACCAAAAAAACAAAATTATAGTCATTATGCTCCCTTTAATAGAATTCTCCTAAATGGTAATTACATCAAAAACTTTGACTTTTTTTTTGATCATCCAAACAAACTCAAAAATATACTTATTAATCACTTATAAATTATAATAGTTTATGTATGTAATTATATGTTCTACACTATTAGTTTAAAAATAATTCTATTTAATATGTACTTAATCGTGATTATTTATCTACACATCTTATTCATGTAATCTATATTAACTATTTGCTTATATCTCTGTACTCTTTGCCCGAAGGGCGTCATTATTTATTGTAAATTTTCCTTTCTTTACAATAAATTATTATTATTATTATTATTATTATTATTATTATTATGCAAGCGACTACAATAAAGATACAAAATATTTATAAATTTATATTATGTTCTTTCTGTAACCAAATAGTTCTATATTTTTTTAAACTATTATAGGATTGATTTGCTTTGATTTCTAATGGTAGAATATTATATATTTTAGGTCCTACATAAGTAAGTAAGTATAGATTGAGTTAATTTTCTTTGCATTAATGGTAATAATTATCTTGTATTATGACCATGTTTTTTACTCGGTGTTAGGTTATTTTTAATTATATAAATTACGGATGCGTTGTAGAATAATTTTGTTATTGGTGGTATATTTAATTCTTTGTCTAGATACTTGTGTGATACTGTGATACATATTATTTTTTGTTTAAATAACTTTTATTATTCTATTTTTTATTATTTTTAATGGACTAAGTATTTAATCGTAGACACCTCCCCAAATAGTGATATCATAGTTAGTTATTGATTCTACAAGTAATTGATATACGATTCTGATTTTCTTAATTTCCAGTATATTGGTTAGATTTTTAAAAGCATAATTTATTATTTTTCTTAGTTTTATGTGATCATTCCATTTAAGGTTTTGACTAGAGCAGTGAGGTTGTTGCATTTGCATGTTTTTTGTAAATGCTTGTATTTATTGCTGAGTGAGCTTAAAATATGTTTCGTTAAACTCTTAATTTAAACAAAAAAAAATTATATTACAATAAATGCAATTTTGCGATTTTTTAATTTTACTGCAATTTTAACTATTTTTCATAATTTTCGTTTCCATTTAAAATTATATAACTTAATTTATAAAATAAAAGTAACTGAACGTAGCAGTGAACAAAATTCTATATTTGTTGTAATACCTTCTTATTACCTATATCTATAGAGCGATTATCGCATTTTGGTCTATCTCATCTATTTCAAGTACGCGCCAATAACAACTACTGACGTAGAAAGAAGTTTCTCTCGATATAAAAATTTGTTGTGCGATAACAGACGATCATTCGATTTTGAAAACTTAAACAAATCATTTGTAGTGCAATGCAATAATGTAAGAAATATTCATATTTAATTTTTATTATTATGTATTAATATATTTGATTTTATTGATTATAATTAAATTTTTTTCAATTTTTTCAATGCAATTTTTAAATTTATAAGTGCAATTTTTAATATATTTTAGTGCAATAATGCAATCAATTTAGTGTGTTTTTTAATGCAATAACTTAACTGCCCTAGTTATGACACATTCCTGTTCCTAAAAATGTACAAGATTTTACGGTTTTTAATGAAGTTTGATATGTACATGATTTTGGATAAGCATTCATTTTCGTTTATGTTTATAATTGGTTGATTCAAATTAGTTATATACCTACTCATATAGGTAGTATGGTTATAAGTAAGTTTTATGTAAATTGAGGAATATATTATTTGCACGTAGCCAACTATTGATTTTTCTTAGGTCATCATGTATTTGTGCAAATACCTCGTCCCAAGAGTTACTATCGACAAAAATAATGGTGTCATCACTCATCAGCCATCAGTGTAACAGAATAATTTTCCGTGAATCATAAATTCGTTTATTGATTGATTTATGAATTAAATAGAGTAAGAGAAAGGTTGGTATCTTGAGGTACTCCAATAGTGTTTGTGTTTGTAGACTACAGGAATTTTTTATTTGAACTTTTTGTTTTCTACTTCTAGTCTACCAGTATGAGCTTAATTAGTCTTAGTCTGGAACTCTGGACCTTTGATACCAAATTTATGAAACAATCACATCCTTCAAAATAAAATTATATACCTACTAATAACTAGTTATATATATATACCTTTTTTTTACTAAATTAATAAATTATTTTGTGTCCCTTAAAAAAAATTTAAAAATAAAATCTACTGTTCTTTAAGATATATCTTTTTTAATTTTTGTTGTAAGCAACTTTTTCTGTAAAACAAAGCTTGCGCTAAGGAAGTATTAGAGCTGCACATTCTTTATGTTTTACAGAAGTGAAAAAAATTTGACGCTCGCGTAAAATAAATAATACATACTATCATACATATTAAATTATATTATATTATACATCATCAAAAATATAGATATTAATAATTTAAATAACAAATTCCTTTAATATAATTATTTTAAAATGATTTCATTTTCTTTGTTGTGACGACCTCTTCATCATCAGAATCACTGTATTGAAGTCGGTGATGTTTGTTTGTAGCATCTCGAAATACACCATTGAAATAATTTTGTTCCTTAGCCTTTGTTCTTGTAATTACTATACGTTTTTTGCTGTTCATCCATTTGATAATTGACATATTAGGATCCCAATCATACAAGGGATGCATGTTATAATTTATGTATAAGTACATATTTTCAGTTGAAACATTCATGGCAGAACGTAATGGAGACTTTAACAAATTACTGGCACTTATTAAACGCTCCACGTCCACGCTATGCGGTTTGGCTACAAGTATTCTTGCGAATAATGTTACAGCATTTATGAAATGTGGTGAAGTGCATAATGTTTTGAATAGTTCATTAAGATTCATTGTTCGTAGTTAGTGGATGTTTTCCATTGATAGTAGTTCTTCATATTCTAATGATAGTTCTTGTAAATCTATATCTTCACCATTTCACCAATAGATTTATGGACATCTTGTAAGTTTGTATGTGGTGACAAATGGACAAATGGCTTTATAGTTGTAAGGAGATTCTGGTCGATTGAAAATTGCTGTTTTCAAAATTCTTGAAGAGAACACAATATTTCATTATTTACAGCTTCTAGACTCCTTTGTTTTGTTATGAACTTGTGGTGAGACTGACGTTGAGTATTCATTTTAATTATGGCGTTTGAATTTAGTTTAATTGATCCATCTTCATCAGTTTTCAATTGATTGTTTAAAGCCATTAACCACCCACCTATTAGTGAGCTAGATTTTAATGTTTCAATTTTATTGATAAATTTTTTTTTTTTCTTTTATCCATTGAAATTATATTTAAATCATCTGACTGTAATTGCTGTTGAAATCTTGAAAACAATAATAAAATATCGGACAAAGATGCTATGAGGCGAATATTGTATTCTTGAGTAAGAAACTTATAATGACCAATATTAACTTTATCTTTAGAATCTTTAAAAAATTGTACTAAACAAGACCAGGAACCTAATACATTGTTTAGAAGAGTGTATGAGAATTGTGACCATCGAACTTCAAATACTTTTGGTAGTTTTAGCAAATAATAATGATATGCTCTATGACTTTTATGATAGTGCAACAGTCATAACCACGGTTTATCAAAAATCCATGTTTTAATCGCTTGATATTCATAGATAAATATTTATTATCAATGTTTTAATCATAATTTCTAATAATTTTGAAAAACAAAATAATGTCAAATGGTACCTATGTTACAATGAAATCATATTATTTTTTTTACTAACTGCAAAATATTTAAATAAGAACTGCACATTTTAATTTAGAACTGCACATTTTGTGCACAACTGCACATTAGCGCAAGCTCTGCTGTAAAATATATTTTTCTTTAGCCTAGTAATAGAATTGGCAATAGTTAACAATCCAGTTATACGTTAATAACTAAACAGTGATCACTAGATAAGTCTAAGTAATATTTAATTTTTCAGATTATACAAGTCTTCAGTTATGTGCTGAAATTTGAACCCATCTCCAGTTTTTATGTTGCAATCATTAAGAAAACGAATAATAAGATTAGGAAATAGAACACAATTTTTGAGGGGCATAAAACATAAAATTGTACTTTATGTATTCCTAAACAAAGTGAATTCAAAATAAATAAAAATAAAACAATTATTATAATATAGTTTATTAAAAATACTATTTAAAAATCTCTACAATTTATTAATTACAATGATCAATTTCAGAGTTGACAAACATTAAATTATAACAATTGATTAATTTGATTCAACAAGTTTAAATCGATTGTGCTGGGGCTTTGGTATAATATTAAAGAATTTTTTGTATATAGTCTGCCCTTTGCGGTGGCCATAAATCCTCTGGACCCAAGTGTGTTCCCAAAATGGATCAAACTTCTCACAAGTCACAATTACTTTACCTGCTTCCAATGCAAACAATGTACCATTTCGTCCAAATCCAACCTGTGAGTGCAAAATAATTAATACTATATTATCAAACAGTGATTACGAGTCATTTACATGTAGACCTGGGTGAAATCTTAATTGTCTCTGTAACACCAACATGGTACCAGCAGTGACTTCACTGCCTTCGTTATATCTGATACCTCTATGTTTCGGGCGAACTCGACCACCAACATTTGCAGAGCTGGTGCCGGATTTTTTGGACGCATGTCTAACACTGTTTCGAACTGGAAAAATTGTTAAAACACAAATATTATGATTTAACGCTACACTGTGCAATGTACTTAGATATAATATTATTCTGTTTTATAATAATCGCAGTTACTCACGCAACAATGTTCTAACGCTTGAAATTAGATTTGAAAACGACGAAGTGTTCAGCATCGTTTATGTCGAAATTAAACTAGGCCGCTTGAAAACCGACGTAAGACCGAAGTTTCTACTTGAGATTGAACACTCAAGAAAATATAAATAAAAAACTATTTATTAAGAAAATAGATTTTTTCAGTTCGATTACTAATTACAATAATTTGCAAAATAAAAAATATATCGCAGTATCGCAGAACTTATATTATTCCGTGATGATAATGTACGCATGCCGCTCGATGAGTGATAAGAAAATTTTGAAAAGTCTGGTAACAATGTTTTTTCTTCCACGGAAGACCTACAGATGTAAGTGAAAAGTGATAACGAGTGATTAAGTCGCTCGAGAAAAAATTTCGGTAGGGAATACTTGAAGACCCTCTGAATAAGGGAGAGTATTTTACGGGAAGTTTTCCTACAAATTGTTTCCGTTCGACCGTGCTGCGATTATCGAACAGAGATGGCTTCAGTTATTAATTTAGTGAAGAAGAACAACTTGGGCGTACTGTCCAAGTATCTGACTGCAAACGACCGAATCTATCAGTAAGTGAACGCACGGTCGATATAATATTGTCGTATTTGAATAACGCTCACGAACACCTTTTAATACTACTCTATCTACTCACCAGGCACGTTAGGAACGCATCGAAATGGTACCCAGGTGTGGAAGATATGAAAAAGTTTGAAAGGCCCGTCATGTTTGTACCCGAAGAGGTAAGCGATTGGAAAGTAGAATGGTGGAATTCTAATCCTCAGCCTATTGAACGCGAAGTGAAAAATATGACCATCAACTTCGGGCCACAACATCCGGCTGCCCACGGTGTACTTCGATTAGTATTGGAACTTGCCGGAGAGGTAAGACTTATCGTGATTGTCCAGAATTAAAAACCACAGTGTTTTGTTATATAATAACTATATTTTAGGTTGTTATTCGAGCTGATCCACATATTGGACTTTTGCACAGAGCTACAGAAAAATTAATTGAATACAAAACATATACCCAAGCGTTGCCATATTTTGATCGTCTTGATTATGTTTCTATGATGTGCAATGAACAGTGTTATTCATTGGCTGTAGAGAAATTGTTGAATATTGATATACCATTGAGGGCAAAGTATATTCGAAGTAAGAACAAACAACAACGCTATTAAATAATATTTAACTTGTTGGTAACATTTTTTTTTAAATGAATAATTTTTTTCTTGTTTTTAAGCATTATTTGCGGAAATTACTCGTTTGTTAAATCATATTATGGCTATTGGCACACATGCTTTGGATATTGGTGCCATGACACCATTTTTTTGGTTATTTGAAGAACGTGAGAAAATGATGGAATTTTATGAACGTGTATCTGGAGCTAGAATGCATGCTGCATACATACGTCCTGGCGGTGTATCTCAGGTGTGAAGATATTACACTAAAAATACTTAATGTCTAACCTACTTAAACTTGATTCAATTTTGCCTTACTAATTTCTCAGGACATGCCACTTGGTTTGATGGATGACATTTATCAGTTTGCATCGAAATTCGGTGAACGTATTGATGAAACAGAAGATATGCTTACCAACAATGGTATTTGGATTGCTAGGACTCGTGATATAGGTGTTGTGAGTGCACAAGACGCTCTAAATTTAGGTTTTAGGTTGGTTTTGTTATTTAATTGAAATGTCAGTACAGTAAAATCTATATGTTTTTTTTAGTGGTGTTATGTTACGTGGTTCAGGTATAAAATGGGATTTACGCAAAACACAACCTTATGATGCATACCACCTTGTTGATTTTGATGTACCGATTGGTACTCGTGGGGATTGTTATGACAGGTTAGTAATGACTTTATTAATTTAAGTTCTGTCTAAAAGTTCTTAAGATTTCTATAAATCATGTTCTAATCATTAATATTCTAAATTTAACTGAAAAAGTTGTAATCAAACATTTTGATGATCTTTTATACTTCTTTATATTCCTATGTGACCTTTTGTTTAAGTTATTTATTATTATGTTATTAAAATAATGTGTGCATAATATTTACTTTGAATAGTCTTAAATTTTTTAACCTTTAAGAGAGAGAATGTAAATTGTCTTTTTCAGATATTTATGCAGAGTTGCAGAAATGAGGCAGTCACTTAGAATTATTGAACAGTGTTTGAATCAAATGCCTGCTGGTGAAATTAAAACTGATGATATGAAAGTTTCAACCCCATCTAGATCAGAGATGAAAGTAATAAACTAATATCTGCTCTTTATAGTACCTAGATGTACTAATTAATTTTTTTCTTAGAATTCCATGGAAGCCTTAATTCATCACTTCAAACTATTTACCCAAGGTTATCAAGTACCTCCTGGTGCTACATATACCGCAATAGAAGCCCCTAAAGGTAACATTTTAATATATATTTAATAATTCTTATTTCACTTGTTTCATAAAATATAAATATTGTTATAGGCGAATTTGGAGTTTATTTAATTTCTGATGGTTCCTCAAAACCATACAGATGTAAAATCAAAGCCCCTGGTTTTGCACATCTTGCAGCGTTAGAGAAGATAGGCAAGAAACATTTCCTTGCTGATATTGTTGCTATTATTGGTAATTATTACAAACATATTCAAATTAAACTTTATAATTTATAATTACTTAATATTGAGTTGTATTTTATCACATAAAATTATATTTTTAGGAACATTGGACGTTGTATTTGGTGAAATTGATCGTTAAATATTTGTACTGAAATTTATTGGTAAGTAAATGTTGGTTTTTGTTTCGAAACTTAATTATGAAATGTACCTTATAAATTAATTATTATATGTTAATAATGATTTAAATAAATTATTTCTTAGTGTACAAGTATTTTATTGCTTCTAAAGCTATTGTATCATCTACCAGATTGTCCAGTTTATTTTACTCAAGCAAGTGCAATTGTTATGCACTTATTACTCATAAACATAAAAACTTTCTGTTATGATAAAATATAATCGTTAACAGTGATTAAATAATTTGTATGTGCTTCGATTTACATTAAAAAAAATTGGTTTTATGTTAAAAAAAAATTATTTAAATAGTTTCTTTTACTTATTTTGTATATAATTTGATAGATATTATGCATAATAAACCAACATATAGTTACGAAATTGACCACTTGTTTCTTTTATAATTTTTTTTGAACATAACAGAAAAATATTTAAGTTATGAGTATATTGAAATTAAAATAGTTATTTACTATTAATTAAAATAAACTGCAATCTACGTGTTATTATTGAATTTTAATCTTTAATCCAAATTTAGAATCCTATATATTCCTAATCAAACTGAAAAAATATAATTAATTATTCAATAAATTAAATTCAAATACTGATACATTAGCCAAGCCTTACTCATTTCAATCTAAAATGACATTAAATAATTGTTGAATATCATTATCTGGTTCATAACCTTTAACAAGTATATACCCAGTCCCAGTGGAATGTGTTTCTAAAGGAATTGATTCCTTTTTCGAATAACTGATGAAGGAATTGATTCCATAATTGTTTAAAGGAATATAACTAGAATGTGAATTAATTCCTTATTTTTAGGAATAGGAACGTAAATTTGTAATTCTTTTGTTCTTCTCGGAAAAAAGTTTTTACAGATTTGGGGTATAACAATGTTTGCTTATCAAGATTTTATTGAATAGATTAGCCCGTTTCCAAACAATTTATGTTGAAATACGAGTTGATATTCTTTTTATGATGATTGATGATATTTGATTGAATTATGTATTGTAAATTGATTAGTGGTCTATCATAAACAATATATTATTAAAACAGAAAGGTACCTGAACATTCAATAATGGACGCAGAACCCGTATTTTTTCTATTTATAGATCCCATATTAATTCATGTACTAATGTGCCTATTACACATTCACTCAACAAGTGCATAAAATGTTGTTAAAATTTCAACAACATTTAAAGACAATAGTGAAATATTTTAAATTATTGTGATTATAAATATTATTAGTGCGACTACGGATTCATGTACATTATTGTTGCGTTATAAAAAAATGACATAATTTATACACGCCGATTTTTACTGGTACGAATAATGTTTAATAGCTAATAAGTATAATAATAATAATAATACAAGTACAAATAATAAGGTATTCCGAGGCAAGCGTACTGGACGTAGTGTGTCGCGAACGACTGTCCATTAATCAAGCGGAGGAGATATTACCTGTTTCATTAAAGATATATAATTAGGACTTCGATTGTACCACAGAATAAATAAAATTTCATTTATTCTGTGGTTGTACCTAATGTTGTACTATCGCGTATCGGACAATTATTATTAAATAACATTTATATTAAAGTACATTTATATTTGTGCATTAATTTTGACAATAATACATTTTGAAGTGTTAGAATAACTTGTATACTTATCAGTTATCACGTTGGTATCTGGCGATGTATTTAAAAAATATTTAAAATAATATTTGTCCTAACAATTTAAATATTTAGCATGTTTTTAGGGCCCCAACCTTGAGGTTGGGGCTTCTAAACCAGCTAAACTTTCAGCTTCTAAACCCCAATTTCCCGAATAATCCTCTAAAACAAAGTTCTACCAATATTTCAAACAATAAATTTGATTCTTATATTATCTCGGAGAAAATATGAGATATATAGTTTCTTTTTGCTCTATCCGGATATTATAAAATTTAAGAATAAGTAATAAGTAATAACAGTTTCGAATGGCAATATTACTGATAATTTGCATAGAAGAAATCTCGTCTCGTCGAGTTAATTAGTAATTATGCAATAAGCGCAATTATTATTATAATTTTTAGGCAAATATATTAGGATATAAAACAAATTTTTGTTTATTTTTTATTTTTACTTCTGTGGCGGCTTAGGGACAGCTTTGGGATTGTATGAGCCCATCACTTGTTCTGCATATTATTGTGATGAGATCTTTATCATAATAAAACGTTGTATGACTCATTGTTAGTCTGCGGAACATCCCAGTGCTGTATTTATCTCAGGTAACTATTAACATTTATTTAAAATAACCGTTTTGGTATTTGAAGAATATAATGGAAAATAAAGGAAAACGATTGTTTTCTTAACGAGATAAAACCGACACTTATCTTAATAAACTATTTAGTGTTTTCCTAATTTACTTGACCATGTCCGGAAAGACTGTCACGTAATTTACTTTTAAATTAAAATCAATTATTTTTTCTATAATCAATGCTAGAACGAACACGTTATCAACGTTATCCTTACATTCCAATCCAATCACGTGTTGATTGTATGAAATGCAACCACAACGGCTCACGGCTGTGATAAGTTCGTATTATAATTTATAGTCGTATTATAGTCTGTGTCCTGTGATAGCACTATAACTATTAACTACTATTTGTATGGATTTAACGACCGTAAAGTACTGCAGAAACTATCAACAGCCGTGAATGTAACTAAGGGAACGTATTTCGACCGTGGGCGGGGTAGTATTGTGATATTTTGAAAAATTATATTAATTGATCAAACTGTACCATGAACAGTGAAGTATTAGTACTATTATTGTTTTTGACCTTTTGCTGAGATTTACACTACGTCGTGTTTATTTTACTCCGTCCTTATTCCTGTGACATCACGAAACCGTTATCTGGGTAAGTACAATTTTGAACGCAAAACATGTTTTACCTATTCGTTTAAGTGATATCGAAAAAAGAAAAACTATAATTCACAGATAATGTTCTCATCTATATTTCGTATACATTTTAAGTCCTAACTATCATTACAGCCCGAGTGGTTCTATCCAACGTGCAACGATTTTTTCGTACGAATTTGGACACGTCCTCTTAAGATTATATATTTCCTTAATTATAATGAATTGTGCATACCCATTACCTACTTACTCCAACTTATTATCTGCTTTTGTTGCATATTTTTAAAGAGTCATGACATCAGTGGGGTGCAAAATTTTTTTAGGTACCATAGTCAAAATAAATTTAGATATGTAGTTGACAGTTTTTATTTTCAATTAAATATTTATTTTAATTTTTTTCCATTATATTAATGTTAATTTGCTTCTGGAAGGACTTATAATATATAATATGTAAATATAATAATTTGAGTATCAAGGAAATTTAGAAAAACTACAACTTTATAAATTACATATATATGTCCACCATGTAACAATTAATATATTAGTCTTCTTTCTCCACTGCTTAGAACTATATAATAGCAATAATACATAGTTTAACAAATTTATTATACTATTGTTATTTATATCTAATTTAATAAACAATATTTCAGTTATAAAAATGGGTCGTTTCGCTACTGTTGCTGTGAGTTGTTTGAATCAGTGGGCTTTAGATTTTGATGGTAATAAACGTCGTATATTACAAAGTATTGAGACTGCTAAGCAATTCAATGCAACATACCGCAGTGGACCTGAACTTGAAATATGTGGCTACAGCTGTGAGGATCACTTCCTCGAGAGTGACACTCTTTTGCATTCATGGCAAGTCCTAATTGATATATTGATGCATCCATCTTCATCGGATATTTTGGTTTGTTATTCATTAGTTTCAGTATAACTCTTATTATACATTTTAATGCATTGATATTATTTTATATGCTTAGATTGATGTTGGTATGCCAGTAATGCACAAAAATTCCACTTACAATTGTCGAGTTGTGTTTCTCAACAAACGTATTTTGTTGATCAGACCTAAATTACTAATGTGTGACAGTGGTAACTATAGAGAATCTCGTTGGTTTACCCCATGGAGGAAAACACATTCGGTAGAAGATTTTTATTTACCTCGAATTGTACAAGAGATCACAGGCCAAACTATTGTACCCTTTGGAAATGCTGTTATCGCTACTGTTGATACTTGTATTGGTTATGAAATATGTGAAGAATTGTGGACACCGAACAGTACTCATATTCCGTTATGTATGGATGGTGTTGAAATAGTTGTAAACAGCTCTGGTTCTTATATGGAACTGCGTAAATCTTCAATTATTTTGGACCTCATTAAATCTGCCACTTTTAAAAATGGCGGATGTTATTTGTACAGTAATCTCAGAGGCTGTGATGGCCAGCGTGTTTATTTTAATGGTTGTTCAAATATTGTGATGAATGGTTCTCTTTTAAAAATAGGCTCGCAATTTAATATCAGAGATGTAGAAGTGACTTGTGCTACAATTGATTTAGAAGATATTCGTAGTTATAGGAATGCTATAAGATCTCGATCCAGCTTTACTTCAGAGCCTTATCATAGGATAAATGTGTTAGACTTTAGTTTGTCTAGAGAAATGCGCAAAATACCGGATCCCATTTTGACTGACTTTAAATGTTTATCTCCTGAGGAAGAGATCACCTTAGGTCCAGCGTGTTGGCTTTGGGATTATTTGAGACGTTCAAAACAAGGTGGATACTTTTTGCCATTAAGCGGTGGTGTTGATTCATCGAGTACAGCGTGCATAGTATTTTCCATGTGCAATTTAATATATCAGGCGTGCAAAGATGGTGAAAAACAAGTTTTGAATGAAGTACGTGCTATTGTTGGTCAACCTAATTATTTTCCTTCAAACGCAAGAGAACTGTGTAATCAGTTGTTAACAACCTGTTACATGGCTACTGAAAATTCATCTTCACAAACAAAAAACCGAGCAGAAGACTTGTCTACTCAAATAAATAGTTACCATTTGAGTGTTGTTATTGATAAAGCGGTATCTGCAGTAGTATCTATTTTTGTCGGTCTAACTGGTAAAACACCACAGTTTTCCATTTATGGTGGATCTCCTCGTGAATCGCTTGCCTTACAAAATGTACAGGCCCGGTTAAGAATGGTTCTAACATACTTGTTTGCTCAATTAATGCTGTGGGTGCGAGGTCGACAAGGTGGGCTGTTGGTCCTAGGTTCAGGCAACGTCGACGAAGCGCTTAGAGGATACATGACAAAATACGACTGTTCAAGTGCTGATGTCAATCCAATTGGTGGTATTTCAAAATCGGACTTAAAAATGTTTCTTAGATACTTTAGAAACAAGTATTCATTATCTGCAATAGATGATATTATAAACGCTACACCTACAGCAGAGTTAGAACCCTTAGTTGCTGGATGTACTACACAATCGGACGAAGCAGATATGGGTATGACTTATGATGAGCTTAGTGTTTACGGAAAGTTAAGAAAGCAAAACTATTGTGGTCCATATAGTATGTTTTGTAAATTGTTGCTGTTATGGGGTGATCGGTATACAGCTGAACAAATAGCAGAAAAAGTAAAACACTTTTTTAGATGTTATGCCATAAATAGACACAAAATGACCATCCTGACTCCAAGTTATCACGCAGAAGCATATGGTCCGGATGACAACCGTTTCGACCATCGACCATTTCTGTACAATGTTTTGTGGCCATGGCAATTTCGTTGTATTGATCAAAAGATAGAAGAATTTAATGACAAAAAAAATGAAGTTCCTAGGTATCAAATATCTTTTGAATCGAATAGAGATGGAAAGTATGCAGTTAATGTTTAGTATAAGTTATATGATATTCGTGTTAAGTACTTATTGTATTGATTAGCGTTGTTGTTGATCTATAAATAACTAATTATGTATAGAACTTTTTTAAACTATAACTACTAGGTGCTTAATTTGTTAAATGAACCATATCATGTTGTAAAAGTGTTAAACAATTTTTAACTGTTCATATATTTATTTTTGAAATTTAGTTTATAAACATGTCTGATGTTACTTACCAATTGTTTAATCAAACCGGAAAAGGGATGCACTACTTGATTTATCCTACTTATGTATTATAATTATGTATAACATATATTTTACAAAACACTAAAATGTCTTGTTTTCACAATTTTTATTTTATCAGTTATTTGTTGTTTACTTTGATTTGTCTTACATTAGACGTTCACTCTGCAGGATAACTTTGACACGGCTCGTATATACGAGTACGATTCAATGATCTCATTGTCATCAACCGTTCTTCCCGTCCCGCGACAATCGTGGGCGAAAATGTCACCACGCCGCGATGTCGCCTCGTACGATGTCTCGAGACCATCACCGGTAACCGTCGATTCGGACGGCATCATTAATTAATATACGGAATACAAGGATAGCGATTGCATGATCAGGCCTATAGGTCATTTTCAAGGTTGAATTGGACCATCGGGATTGTGGAATCTCCAAAGGTTTTGTTTTTATATAAAGCCTAAACATGTAGGATCAAAATTAAATAAAATTAACTTCTCAAAGTAGGTACTACTCGAAATAATGAAATAATTACAGAAATATCAACTATTTATTATTATTATAATACACACAAAAAAACCCCCATAAGACTTTGAAATGCACATTTACTTATAATTTATAATTATTGCTTATTTACAAGACCAAGAAGTTGTTTTTCGAACTCTTAATAGTACATTAGTAGATAATACATTTATTTCAAATTTATTAAAAAAATTAACCTGTCGTCCGTTTCTATATCTAGTCATTTTTTCTTTACTTTTAGGGAAACTTGAGAAATTCAAAAAATGATCTATCAAATGCACAAAATAAACATTTCCTATTGGGGAAAAATAATTAAAGACTGGAGTAATTTTGATCGAAATTGTGAAGACAAACAAAAAAATAAAAAACACATGGTAAAGTCAAATTTAAATGTTAGAAATAACCATTATTTTAAATCTATAATCTCAACTAATGTTGACTTACATTCAAATATATGTATTTGAGGTGCTATAATTATAATAATTATTAAATTAAATAACTGGACATTTTACTGAGTTTATTGAATAATCAACTTCCTTTTACACTGTCAATAAAATATATTTTGTCTCAGAGTTATAATAATGCTTACCTATATATTATCATATTATTTTATATGTCATTTATAACCTAATATTTTGTGGTTATAATAAGTATACAGTATTCACCAGGAATGGTCAAAATTATTCATGTAAAGACGAACCGAGAAAATATTTTTCTAAAGATAGTCGACTCAAGCAAATAATGTAGACCAGAGATTCAAGGAATATAATAATGATTGGCGAGTGCAAATCATCAGTGATAATCAATGTATAAAATACAAACTCTAACAAAATACCAAAGACCAACTTGCATTTCATAAGCAGTCGACTGGTGGATTACAATCAGCCGTTAAGCCACTACTGATAAACACCCATATCAGCAATATTCCATGCTCACAATAATAGTTAGTTCAGCTGTCTGAAAATGATTACTAAGCTTTTTAAAAATTGTTTAGACCGCAGATTACATGGGTTCTGCTGGTTTTTAAGAGATTATCAGATTCTTACAAATTAATTTAAAAGAAATATTTTTTATAAAAATGTAAGATTATTTAAAAGGTAATAAAAAAGATATTTTTTTTTGTTAAATAAATAGATTCCATTTTCAATGTTTTACATACAAATTACAACCATCATAAAATTTTTTCCATTTTTCATTAAAAAGTTGCCTAAAATAATACTGCATTCATTAAGTATACTTATGAATATAATAATTATTGTAACAAGTGTTTCAGCTGCTAAAGTATACGTACAATATAGGATACTTTAAAGGTAGTATTTGACTATAAAATATAATTGGTTTAAATATTTAAAATAATGACTATAAAGAAACTAGATAAATAAAACAACAATAGTTTCGAAACAAAAGAAAAAAAAATAATAATATTAAAACAATAATAAGATATAACAATGTAAGACCATTAAATTGCCAAAATACTAGACTTAATAATACTTGTCTTGAGTGCTATACATATCACACTTAAACATAACTAAAATCACAATAGAATATTTGTTTTCAAAATACAAATATAGGAGATTTCATAACATTGTACTTGTAGTAACAAAGATTCAAAACTATTCTAAAATAATTATGTTATTTTAATGAATGATTGTACTCTTTGTGAACCAAATAAAATATTATTACATTATAATTTAATTTATATAGACCATATGTATAATGTATACAAGGTCAGTGGTTAAAACATGTTTCTTCAACAAGTTTATTATGTAAATGGATTACTACGTCTTTTTAGTGAAGATCTTTTAATATCACATTCAGTAGGTCGAACTACTTCAAATGGTGAATAAACTGGAGCTTGAGACTCTTCGGCATCACTACTAGAATAGTCTTCAAAGCTCATATTGCTGAAGCCACTATTTGTAGCTAAAGTAGATATTACTTTATTAGTTGCTACCTGTGTAACATTTTTTGGAATTATTTTCATGTAAATTGGTTCTTGTGGGTCTAAATCCACTAAAATAGCTTCCTTTGGTTCAGATCTAAAAGGTGCTTCTGTTAAGTCTTCTTTTTGAAAATATACACTATCGGCAAAATCAGCCTGTTCAAATGGATTCGTGTTTAACTTGAAAGGCACAGAACCAAATAGATCTGAATCATGGTCGGAACATTTTTTTTTTGCTTTAGGAAATGGAGCCATTGCAAACACATCGGTATTTCCTAAACTTTCATACTCTTCTCCTTCGTTATCGGATATTAATGGTATTTCTGCATCAACATTTTTAACAGGTACTGGGTCACGAAGTCTAGTTGCTCCTTGGGCGTTTGGTGGAGGAATATCATCCCGTGCCATGCTTTCACATTCAGCATGATATGCTGATGATCCACATGTTATCATACTGTCTTTAACTGTCATAGTTTCAGGAATGTTTTTGTTTGTGTCTTCATCATCATTACGAGTTTGAAGGTCACTAGCAGATCCAATAGAATCATCATCAGATTGGTCATAGTCATTCTGATGTTTTTTATTTTTTTTGTCCTTTCGAAAACGACTAGTTGATTTGAATTCTGGAATTTTTCTTCGTTTCGAAGATTTTTTTCTAGTTTCACCACCCACTACTTGACTATCGTCTGAAGAAACTTCATCTGTATTGCAAGCAAGTTTTTCATACTTTGATCGATCTTCAAGTGGGATTTTTACAAAAGGAGTTGAAGAACATTCATTTGATTCCAGTTCGTCATCACTTCGAGTTGTTGCTACTAAGCCAGTTGCAATTTCATCGCTATCAGGTTCATTATTTAATATTAATCTGTCTAATTTCAAATTGTGTTCAATGAAGTAGGTTTTCCATTTTTCAGCATTTTTTTTTAGATCAGATCCTAAAAAATTAAGAGATGAAAGACAAAAAACACTTATGTCAAATAAACAATATAATATATTTTAAATAACAATATATCCAACATTTATCATGCAATTGTATAAGGTATATAAAAGTATAAGTTAAAACTACTATAAGAAATATATAATTGAACTAAGTAGTACAGTAGTTCTTGTAGAAGGTAAATAATTCATGCACATATTATCACCGTAACTCGTATCTATGATATGCACAATTTATGGTGAGACATTGTTAAATGTGTATCAATCCTGATTCCCATCATGTTGCAAACCTACAAAGAACCAACCAACAAGCACCATATTACCAGATAAAAGATTTCATGGTTGTTAAATAGCACAGGCTTAGTTATATTAGCAAAATTGTTAAATTTAATGATGTAAAAGCTGAAATGATTTGATAATAAGTAACAAGTAATATTTAATTTTGCTTTTTATAAAATAGAGCATATATAGCATATTCACTTAAGATCATTCAAGCTGATAGAAACTGATAAATATATATTAATATATTATGTTAGTTTAAGTTATATATTAATTAAAAACCTATAAATTGTTAATCTAGTAGGGAGGTTTCCGATACCCAAAATATCTTTAGTTTAAAATTAGTTTTAAAAGAAGAATTTGTAAAATAACTTATTTTGATTTTCTGAATTTATATGAATTTTTAATACCATTAACCTATAAATTTTTAATTTTAATAAATAGTAATTACTACAACCATAGTTTTTAAATATTTTATCAAGGGTGTAATAAATATTATTTAATTTTATTAGTACTATATTAATAAATTTAATAAACTTCTATTTTTGTATTTTGTATTATTAAAATTGTTAATTAAGAAAACATTTTTATAATCTAAATCGTATTAAATTATATAAACAGTTTAAATAGTGAATATCATGTATAAATAAATTCCAAAGTTATTTAGAAATGGGTAAATAATGAAATGTTTATACTTTATATTTAAAGAACAATAAGTTATCTCACTGAACAATGCCAATACAAAATATACTAAACTATTAATTGGAATTAAGTATAAACTATAAGCTACTAAATAATATGCAGTAAAAGCTTTAAGTGTGTTGAATAATAATACAATAATATTTTTTCATTAATCTATAAACAAACTCTTATGTTTTATTTTAAAGTTAAAGAAATTTAAAATTTTTGAGATGAAAATATTTACTTGTCTAATAATATACCTTCAAATTGATACAAATATTTTTATGTACATATACAATTTAAAACTTATTAGAATCTAAGCGAAACAATATCTTTTTTATAGTTAATTAATACAAAGTGCTCATATAGGACTAAAGAAAACTTAAAATTCACTTTCTAACACTTATTAATTCAGTTTTTAGTATTTTCTCATTACTATAAAAATTTAAAAAAATTTATTGAGTAAACGAAAAAATTAAATTTATGTTTTAATTTAAAAATTAATTTTGTTCTAATTTAAAAAATAATATTTATAAAACTTAATTTTTCAAAGATAAATTATTTTAATGCTTAGTAGTATTATTTAAAAATACAACTGATAAAAAATAAGATTATCTAAATCTCATTCTAACTTTTTCCCATCTAATATAAATGTATAGTACAAAAATTAAGTTGTTTAAAAAAAAGTATAATAATGCTAATAGTGTAAAAATAGTATAAATATAATTAGTAGTAGATTTTATTGAGACATATTCAAAATGGTAAATAATTAATAGAAAAAAGAGCTCAGAACCTTTTTTAAATTCAATGATTTATCATTTCTATTAAATGTATAAAAATTGACCGAGTAACCCACAAAATTACTGTATCCATATTTTAAATGTTATCATACACTCAAAAATAATTACTATACTATAAGGAAACCTCCACAAGAGCATTTAGTCAAAAGCTATTAGATACATACATTGCAGAAAGATTTAAGAATTATTTCCTTACCATTAAGTGACATTTTTCTAACTGGGCTATTTTCTATTGATTCATCAATACCTAAAATTAACATGTTAATATACTTTATAACATTGTAGTGTTATAAAAAGTTATAAACTGACTTTTGTATGGAAATGGTGCAGAACCAAATGGATCTTCTTCAGTTTTAATAGATTTCATTGTTTTCACAGAAACTTCTTGGGATTTTTCAACAATTTCATCTAAAAATTGAATGTTTAACTAAAATAAAATAGGGTACTTATGGTACAGGTCTTAATAATTATTAATAAATATATTTATTGATAAAGTTCCTGAAATAATTTACTACCATTGTCATTAGAAGGTATCTGAGTGAATGAAGGATTAAATATTTCTTTTTCAGTAACTTGATACTGAAAAGTTGATGGTTCCTCAAATGGATTCCATGATTTTTTTAAACTCAAATTATTAATAGGTTCTACCTACAATATTGTATAATAATAAGTTTTATTAGTAATAGTTAGCTGAGTTAAGATAAATTTAATAAAAGATTAAAAATGATTGCAATACATACATTAGTAACAGAAAAAACAGTGGAATCTTGTGTTGAAACAGAACATTCTTTAGTAGAATCTTCATAGGATGTCAAGAACTGATTATTTTCATTGACAAAAATCCTAAAATTAAAGCTAACTTAATAAAATGTATTTTAGAATATTTAAAATAAAAATGATATTATTAGTTTGCATTTTTATTTATTTATATTTTTAATGGACGAATAACTAATGCATACTTAGAGAAAGTAGAAGTTTCGCTAACATTTCGTTTGTGTTTAGGCATAGAAATTAAAGGGGATGATGAAGGTGATGCTGTTGAAGATTGAATGAATGTAGTTTCAACAAATGGATCTGCATAATCTATATGCATCAAAAATGTATAAGTTTTAGTTGATTTCATTCCTTTTATAAATAAGTCTACTACCTTTAACTGGAAATAACACTTGAGAGGCTTTTTCCCGTGGAGATATTTGCTGTGGTACTTTATTTTGGTTAGATATTTCCGGTGAATGAGAATTGGTCAAAATTCCAACAGCTGGTTGAAATGCTCTTTTAAATGTAGGAGATGAACCTAAAGGTGGGGGTATTCCTGAACTTAAAGGTTTTGGTCTTTGCCTTGGATTCACACTAGTGCCTTCCACAATTGCAGATGGAAGGTAATTTTGTTTGACATGTGTTTTTGGTATTTGAGGAACTCGTTTTTCATTTAGTGACACAATTAATTCATTAATATTTGGGTTGGGAACATTCTAAAACAATAATTACAAATAAAATATGAAGAAAATTTTCTGCAAAAAGGAAAGTTAGTGTTAATTTAATATTATCGTACATTTAAATTTTGAACTGGACTATCTTTTCCGGCTAACTGGAATGCAATGTAAGAAACCTGGAAAATATCTGGACGTATATCAGGTTCAACCTCCAACATGTACTCTGTAAATTATTTTTTCGCATCATATAAACTATCTTACATTTAAGATATAGTATAATATTATACAGAATTTATGTAAACTTACTAATTAAAGTATTTAATTTTAACGAATATTCTGGTGTGTCTGGAATACTGAACTGACCACTTTGTATTTTTAATGGACTTTCACCAAATGGAAGGGTAAAATAACATAATTTGTACAGTAAACAACCCAAAGCCCAAATATCTGATTTTGTAGTTATAACTTTATTGTTGTATAAGTCAATCATTTCAGGTGATCGATAAGATACTGTAGTATACTTGTTAATTTCTTCTTCTATAGCATGTACCCCTTGAATATTTGGATCTAGTTCACGTGCCGTTGCTGAACCAAAATCACACAATAAATATTGACCATTTTCACTAACTAAGATGTTTTCAATTTTCAAATCTCTGTGTATTATAGGTGTTTGTGAATGATGCAAGCGGCTAACTGCTTCACAAGTATCACAAAATATTTGAAGAATTTCAATTTCTGTTAAGCCAGATTGTAGTCTAGAATAAAAAAAAAATTCAACGATATAAATCTGTAAACATACTGTGGTACAAAATAGTATTTTTATAGTAGTATATATTTATCCAGGTATTAAAGACTACTCTGTAGATATCCATATTTATTAATTAGAGCATAGTAGTCAACCATACAATATTAGGAGAACAAAGTATAGAAAATTTGCGACGGATGATAATGAACAATTGAAATAAAAATTGTAAGTAATGTTTATTAATTATTCATTATGTTCACTATAAGAAAAGCAACAAATTGACAATTTAAGATAAAATTATTATTATTATTACCTGTTGTTCATTAGAGTTAAAACATTAGATGGGCAGTAAGGCATCAACATCAATACCTCATGAACCCCATTATTATGGCGCGTAATATTTGAGTCGATAAAACCCACAATATTTTTATGACCATTAAAACTACTCTGAAAATGAAAAAAATATATACGTGTAAGAAATATTAGATACTAAAAGCATGTAATTATTTAGCTACATAACACTTGGCTACTTTTAACAATGAATTTTATTAAACTAAAATAAATAATATTTAAACAGTTAATTTACTATAGTTAAGACTTACAGCTATTTGTATCTCTTTTTTGGCAACTCCCAGGTCTACTTCATCATTAACAAATAGACGCTTTAAAGCGTATTTTTTGTTGTTGCTTTTCACTAAGAAGACGACAGCAAAACCGCCTGAAATTGTGATAAGTATTAAATGAGATGAAAATATTATTTGATTTGAACCTACCTTCCGCAATCACATCTTCGACGGTTACAGAGGTACGACCCACCACAAACTGTTTACCAACGAAACAGTTGGGATCTTTGGAATTGTCAATTTTCGAGAACAGTTTTTTCATGTTGACCGAATGGAGACGACACGACTAGGGATCGGGAGAACATAATCAAAAAAAATAATCATAATAATAACGACACAATGAGAAAAATAAATAAATTAAATAACAATAAATACAATTAAACGACGTGAACAATAATAATAATAATAATAATAATAATAATAATAATAACGTACTTGTACGCTAGTGGCATTGAAGGTAATAATAATTCATAGCAACAATTAAACCGTTGCGACACATGCGAATTTTCTGTTCGTCTCCATCGTCGAGGTACAGGGCAGAAGAGCGCGCCGGGCACCAGGCCACGGGGTTGACGAAAATGATAATATCTTGTTTTTTTTATTTCAAATTCGTATTTTCTCTTACGATTCTTCGTCGCCGCCACAACGATAGAGACCCGTCGTTTCAATGAGGTGGTGGCGGTGGCGGCGGTGGTGGTGCGTGCGACCGAAGATAAGGAGGCCAAGTGTTCAATATACGCAAACAGCTGACGCATAGACAAACAAGTGCGTACTAAAAAAAAAAAAAAACCCGAAAAAATTGAAACAAATAAACAATATCACAAGCGTCCGGAGCCGTCGGGCACGCAGTCGTCGTCTGAGCTCGGGTACACGCGCCAAAGGGCCGTTTTCGCGTGGTTTCTTTTCACCATCGGAAAGGTCGCGTTCCGCGGCCAGAAGTCGGTTGCACGCGCCCGCAGATCCTCCGCGGCCTGCCCACCCGTTTCGGTCCGGAACAAATCGACGGCGGCGGCCGCGAAGTACCTTATATACGCCACACGTCATCTGCTCGCGCCAAATACCCGCCGTCGGAAAACATTTCCAGGTTTGGGCACCACTGCGGTGATAAAACGTTTTATTGTGCTCTGCATTCGTGCGCGTGTGTAAACACGTATAATATGAATATCATGTATGTATTATATAGGTGTACACAACTCGACTGCGCGCACACGCCGCCGCCGCCTCGTATTATTATCGCACGGCTGTGGTGATATAGACGATAATTGATAAGTCGCTTTTGTCGTGGGTGGGCGAGTGACGAGAGTGTGGGTCGTGGTGTCGTCGCGGCGCAACGGACAGGCGGTAGGCGGCGACGTCGGGCAGAGTCTAGGAAAAAAACTTATTGGAATTTTTTTTTTTTTTTTAAATCGACAATTAGTTTTTACGCGCCGCACCGTGCGCGAGCAGAACTACGTTATTTATTTTATTTATTTTTTTCTCGTCATTATCTCTCGAGTGGTGTGTTCTCTCCGGTCTACGAGTACACGTATTAACCGCTCGACGTACACACACACACACACACGCGCACACGTACGACCACCGACACCGGTAAGGATTACTCATAAACGTTTCACGGCCGTTCGACAGTGTTTTGCCGTTAATTATAATATTGTAAATCGTATTTGTCGTGTTTCGATTGCGGCGTCTAGAGTGCTGGGGGTCCCCGGTCGCGAATCACCGCAGTAACCGTCGTTTTTCACTCGGTCACAGTATTTTTATTGTGTCACCGTAGTATAATATCTATATAGTATGATAACGATTGTTCGTTGTAGCGTTGCCGTGAAACTATTCGTGGTACGTCTTAACCGTTTTGCAAACGAGTGCCCACAAAATAGAATAATAAAAAAAAAAAAAACTATTGATTTTTACTCGACCTACTTTTGTTTTGGCTTTTTACTCCGAAGAAATCCGATTTTTCATCAACATGTGTCAAAAATGCAAAAGCTTCCTTTTCTAAGACTACTAAAAATTGATACCTAATGTATACCTACCTAATTCCAATTTGAATACTACTTTGAAAATAACATGTTTATCTGATATACACACAGCTGTGGAATGCATACTTATTCTAACATTCATTGACCAGTTCTAGCAATAATTTCAATTTCATAATTTATCCCAAGTATTGGTATGAATCGGTTAATGTATAAATACAATTTATTATTGAAATATAGATTACTTATTTTTAGTGTTATCAAAGTAAATCAAATTTTTTGTTAATAAGACAAAATATACACCTAAGTAATGTGTATTTTCACATGAACCACTCCAACTTTACCTATAACTTTTTTTTCTTATGAATAATTTGTAACATTTCATCGTGGTTGAAATTTAAATTGTTATACCTACTTATGTATTAAATTTTTTTTTATAGTTATTACTAATAAGTAATAACTAATAACATAGGACCCCCCTTTTTTTTCAAAGTGTATTTACTTTTAATTTTTATGCCCTAATATTTCTACTGATATAATTGTTTTAAATTCTATATGGCTGTTTAATTTTATTGTATTAAATTTGGTCATTGCATAAATATATTTACTTGAAATGGCATTAACAAATAATATAGTTCTAGAAAAAGGACCAATAATATTTAGTATCATAATCCTAAATATGTATCTTATATATTTTGAGTCTGTATATAAATGGGTTTTTATTTAATTATCATTATACATTTTGTTTCTAGATTTAATTAATAACCTAGTGTGATGGATCCCTGGGTAGTCACCCCACAAGAATGGACACGTTTTTGCGAACATTTTCAAGCACTGAAACCAGTTGGTGGTGTTATTACAGGCGAACAAGCCAAAGGATTTCTTTTGCAATCAAGACTACCTCCACTAGTTCTTGGTGCAATATGGTAAAATTATATAAAAATAAATCTACCAATGTATTAATTTGTTGTTTAACTTGTTTTTTAAATTTAAATTTCAGGGCTTTAGCTGACACTGATGCAGATGGTCGTATGAATATTATTGAATTCACAATTGCCTGCAAATTAATTAGTCTTAAACTCAGAGGTTTAGAGTTGCCTAAAGTCATTCCTAGTAATTTGTGGAACTCTGTTCAGTCTCTAAGTAATTTTAAAATGTTAATATGCTAAATGGAATTAAAATTAATTGTGTGTTTTGTATTTTTAGATTCAGTTCCTAAAGCATCTTCTCCACTTCTTACTAGTCCTCCATCAATGACTCCTGGGATAGCACCGCCTATGACTTTGCCATTATCGACTATATCCCCAACAACAGTATTACCTACAGTATCACCGCCATTACCAGTAGCTTCTTCTCCTGTTGGTTTTGCTACTTCCAATATTAGTCCAATCGTAAATCAGCCTGTTCTCAACCAACCATCTCCAGTTCAGTTTGCAAATTCTACGGGGACAGTTGCTCAACCAGGCCCTCCAACTAAACCTGCACCTCCTGCAGCACCATCTCGTAAGTCTAAAATAATAATTTTATTGTTAATCTTACTAATATTTTATTAATTTTAGTAACTACTACTCCAGTTGCTTCCATGCCAATGCCTATATCAATAGATTCTCCGTAAGTTAAATAAATATAATTAAGTGTTTAAATTATTATATATTTTATCATACAACTTAGTTGAAATTGTTAATTTTGCCTTCAGTATAACATACAATTTTATTTTAAACATTTAATATGTTTATTACACAAATCACTTTTATTTATTATAATGAGTCTAAACTCTAAAGTTATTTTGTGTACTGTAGAGGAAATCAAGAATGGGCAGTACCACATCAAACTAAACTTAAGTACACACAGTTGTTTAATACCACTGATCGCATGAGAACAGGTTTTTTAACAGGAGTTCAAGCACGTGGCATCATGGTAGCTACTCAGTTGCCACAAAATGTTCTTGCACAAATATGGTAATATTGAATCAGTACCTATTAATTAATTTTATTTAATTAATACTTTAATTTTGTTGATAATTTTGTTTAAAGGAATCTTTCTGATATGGACAAAGACGGTCAGCTATGTTGTGATGAGTTCGTCCTAGCCATGTACTTGTGTGATTTGGCTAAATCTGGAGAAAAAATTCGTATTCCTTTACCCCCTGATCTTATTCCACCATCTGTCCGACGCCAACGTCAGAACAGTTTAACTGCTCCAAGTGAAGGAACTCCTGAATCAGATTCTTGTTTGATAAATCAAACTACATTTGAAGATAAACGCAAAGAGAATTTTGAGAAAGGACAAGCTGAGTTAGAACGACGCCGTAAAACTCTTTTGGAAATACAGAGAAAAGAACAAGAAGAACGAGAACGCAAAGAAAGAGAAGAACAAGAAAGAAAAGAAAAAATAAGATTAGAACAAGAAAGAAGAAGACAAGAAGAACTGGAAATTCAAATGAGAAAACAAAGGGAGCTAGAACAAGAAAGAGAAGAGCAAAGAAAAAGAGCTCAAGAACAAAGGGAAACTGCTCGAAAGTAAGTGACTATCTTATGGTTGATAATTTTTTAATATTTATTTTAATAATTTATTGCTTTTTTAATATAAATTAAAGAGAAATGGAGAGGCAGCGTCAACTGGAATGGGAAAAACAAAGAAGTATGGAACTTCAGCAACAGCGACATAAGGAACAAGAAATGGTATTGAAGTTAAAAGGGAAAAATCAGAGTTTAAGCATCGATTTACAGCAAATGGTAAGTTTTTATTTATAAAAATTTAACGTTTTTATGTATTACTATAAATCTGCATTTTTAGACTGATAAAGTACGTGATTTATCACAAAAAATCAGTGAAACACGTGCAAGTGTTACTGGAGTAAAATCTACTATTGATAGTATGCGTACGACAAGAGATACTCAAATGAATGAAATGTCTCGTTTAAAATCTACTCTGAAAGAACAGAATCATCGTCTTATTGTAGTCAGTCAAGAGAAAGTACGCTTAGAGGCCAAGAACAAAACTAATTCAAGTACTGAAACTACAGAAAGTCAAGATCGAACTCAATTATCAGTTTCAAATAAAAAATTAACTTTGAAAAGCTTACAAGATAAAATTAATGATCTTAATTCACAAGTAAGATTATATTTTACAGCTCTCAAATTAGTGGCAAAAGGGAACTTTTTAAGAAATTTATAAGAATAATTATTTGTTATAAATTTGGGATCTTAGCATACCTTATTTTGATGATAAATGATGATTTAATTATAAGTTTTAAGTAAGAAGAGTATTAAAATCATAATTTTTATGATAATGAACACTTTTTTATTAGAAAATTATATTCACTTAATATTATTTTGCCATTTGAAGCTCTGTACTTAATAGATTAGTGCTTTGTATAAAAATTTCATAATTTTTGATTTTCCAGATTGAACTTAAAAAACAAGATGTTGAAAATAACAATAGTACTATTGATCAATTAAAGATACAGTTGACCACACTTGTAGACGATTGTGAAAAGATTTTTCCAAATTATGAGGAAAACACAAAGAAAGTTGTAGAGATGAAGAAAAATAAAGCCAAGGAAATGTCATCATGGGGAGATGATGCTTGGAATTCGGCATCAACTACTGAATGGGTAGAAGAAACTTCTACACCTAATTTAGGTATTAGTTTATAATATTAAAAATATTATAAACGTATGTTTAATGTAATTACAATTTCTAGATTCAAGTGCCTATAAAAAGTGTCGAGCTTTATATGAATTTGAAGCTCGTAACACAGATGAACTGTCTTTCCAACCAGGAGATATTATTATGGTTCCATTGGAACAAAATGCAGAACCTGGTTGGTTGACAGGAGAGTTGAAGAACAAGACTGGATGGTTTCCAGAGTCATATGTTGAAACAGTTGATGGTACTGATGATATTCGTGACATAATTGCTAATCGCCAAGCTCCATTAGAAGACAATTTTGTATCTACTCAAAAGCCATTAGAGTAAAAAAAAATTGTTTTTTTTTTTTTTCTATGAATTAAATTGAATATTATATTTTAAATTAGGGGAATTGCTGAATTACCAGAAAATGAGGTTGGACAAGGTTTTGATACCGAAGAGTTTAATCCTTCTACTACACTCACTTTAGGGCTTGGTAAATCTGTGAATATTACTGCACAAGCTTTAAGTGATTGGACTGGAAAAGACAGTACTTATTTATCTCTAAAATCTGGTGATATTGTTGAAGTAACTGAAAATCAAGTATGTATATGATTATATAGTTGTAAATGAAAACTACCGTTGAGTCTCAATAGTCCAGACCCCCAAAAGTCCAGTTAAATGAATATGTAATTTTTTATTTTATCAATAATAAATGTCTTGTCAATTGAACCTATTTCATAATTATTGTTTGTTACAATGGCTCCTCGTAAACTCATAACTTTTAATGTAAAATAAAAATTTGAAATTATTAAGTTCATTGAGAAAGACCAGAGCAATGATATAATTTCTGAGATGTATGAGTATAACCTAACCTAACAGGCAAATTAACTGTTGATGACATAAACAAAATAAAGAAAAAATTATAGTTAGTACAACTATCAACTACACTCTTTTAAAACCTTCAGTAATTTGTATGACACTGTACTTGTATTTATCTGGACTATGGAGGCGCTACTTACAATTTGATAACTCGTATAGATGATAAATTGACTATCACTAAAATAATTTTACTAGTATATACAATTTTTTTATTAGTTATTTTTTTAAAAAAATATTTATTTCTAGGATGATTGGTGGTATGGTAAAACTTCAGATAATCGTTCCGGTTGGTTTCAAAAATCTTGTGTGACCATAATAGATAATATAGTCAAAGATACAAATATTCCAATTGATAAACAAGGTAATTACATTTATTGTTAGTTTTACAAAGTGATACATTTTCTGCAGTTTTATATCTATCTTATAGTTACACACACATTTTATGAAATCTTTTAAATTGAACTTATTTAAACTTAATGGTTATGACTTATGAGTTATGACTAATAATTTATGAATCACAATACTTTTTGTGTCAATATTTTTTTAGAGGTTAGTCATTGCTTTTTATAAATCTACCGAGCGTTTAAATTGTGCACCATTATTTTTTTATTTAATTTGATATTGATATTTACATTGTTTTCTGAATTTCCAATTAATTTATTATATTTATAATATATACCTATGTAGTATATACTATGAATAAAATATCTCTAATTTAGTTTTCTTGTATAATCTTTGTATTGAATGCAATTTTAGACCTAGTGATTTTCCATTAAATTTATCTTAAATTCATTATTTTTTAATAACATATTCTAAATTCTTATATGCTTACAAAAGATAAATTGTATTATTTCACAGAATATTTAATAGAAAAAAAAAAATTACATCAAAATAAAATAATTCAACAAACTGTTAATTATTTAAAAAATATATTTTAATATTTAGAGTACTATATTGTTCTCTACCCGTACGAGTCTGTGGAACCAGGAGATTTAAATATGAATCAGGATGAAGTTGTTTTAGTGACAAAAAAAGATGGTGATTGGTGGACAGGAACAATAGGTGAAAGATCTGGAATATTTCCTTCTAACTACGTACAATACCTTGATCCTCAGGTAAAATTTAATTGTGTTACTTTGATTTTAAAAACTTATTAAGTATAGTGAAACATTCAAATCTGAAGTTGTTTCTATTCAAAAATATATGTGACTTAATTTGTTGATTAATATTGAATCTAAATAACATTATTGCTTATTTAAATTTTGATTTTTGTTTTATTGTATAGTTAGTTAATTAATTAACATATTTTTATTTGGTATTGGTAAAATCTAAAAAAAATCATAAACACTTTTTTCATGTGTACTCAATTTTATTTAAACAAAAAATAACAAATATGATATAAACATAAATCAGTGATCACCAATCATTACCCAAAATATTTTATTTAAATGTAATTAGTTATTACTAATGTCTTTTTGTTTTTTCTTATAATGACATTATTTAAAGTTATGTCAGTTAGGAAATTCGCTATTGTTGTATAGTATAGTGGAATGGTCTGTCAAAGTCATTCTCAGTGCTATGGTTAATCACCGCCCTGGTGATGCTATCAGTCAAATGGGTGACCTCATGACTTTAGCGGCATTGTCCATGCCTATACACATATACTACACACATGTTAACCCCTTACAGTTCCTCTAAAGTTAAAAACCCACGTATAGGGCTAATGACCGCAGTTATTGGGTCCTCCTTAAAAATAATAATTCAATAAAAAAAAAAAAAAATTAATTTTTTATGGTTTTATCATTGTATTTAGATTTGTTAATAAATATTTTTGTTTTTGTTTGAATTATAAAATGATATAGCCTAAAGGAGGAACTACTGTGAATAAGAATCCCCCTTTTGAAACTGCTTCTTCAGTTAAGTCAGAAACATCTGTTACATCATCTCCATTGACTACTCCTATTCTGCTAGAACCTCAAAAAACTTGTAGTAGATCAGTTACTCCTGATTTAGCATCAACAAAGGTATGATTTTATATTTGTATTATGTTTCATAATTTGTTATACTAAATGCTTGACTTATTTACTCACTAATTTATTTATAATGACACACTTCTCCTTTTATCACATTTTCCTTATTATTCTATGCTCGTTGTGTATTTTCATTGATTGTTTGTCGCGGCTTATGGCTTGTGTTTCATGTCGTCAGAGAGAAAGCAGTGCAACTGAAGATAGTGAAAATGACGACAAGGTAAAACTATGCTTTCAGTGTGTGTTTGCATGATATAATTGTAATATGTATAAAATACATGTTTTTAAAATGTTATTACTTTTAATGTATTAAAAATGTGTTTTCTTAGATATCTAAAGGAACAAAAAAAGCAGAAGTGGCGACTGTAATTGCTCCATATACAGCTACCAGTACAGAACAGTTAAGCTTACAACGTGGACAATTGGTAAAAATCAGAAAGAAGACTACCACTGGTTGGTGGGAAGGAGAATTACAAGTAAATACATTTAAAATGTAATATAAATTTGCAAAGTTATTTATTACTATTAAATGATAGGCAAAAGGACAAAAGCGTCAAATTGGTTGGTTTCCAGCATCTTATGTAAAACCATTAGGTAATGCTGGTAGAGCAAATTCACCTGCTGCAAAAGGTAATCAACCATCAGTGCCTGTTCCTGCTACAACAACCCCCTCAAACAGTTCTTTAGGTAATAATGCAATTGTTGATATATTTTGTTTAATGATTGATAAAATAATTCAAATAATATTTCCAGAAAAAGTTATAGCTTTGTTTCCCTTTAATGCGGTTCACAATGATGAATTAACATTCCAGAAAGATGAGATTATTACTTTGGTGTCAAAAGATGAGCAAGCTTGGTGGAGAGGAGAATTAAATGGAAAGACTGGATTATTTCCAAGTAATTACGTGGCACCTCTATGTAAGTGAAATAAATTAATATTAATAGTAAACAACAGTAGATAATAACTCGGTTTCAAAAAATTTCCTCCTATAAAAAATGTAAAGTTTCAATTAATTATAAAGTGTCATTTTAGATGTTTGAATTGATTTAAAAAATAATGTATTACAAAATTACTTAAAATATTATAAATCTTCTTATTAAATATATTTAATTCCATATAAACCATGTTTCTTTTTAATGATTGTTTTATGGGATTAATTGCAATTAGTTAGTAACTAAAACTATAGTATATTGATTATATATTCATGTTGTGATGGGTTCTAAAAATTGAAAATTATAATGAACTCTTCTAAATAGTTAGTACATTATAAGTTATTAATAGAAAATAAGATACAATTTATACTAACATCTTCTATATTCTGTCTCTTTTGTTTTTGTTTTGTTTTTTTTTTTTTGTAGGAGTTTGTTATAGTCATTTGTTCACTGGCTAACGACCCATCAGGCGGATGAACTACAGAATATTATAGTATGATTATTTAAAATTAAATCATGTATTTTTTTTTTTGAAGCCTGATTAGTAAGTAAGTGTAATAATTATGCTTTTTAAATTATACAACTAATGAGAATAGTTTTAGTCACAAGCAAGATTTTATTATTATATTTAGCAGTTCATTTATAATCACCCATCTAATCAATTGTTATTGGTGAGTCGGCCATTTAAAGAGAAAATTATTATACTAAATGTAACCCTTTTAGGATTTACCAAATATTATTTCCATTTTTCACTCTAAATATGTAAATGTTATGTAAATAATAACATTAGGAACACCCAATTAAGTTAATAAAATTATTTTACCTTATGATTTACTTAAGTGCAATATTTTCCCTCCATTTTATTTTTAATTATTTGTTTTAGATATAAATGCAACTATGGTTATATTATGTGAATTTTTATTTTTATCATTATTGTTTTTGTTTGAATCTCATTATCTGATATTCATTATTATGTATAGATTTCAGTGTCACTATATTACTACTTATATTTACGATCAAAATTAAGTTATTCTACAAAATAGTAATTCTTTCATTGTTTGTTCATAAAAACTTTTACAATTACCGTACTTTGTTTATTAATAATTCATATCTACTGTTAAATTTGCATGTTTTGTAGTTACTTGTATTGTATTTGAATACTTTAAATTATTACTAACTTATATAATATCATATTATAACATTTAGAGGAGTTCATTATAGTAAGTTAATATTACGTGGTAAATTTAGATTTAATTCATACTATTATCACTTTCAAAATATTATATTCTACTCATAAATAGTATACAACAATAATATACTACAAATATTGAAATAAATATATTTTTTTTTTCTTTTACTAACCATCTCAATCCAAATATTCTGTTTATTTTCCAATGAATCAATAATACATTTGTATTAATTGAAATATTCTTAGAAATCGTTATTTTATTCATATAATGGTCCAGTTACAGAGTTAATAATTTTGAAAGTAAATGTCTTTCTTAATATAGTATGCTTATAAATTACATTTTTAATGATTAATAATAATTATTAACAATTCATCGTTTTTAATTATTAAACCTTATAATTTATCTAATACTATAATACAACTGACTGTTTGTTTGATTTAGTGTTATTAAGTATATTTAATAACTGAGAATTTTTATGGAAATAAATAGATTAAAAATAAATTATTATTTGAGATCAGTTATTTGAAACAAGGCATACAAAATATCAATATTATACAATTTTGATTTATTTTAATTTTTTAACTATTTGTAAAAAAATTTTAGTAAAATATCAATCATATTTTATCTTATATTTTTGATAAAGTTGATTCCTTATCCCATTTATCAGTTTTTAAAAAGTTATTCCTATTTGGTGTATAATTTCTTACTTGTGTTGAATAAAAAAATACAAATTTGAAATTTTATAAGATAAGTCATACTCTAGTGGAGTTTGATATTTTATGAAAATTATTCAAAATGTTTTTTGTATTATAATTTATAATCATATAGCTGAAGTGACAATTAAGGTGAAATTGAATAAAGAAGAAAGAAAACGTCAACAGCATATTCATGAATTGATTACTACAGAACAGGCTTACATTGAAGACATGACCGCTGTACATGAAGTATGGTTTTTTTTAAGTTGCACTTATTAGTCATGTTCCAAATATTTATCATTTGACCTATGTATATACTATATATGATGAATATTAATTTTTATAATTTTTATTGATTTCCAAAAAGTACATTCAATTAATCGTTAATAAATTTATTTTTACTAAAAATACATAATTAATAATTATTAACTAAGATTTAAATTTCAAACTATTTATGATATATTTTTATAAGAGAAAGGTGTTTAATGATAATAGTGATCTATTATTATCATCTATTAGCTTCATCTTAAAAATATATATTAATTTTATATTATGCACTGATATATTAGATTGTAGATAAAACATAGGCTGAGGTGATATTTTTATTCCATTAAGTTCTGGTTGACAATGTTCCTTTTAGTCCCAACTGTAACTAGCTTTAAATTTTGGTTAAAAATAACTTTTTAAATTAAAAACTTTGAAATAATTATAAATGACTATAATAATAATTAATAACTATTATACAAATTTGAAATATTTTGGATTTATTTAATAAATAAAAAGTGAGAAGTAGCATTTTATACAGATATCCCAAAATAATTTGAGATGTTCAACTTTGAACTGCTATTTTTGAATAAAAATATAATATTTATTTACTATCAATAATTATTAAATAATAAACAATAAAAAAAAACTATTCTTGAAACTATAAAATTTACAATTTACATTTAGTAATTATTTTACATCTGTAAAGTTATAGTATGTAATAAGTTTACTATAAATATTTATGCGATTGTTATAAAAAAAAAAAAAAATGTTAAATCATTACCTTATTAGTGTATAAATATTTAATGTGTGTATTTTGTTCAGGTATTTGAAAAGCCATTATATGATAGTGGAGTTCTTTCTACCTCAGACATCTGCAAAATTTTTATAAATTGGGAAGAAATTATTGAGTGTAATCAAATGTTTTTAACGTAAGTTTTATTAATTTATATTTTATTTTATGCTTTTTTAGTTTTAGATTAATAATATTAATAACTTTAATTTGTAAAATTTATAAGTAAAATAATCTTGGTAAAAATTATATACTTGATGAATAATCAACATCAAAATTTAAATTCTATCCTAATTTTTACCTGTTTTATTAGAATAATTTATGTTAAAGCCATAATTATGTACCTACCTTCTGATAAAAATATTTTATAGATCACTTCGAGTGCGTAGAGATATGAGTCCTGCTGGTGTAGTACGAATAGTTGGTGATATATTATGTGAACATGTAAGATATAATAAGATTAATCATTATATATTATATCTTACATATTTCTTCTTATTTTAGTTTCCAAGGATGACTCGATATGTGCGCTTTTGTAGTTGTCAATTAAATGCTGCAATTACTTTACAAAAATGTACTGAAACTAATCCAGCATTTTGTGAAGTTACTAAACGTTGCCAAAGTAATACCCGAATTAAAGGGCTACCTTTGAGTTCATTTCTCATTAAACCTATGCAACGGATCACTAAATATCCCCTTCTTGTACAAAAAGTGTGTATAAAATATTTGTAAGTGGTTAATTGTATTATTTTTTTATCAAACTTTTTATTTTCAGATACTAGAACATACTCCAACATCTCACCCAGACCATTTGCACTTGCAAGAGGCGCATGCTAAAGCTGAAGAAATATGTCTCAGAGTAAAATACTTTATATTTTGCTATTTTGAAAAAAAATTAGTTTTTTCTAATTTACTTTTTATTTCTGTTTAAAGGTAAATGAAGGTGTTAGAGAAAAAGAAAATTCTGATCGTTTAGAATGGTTACAGACACATGTTAATAGCGAAGGATTAAGTGAAAGGTTGATATTTAATTCCTTAACTAATTCATTGGGGTCTAGAAAATTTCTACATTTTGGATCTTTATCAAAGACCAAAAGTGGTAAAGAACTTGTTGGATTCTTGATGAATGATATGTTTCTTCTTGTTGAACCTGTGAAACCAGGGATTCTATCTGGGCAATCTTTTTCATTTGATAAATTTGCGGGTGATTCATTTAAAATTTACAAACAAGTAAGTTATTTGTTCTATTGTTATCTAATAAATTAACTAATAATTTTTAATTTGTTAATATTTAGCCATTTTTATTAATGCTGTTAAATATTGGTGACTCAGTAGCTGACAATATTGAATTTCGAATTGATTATGATAATGTACCTATATTGTTATCAGCTCCAAGTATTAATGAAAGAAACTTATGGTTAAAAAAATTAAATGAAGCTAAAAAAATTTTAATCGCTAGTGAAAAAAATCAAAAACAGCTATTAGAATCAAGTATATTACTATTTAATATTTAACTTTTTAAATAGTCATTGAATTAGTGTTTTTATGAAAATATGGTTGTTACAGAAAAAGCAGATTTTGGTGCTTGTGGCAGAGTCTTAGTTTTTGTTATGGATGGTAAAAAACTTCAAACTCCGAAGCTTGGTAATCCATCATGAAATAAATAAATTAAAATAACCGTTAATATATTTCGAAATATTTTGTTCTTTTTAATTCCTGTGGTTATAAACAAATAGGTAAAAGAGCAACATTTTGTGAAGTTAGTATGGGATCTCGAAAACAATGTACGCCAATAAACGAGTCTCCTGATCCTAAATGGGATTCATCAATGCAGTTCCTTGTCAAGGATATTCAAGATGATATTCTTTGTGTAACGGTGTTTAATCAAGGCCACTATTCTCCTGATGGTAATGGATATATATTTTTTTACTGTTTAATTTTTTCTTTAAGTAATTGTTGATAAAATTGTGTTTAGGATATTTATTTATTTGTGAATTGTTTTACTTTTATTAAGATTCAATTATACTTTTAGAATTCTTGGGACGATCTGAAATTCGTGTATCAGAGATAATTCAATCAACTAAAAATAGCAGAGGACCTCTTACTAAACATTTACAATTAAGAGAAGTGCCTACTGGTGTTATCACATTAAAGTTGGATTTATGTTTATTTGACAAGAATTGATTATATTTTCACGTAAAGCATACTATATCTTCTGATTATATAAATTAAATTAAATTATTTGGCTTAAATATTAGATTTATTTATTTAATTTTAATTTTTGTACCAGTATTATATTTAGTTATATGAAAAATTATTTAATAGATGTATGCATATTTTATGTTACCAATTATTATTTCAATTAAAGTCTTTTAAGCTTACATTAAAATGTAAAAAAAAAAATTAAGTTATTGAAAATGCAAGTTATCCAGATAAATAATAATAAAACAGAGTAGGCGGTTGAAAACAAACTCTAATTTTCCTTAGAAAAGACCAAAGCTATAGTTAATAAGCTTCCGCATAAACGTTCACCATTAATATGGTTGACCAGCCGAAGAGTCAGGTTTATTGTCCAGGCTAAATACCTAGGAGTTCAACTTGACCGAAACCTCAATAACAGTGTACATGTGGCTTATGTGAGCGAGAAAGCGAAATCACTGGCCGTAAGGCTCTTGTCCTTGGTAGCATAGCACTGGGACCTACGAGTACATGCTCTGAAGGTAATATACATGGTTCCACAGCGTCTCAAGAACGTAGGCGTGTGCCGCAAGAAAATCAGAATCCTGCTCGGACTAAGCCGAGCTCAGCTTCCGATTAACCTATGGCGCGTATCGTAAGCTCGAGGGGGGGGGGTTGCAGTGTGTTCAAGTGGTGGGAGGACCGCAAGTCAATTTGGATAACTACCCGCTGGACCTTTGAAGTCCGTAAAAGTTCCGAACTGTACGGCACACGCTACACAATACAATCGTAACGGATACTCGGTGAGATTGAGGACGGTTAACTCGACTTGTGGCTGCCGACAGCGAGGGGCGAGTTTCCTGTACGCCTACATACCTACTGTCAATCCGGAGCAGACGCGCGCAGACCTGGTCCATCCCGCGGCACTTTCCCGCGCAGCTACTTCAGGCGTATTCCCACCGTTTCGATCGAAGAAGTGACTCGTTTCGTAGCCGAGGGTACCATACGTTCGCGAGACCCCGTATAGCGTGGGTGTCCCGGGGCCTTGGCGGTCTCGCCTGGTTCTTTGGGGGGTCGCTCGGGCTGTTCTCGAGATTCACGGAAGAGACGGTACAACGCCGTTGAAAACTGGCGTTTGACATTTATTATACCTGATGGTGTCCTACCCGACAGGGGCGGGGACCGGTCCACCGGGTGGAAGGGAAATTTGCCTAATTATAAATAAATAAATGCCAGTGGTCATTGTTGCCGCCAAAAGTCAAATAAAAAATAATCAATAATAAAATTGTGTAATACTGTCGGCTTGATCCGGTGAATACTGTGTGTACCATAGAGTAATAGAGCATTACTCTAAGGTGTGTACAGACTACAGACACAAATGAAAATTCAAAATAATAAAATGAAAATAGTTGTGGGTCTTTCGTCGGTTGATTGCGGTACGCGATCGTTTTCTTATCTCTGTTCTGTAGAACTCAATAATATTTGCCGTCTGTACACTTTATCCATGATATTTAGTTATCAACTGTGACCGTGGTTGGTTGATCGTTTTTAAACTTTAAATGTTGTGTTGTATATTTTTAAGTACCTACTCGTAATGGAAAAACTAAAAGGAAAACATAAAGGAAACGCTGGAAAATTAAGAGAAAAAAAAAGAAATTGCTTAGCGTCGATGAGTCTAAATGTATGAGTCTTTAGCTTTTAATTTAATTGATACTGACTGTACGGCTAAGGCGTAAGGTCCATCTTGTGAGCCAAGCACACGAAATCGGTCAAGTCCATCTTTCTAGAGGACGTGACTACGTGAGTAGCCGGCCGCGCGTGGTGAAATAAACTTGAAAAAGTCTCCGTGACTGACGAATGATCTCGCAAATTGTATTCCAAGTCCGGAGAGAAGAAGGTAGAAAACTAGAAACCGTCACCAACCAACTGATCCAAAACATGAGTGTACCCCTATCATACGTCCATACGACTCCCCAAGAACAGGGGGTTAGTGTCGAAGCTCCCTTGGGGAAAAAAGTAGTATCAAACACGTTTTGTGAATCCTGAAATGTTATTTGAGGTTTAATGACCCAACTTTATCTATGATTAGTAAATATCTATATAATTACGTGTATGGAACATAAATATTTTCCATGTGTTTATTGTGTTTAAAATCTGTTGTTATTTCAGTTTCTGGCGACATTCGGATACGATCTAGGTCTTATACATTTAGTATCTATATCAGTTTATTTTATAGTTTAACTTCAAAGAGGAGGTACCTAATGAATTATGTTATATTATTATTATTATTTTTAATAATTATTGTCGATAACGCTAGAACCAAAGTTTATTACTAATATTAGTAGGTACTAGGTACTAGGTAGTAATGTGATGAAAGCTACACCTAAATCCAAAGGCCAACTGTGGTCCAATTCTTTAGGCTTTAATTTACTGAAATCATCGATGAGTTAATAAATATTTTGGTAAACAAAATGTTTTCAATTTTTTGGGGGCAAACCTTATGTATTCTATTATTCTTTCTGTCGTCAACTGTCACAACTCCATTACAAAAAATCAAAAAACCTTAAAAAATATATGAATTTAAGATTTCTATAAAATTAGTATTTATTACTCATAAAATGTAAGTATACATTTTATTTTGATTTTTTGTAATATGATTTCAACAATGCATTGAATATATTTTAAAGAATTTTATTTCTCGCCATTATATTAAAATAAATATAAAACATTATGTATACAATTTATAAAATTATTCTAAAATATAATAAATTAATTTGTAGGTAAATACATCACTATAGTATTACTAATAATAAATTACATAAAAAAAAAAAAAAAATAGTACAACCTATTGAGCTTGGTTCCTTTATTTTTTATTTAGGATCTCTATAACGAACAATATTAGTAAAAAAAAAATATATATACACATTTTTTACAATTTTTAGGAATAAAATTATCCATTAGTATTGTTAATAATAAATAAATTATCATAGGTATACTCTAAATTCGTTTTGTATAAAGTTCTATTAAAATGTATGTAAATAAAAAACAATATATTATATGTATAATATTCATGTAATTTTATGACATTGTGTTTACTTATAAGTTTTTATTTTTTAAATTGCACGTTTTTAGTTAGTTAGGTTTTATATTTTTATTTTAAATTACCTACTTTATCTATACATTATATACATCAGTAAATGAGATAATTCACTTAAAGTGTGATAAGCAACTTACTTATTAGTAGCCACTTTATGTATTTATGATACTGTAGAGATTTCTCTTGATCTTAATAATTCACTTTTTCCACTGATTGCGTAATATAATTATTATGAATATTCTTAAACTCTTATAGATCTTTTGGATCGCTCAGATGGTTCTGTTTTTTTTTCTTTGGCGTCTTCTACAGGAGAGCTTATCGGCATAAAACCCCCAACAAGTTGTGGCTTAAAATTATCTGGATCGAACTTTTCCGTAGATGCAATCACGTCACCAGTTTCGTCTATTCTCTCGGAAGCATTGTCGGTTTGTGATTTTCTTACTACTGACCAGCCATTACTATTTTCCGGTAATTTTAAACTTGGCTGGAAAGGTATTTGGAAATTTTGTAGCAACGGCTTGTGGCCTTCGTCTACTGCCTTATGGTTATTATCTTCTGATGTTTTTAATGTAGCTGTAATTGGTTTTTGCGGGATTCCGATATTTGAAATCGTATCACGGGTTGCTATTGGAACGTAATCTTGAAGGTTAGGCACTAATTCTTGTTCGTTATTCGGTTTAATGTAATCTGATTTCGTTGGACTGTATGCCTTATATTCCAATGCAGATGTATTTTGACCGTCATCGGGTTTCACAATTTGATACGGGAAGTCCGTTTTTATGGGTTTGTTAATAATCGTTTTAGTTTTTAGTATTGGAACATCAGATCTATCTTTTACGTCTAGTAACACAGAATCATCTATTAACTTTTCAGATTGTTTTGGTGGAGAGTTTGCCGCATAAATAATATGCACTGGATTTTCTTTATTATCGTCTCGAACTTTCATCGGTGTGCCATGCTGAATCATTTGCAAAGTAGTTACTTTTGCTGGTTGTGGTCCAGTTCTCTGCAAAATTCTCGTTTCTTTTTCAGGAATATCTAGTATTTCTTCATCGATATTTTCGTCAGTTCTATCTATTTTCAGGAATTGAGGTTTAGGAAGAGGCGGAGGCCTTAAATGATCCATTGGAATTTGAACCCTTTCAATAGTTGCAGAATGCGACTGAGGTACCATTGGTGGTGTATCAACTTTAGCATTTGGTCTGAACTGAGGTAAAATATTGGGCAAATTTTGCCTTTGAGGTGGTGGTACGCTATCACGTTTTGGAGGTGGATAATATGTAGGTGGTTTCGGTATATTCTCCCACGGTGGTCTTGGATAGGGTTGTTGTTTTTGAACAGGTCTTGGTGGAGGAACCAGTGGAATGGATGTAGTTGACTTGGGTTTTACTGGTATTGTCTGATTAACAGCGGTCTCAGAAGAGCTGTCTTCGACCATTAACACTTGACCAATACCTTGTGGACGTGTTTCTGTCCGTTCTCCATCCATGCCGATCGAAAAAGAAGTTTGGAGAGCATAACTTTTATTGTCTTCGTTTGGCTGGGTTTTTATAAAATGGTTTATTACGTGCTTGGGAGGCTTAAACTTTGATGTGTCAGGCTGGCTTTGCGGAGGGGTATACTGAGGTTTGTTTTTCATGTACACTTCTGACTGCACTGGGTAAGGCTGTGGCCGTCCTTGAGACATCGGGAGTTCAGTATTAACGGGTTTTCTATTTGTGTCGACCTGAGAAGTTTTCATCACGGGCAGTTCCGGTTGATAAGGTCTACTCTGAATTGGTGGATTCATCGGGCGGTTTGAGACTGTACTTGTAAATTGTTGTGGATAAGTGTCCGGTCTAACTTTGTAGTAAACCGTCTCAAACTGATCATTTCCGCTAGGTTTTGATGGTTTGGGTTTTAAATAGGTTGATGATTCTGGTGGGCTCATTGATGTGTCAGGTTGAATGCTCGGTGTTAATCTTGAACTGTCGTACTTGGTTTCCTGAGGTTTATTTGAATCTTGTATTTCTGGCTGCAAAGGTCTAGATGAATATGTTGGTTCTGATACCGGCGCCGGCTGTTTGATATTTGATAAGTGTTCTTTTTGGTTCAATGATATACCAGATGAAACGTGAGCTGTGAAAGTCATAGGCACTTTACTGTTAGTTATTAATGGATATTTCTTGTCGTCAAATTGATAGTTCCCGGGTAAAGGTTTAAAATTTTGACTATACTCTTGTTGTTCTTTCACCGTCGACTTGATCGTGTCGTAATCGGCAAATGAAGTTCCGTCTACTTTAGAATCGATTTCTGGTCTAGAAGTAGTTATTGTTGCTGATGTCTTGTTTACAACCACCGAAGGGCTGTATGGTTTTTCCGTCGTTGTCGATGTCGTGGTAGGAACTGGGGTAGTAGTCGTAGACGTAGTTGTAGTTGGTTCAGGTGTAATGAAAGATGGTGAGCTTTGGTGAACGGTTGTTGTGGGATGCGTGGTAGAGGTGGTAACTACAGTGGATTCAGATGATGCTGATTCTTGTGGGTGAAAATAATCGTAATCGTAATTGGATTCTTCTTCGTATTCTTGCGGTGGGACTGCGGTTGTAGTTGTGGTTGATGTTGTTGTTGTGGTTGTAGTGGTTGTAGTGGGGGTCGTCGTAGGCCGTGTAATTGTTGCGGGCTTAGCAGTAGTCTTGACAGGATTGTACCATGAGTTTGTTGGCATTGTTGTAGAAGTTGAAATTTGCGGCATCTTGTGATTACTAAGCGAAGATGATGAACCAGATCCTTGAACTTTAGTGTTGGCATAAGAGCTAGACATCAGGGGAAACTTATCACTTGAGCTGTACTTCACGGGTAAGTTTAAAAACTGATAGATGTCCGTCTGTTTGTTTTTGTTGTTATTCGGTTTGATGTCGTTGGGCCTGGGCAAATTGGGTTCTACTACGTCTTTTCTGTCTATCGGATCACCTTTGTAATCGAACGGCACCTCTTCCAACTTGGTATCGTAATCGTAATACTCATCAGATCTTTGGTTCGGGGGTTTCGTGTTAAAATCAATGGAGCCCATGTTAGGGTCCACAACGAACGGTTCACCCTTGTTAAATGGAAATAACCCCGGGTGGTAACCGTTCTTTAAGGTCATGGGTCTTTGTGGAACTTCTTCTATAGTTGCTGTGATGGCCGGCTCCTGGCCGGTCGAACACGCAACACATAAAATGATTACGACGCCACATAACTTCAGTGACTCCATTTGCACCTGAAATGAGAATAATATAAATTCCTTAAAGACACAGGCAAACTGGTTTTAAAAAGGGATATCGAGTATACTGTTTATGATTTTTTATTTATTTTTTTTAATCCGATAACAAAACATTTGAAAAAAACACGACGGTCAATCACGCATGACCTTGACCATATAAAGAACACGCATTCGTGTATATGTGCCGTGCGTACATAATAATATATGTTGTCACAACTTTCTTTTTGAACATAAAGTACTGATGACAATGAAAGAACTCGTTAGCATACCGAAATAGCACAAACAATATCTAGGTGTAATTTTAATTTCACTTCGCACAATAAATATTATTTTCCCCGAAGTACTGTTATTTTGTGACAACGCATCTCGTTAAATAAATATAAAGAACGAAGCGAAGGTATATAGATTTCTGACGATTATACACTTTTAATTATATTACGGCATAGAGTAATTAATATACGCAATATTCGAGTATATTCAATTATATTATATTGTGCGTTTCGTTGCGTTGCTCATTATTTAAATATAGGTAGTTCTTACAATATTATTTTTACGAGTATAAAAGAAAACATATGTAAAACGCGTGCAATTTAACATTTAAACAATGCAATTAAAAATAAAATATATATTATTTTTTCGAAAATTAACAAGATAACATAATAAATCTAATTCTTAAAATGTACCAAGTAAGTACTGAAACTCAGTACTTACTTAATTAGTTTCGTAGACAAGTAGAAATTTTATTAGAAATTTGAATAAAAGAGGAACAAATGAATGGACGATTTTTCAATCGATCGTGTGTATATACATTTTGACTCGAAACTACTCTTTTTAAGTAATTTCTAAAATATTTTTAATATTGAAATAAGAACACGCAAGAGCGTTGTAATATTGTAATATAATATTCTGTTCGACATCTGAACGACCGCTAAAGGTACCTATAGTATAAGTATATAGGCACTGGTAAACTAGTGTGCTACAAAAACCAGTTACACGGAAACGCAATGTACGTGTATAATATTATACATTCATATTATATTTTGTATGTACGGTTATAATCAGGACAAAACGTAGGTAGGTTAGGGTTACGGGTTATTAATAACCAGAGTACACGCATTATATAAAATATATATCATATAGGTTCGTATGGCAATAACATATTCATTCAACTTAACACTGTACATACATCAATTGTGTCCTCAATACGCGTCTATTGAACTACACTTTTTTCTTTCTTTCTTTCTTCCCTTCTTTTTTTTTTTGGCCCACTTACGATCCAACCGAAACCAATTAAAATCATATTATATTATTTAAATATATATATAAGTATTAAACATTTTTTTAATTTTAAATGAAAGTCCTTACGTTTTATTTGGTTAAACGAAGGGAAAAATGATTAAACTAATTTGATGAAGGAAATCCGTAAAGCGTTTGTTTGTTTTGGCATATATTAGTTTCTCTTCGTCGCGTTTGTTGTGTTCGGAGTAATTATTAAATAAGGAACTTTTGATTTAATTTTTTCTTGCAACAAGCGATTTGCTTGATTTTTCTCCTATAAAATTGAGAGTGAAATTACACCTGTGATAGACTCGTTGCATGTGCCTAATCTCCTATATAGTGTATTTATATTACATGTATTTTATATCTATTTTCTTTATTTTTATCGTTTAATTTAAACGATGAAAAAAGATTTCATGTTAACGATTTCGAATTTTATAATTAGTTTGAAAAGTATTATTTCCTTGAAGCAATATTCAATATAAAAATATATATTTTATTTTTATGCGATAAATACGTGTATTTCCACAATCACTTTCTTCCTCATCCGGTTTCTATTCCAAAGCTTTGCTTAGGTTAACTAGATTACTTTTTACTATTATTATTATTATAAAAAACAGCATTCCAACGCATGTAACAAAAATTGTTCTCAAGAAGATACTTTTTACTTACGTTTTCTACTATACCTACGTCAGACTGTCCCATTAGCTCATTAATGGAAGTACATATAATATTTAATTTGGAAATCAATGTCGTATTTTTAAAGTTGAATATTTCAATATAAGTATACACATAATATTATGTAAATCAATTAACGAACGACGTTTTACAAAATCATGCACGTGTAATAATTACGGGTTTACTGTTAACTAGTTTACAAAAAATACATAATATGCATTCATAATGCGTATATACATATGTTATAGTTCTGCGCGTATTATTAATCGTACGTAAAATTTATATAATTTCAAGTGTATCAATATTTATCCGTTATAAGCTACCGTCTTCTGATAATCCCAAAAATATTTAACTCTACATAATATTGTTCTAAGTTATAACTATAACTATAGGTCTATAAACTATAACAGTGCCCTGACAGAAGTATTTTCGTTTATAACTATATTTTATAACAGTCCATAAGTATTCATGTCAAAGGATTTCCGTTACATTTTTTAAAAACATATACGTGTTCATAATTTTTTATCGTATTAATATAGCCTTATATATTAAGTTCATCTTAAAATATTAAGAAAAAACATAGGTACATAGTTTTTTTTGGTCGACAAAATTAATTGTCATGTTGTACAGATTTTTTACGTGACGTTTATGAAGTGCCCGAGTCATATACTCTTGTTTGTATAATTAGTTGCGAAAAAATCAAATAAATTAGCAACGGGTATCCGTGAAAACGTTTTTATATTAATAATTTCATAGATGTGTAAAAATATCGATGAAATAGAAAAAAACTGAGATCAGTAATTTTCCGGTGGTTAAGTATTGGTCAACAACCGGATGAAACTGGACAAATATTTTTCAGGTCAAAAACCTTCGATGTAGAAAAGTAATAACAGAAAAAAAATTAATAGAATTTTATGTAAAAAAGTAATAAAAGAGTGTATGCACTTATGTTAACAATAGAACACTATGAATATATGTTTTGGTGTTATCAAAATAAATTAAAAGGAGAATTTTAATTAAAATGGCAATCTACGAATTAGAAATACGTTTAAAAAAATGACGCAAATGTTTAGAGTGAGCTTAAAAAGACTTATCTAATTTTTATGACTTTTGAATTAAATGTGTTTCAAATAAATAAATACATATATTATATGTATAGTTGTTCTTCAATCAAACACGTTTAACACAGCGGCATCATTGGGGGGAGGGCAACTCATACATTTTCCAAGGATAAAGTTTAGCTATCCCAAAGTCGGCACATCATCAAAATACATTTTGAGTATTTTTTGAAGCCACTGTCTACATCATGTGGTAAAACAGTAAAAATTAGACTTTTAAAAAACCCGTAAGTCGTTTGCCAGTTGACGTAAAACTAACTTTGAGTCAGCAAAATAATAAGAGCATGCTGACTGCCCTACTCTAGAAAAAACTGAAATGACGCCACTTGATTAACATCAATGTGCACACTCGGGAAGAACTTATGCTGCGGCAATTGTTATACACACACGTTTCCGTGATATTATACTTGGCGAAGAAACCCAAAAGTAGTATGTGACAAAATTTTAAGTCGTGAAGTTCACCATTAATATATTAGTCGCAACGGTTTCGCACTTGACTAAGAAAAAGTCGAAATAAGATTTAAAGATACCTAGATTACATTATTATGAGTACGAGACGATTAACTGTATAGTATTTAAAAAACGTCTCGAGCACACCACGGATATTCGGGAACATTGAAGAATGTTCTAGAGGTCAGAGGTACCTATCGAAGTGACACGAAGGTGTCGGAAGTTTCACTTGGATTATGGAATCGAGTGTTGGGCGCATCGTATACACAACGCGAATCTATACCAAGACGAGGAAATAACGCGAATATAGCGACGTCGCCGTTTAAGTCTCCTGCAGCAAGGTTCGGCGTATGACGACGAAAACAGGATTTAGAACCGGGAAACGTGGTTGGACCTCGCGTCTCTGGGTCAAACTCGGGGGACCGCGCGAGGAGACGGTTGCAAGTTGCCACCCTCCCCCCCCGGAGCAACGGCTAGGGCGACGCGGCCGACAAAACAAACCGATTTCGCCGCACAATTTTATTGAAAACATAATACCAGACAGGTGTACGTAAAATATGCAAGGTACTCACGGTTCAGTGGGTGTTTGTGCTTGCCGTCGGCGATTGTCCCCCGCGTCGTCTACCGGAGCCGCTTTGTGGTGGTGCGGACTGCTCGGGGTCGTGCGTACGACTGCTCGTCGAGGGTGGGGGTTGGTGGTGCGACGTCGTCCGATTGTTGCGGTGCGCGCGTCCTTCGGTCTCCGCGGCGTTGGGCTAATTGAGCGGTCGCGAGTCGGTCGCCCGGTCGCCGTGAGCTGCCCGCGGGAGAAGCGGACGGCCGCGGAAGGAGCGTGCGGGTGAGGTGCGTGTCACGCGGCGAGTACGTGCAGCGCCCGCGTACGCGCTAGCGCGTATTTTCTCGTCTTAAAGATCGCCGCGGACCGTACAAACGGTACGGCGTCGTACAGCGCGTGTCAAATGTCAAGTATAAAATGTTATAATTTTAATACGATATAATAATATATGTTTACAATGAATCGGTCGGCCCGTGGGTTGTACGGCGATTTCGGTCTGGTCGATTACGGCCGAGCCGGGTGGGCGGCGTGCGCGGCGTGTTCGAGGTTCCCGACGAGACGGTGCGAGGGGAGGGCGACGTGAAGCGCGCGCGAAACAGCCGACCAGCAGCAGCGGTTCGTGGGCAAGTGACGCCGAGCAGCGTACGTTTTCTACGTGGACGGCGGCGGCGGCGGCGGTCGGTAAATCGCGCGTGATATTGTTGTGTACTGCATCTCGCGGTGATGATGTGCGGCGGCCGGAGAGAGCGATGCGTTTTCGTGAGAGGCGGCGGCGACGAGAGGGCGGGCCGGACGAAAGAATGCGATCGCTCGCCCGTCGCGTGGCCCACCGCCGCCAACCGGACCCGCCGCCGCGCAGAGGGTATACAGTTATTTGGTTGCTCGGCGGGGCAAACTCGTCGATTTTCCATCCGTCTCGTTTTTTATATTATTGTGGTCTGGTTTTACACCTTATACTCTCTCTCTCTCTCTCTCTGTTAATCTCTCCGCGTCTCTTTCTCTCTCTTCCCACGAATGCGTGTTATAACATAAATTCATTACACGCGCGCGTATACAGGACGATCACCGTGTCAGCCAAACTCGAGTTTTCCCCGTGGGTTTTGGCGGTTTTTCGAAAACTTTCGTCTTTAAACCGTTTCTATAGTATGCGTTTCCGCGATAGAACCGCAGTAGTACTACGTCCTGATTCGCAACCACTCCGCGATGGAGATCAAACGGATATCGAATACCTTACCGTACGGACTATACATTTACTAAACATCACCAGCACTTTAATAAGGTTTTCCGAGCATTTATTTTGTCTCTTGCCTGTACGTCACTAAAACTAGAAATGGAAAATGTGTATGGGTTCTTTGTGTATAGGTACTGCATAACGTCTAAGAGTGGTGAAAAACTCAGTATTATGGTTAACTGTGTATAGGTGCTGCTCGTACAAACTCATCTGTACATGGTGCATGTAACAAATGTATCTCTAACGTTGAACTGTTTGCGAAAATTATTTTAGTTTTAGAGATACATTTAATAACCGATGCTATTTTAACCCTTATTTATTTATAATTTTCGGTTTTCGGAACGGTGATATGTATTTTTACAATACCAACGATCACTCTGTATGTAAATAGATCGGATTATTAATATATATATACCTACAATAATGAACCGCAGTGACAGTGAATATTAATTATTTCACCGCAGTGGTCCTCAACGATAGTTACATCAACTTTTCGTAGCCTCCAGCCACAATTTTCCCGTTGTCAAATGAAGCCGTTTTAACCAACAGTTTTGCCTCGGGGAGTTCCGTATTCACCTTTGACGCTATGTATACCTATAATAACTGTAGGCATTTTTTAAGAAAGTCTTTACTCGAATGATGAAATGGAATTATAAAAAACATTTTTTAAATATTTCAAAAGAAGTGTAAATTTTTACGAACAAATATCTGTAGAATACTAGAACATATGATCATCAGTCTTACTCAAACGTTTTTAATGGTTAAATCACTAAATCCATCACGAAAAGTTAATCCATTGATATAACCGGGAGAAAAAATTAATACTGAAATAGTCATTAATATTATTTAATTTACAACGGTCAATGTGGTTGAATTAAAAACAAAAATACACCCATTTCCAAAGATGACAGTCAAAGTACATATTTGGAATTCTTACGGGAATTTTTATTTATTTTTATTTTTTTGGTAGAGTTGTAGCAGTACCATTTATCAGTGATAATTGCTTAGTTCATGTCTTCTCCTGTATAGTTAATCCGATGTTCCCTAGCCCCTAGGTTTGCATTATTACATATTATAGCTTCTCAACTGTTTGTATTACACAGGTACGTATACAGGCACACGCAAGAAGTCTCTTGATTTTAGGCCCGAAGCGGGCTCAGCGGAATAACGACATGAAATAATTGTTGACGGTGTAATATGTTGTACTGTATATTATTAAATATAATACCCTGCCGGTATTTCTTAGCGGAAACCGAAACGTTTACTATTTTAGCTATTTCAATATGCTGTGTACGCGTATATAAATATAGGTATAAGAGCGCGCGTACAACATTATGACGTATACAGTATTATAATATGCAGTAGTCGGTCCTCGACTCGTTTCACGTTATCGGATTTTTTCCAACACGTTTTACGAAACATAATAACCGTTATAAGACATCACAGCGAATGTACCTACATCATCATCGCGTCCGTACCACAGCGGGGCTATTACGCGTTTTGCATATTATGCGTTGCGGACGGCCGAAATGAGTCTTGAACCCGAAATCGGAGGAATCGGGAACATAACAATAATATATTATCTCTCGGCCATATATTATATAGTTTCACGCTATCGCGATGCCGAAAACGCGCACGCATAAGACGGTTTTTTCTACGTCCCAAAACGGAATATATTTCATTAGGTATTACAGTTGAGACACTTACACGTTATTGTGTTTACAGAATATACGCACTGTACACACGGCGGAGTGTTTACAGTTAGCGCGCGATTTCGTTTGATCACTATATTTACAATACTACTGAGTATCATGTTAATATGCACGTATATACTACGTGTGGGTATAAATTATAATGTGTGTGTGTGTGTGTGCGTGCACTGCGAAATGCTAACGGAATGATTATGTTATTTAATTCAAATGGGTATAATTTGTAATTCGTTTAGGTGTGTGACTCTTGTTTAAAACGTAAACGGTATTTTTAGTTTAAACGATCGAGGCATGAAAATATCGAATATTTTACATAAATACAAGTTTAATATAATACTAACCTAACCTAACCCAGCCGACGTCAAATAACTTATACGCATATTTACATCGCTCGTCCTCGTTTTAGTGTTACACTGTATTTTCAAACGAAATAAATTAGCCCCGGCGTTACATCAGCTGTATACGTATACTGTTGAAACATAACAATATTGTAATTTCAGATCCAATAAGGCGTATTTTACATATAAATAATGAAACCCTTATATTATAGCAGTTGTATCAATTATTATTTATTGTAATAATATTGTTGTGAAAACCCTACCCACTTATAACTGTAATATCGTACGCATAGTTCGTGTTCTAAGACGGGAAGGTTAAAAAATGTCTTTGGATAGTTTAAAATATTGTTATTAATTAATAAACACACCCATAACTATTATTGTAGTCATCATAATCTCACTCTCGTAATATCTAATGAATAAAGTTCGTATCATTATTGTTTGTTTGCGATGTTACAATAATTGTATTTTTTACCAAACTCATTGAGGTCATATACGATTTTCTAACATACTGTGCACCGTTGTTCAATAGACCAAAACATCTAAATTACCTACTGGTTATCTTCAACGACTTGAAATTATTTTTAACTCCCACTTTCAAAACAATGGTATTTGGAGAAAACAAAATCACGTTAATAAGGTATAATTATATTATATACCTATGTTATTTTTTAGTGATGAAATTATTATTGTGCCGTACACTAGGTCCAGAGTAAACATTACAACGAATTTCATTAATTTCTTAAAATTCCCAATTAGATTTTATACCGATGATGCATTTGGTTTGAATCGATTATGTAACAGCTATAGTATATGCATAAGGGAGAAATGTTTGTATATTATTCGACCTATAGACGGGATATTGATACATCTGATAATAAAAACCCGGATATGCATACTTTGCACATACTGTGTCAGAGGTATTGTCGTATTAAAACTGAAAGTTATATGAATCATCACGTTCTAAAAAAAATTTAAAAATTCTAAGCAAACCTCATTCACAATATTAGTATGAATAACAGAATAAAGAACATTTTCGACGAAAAAAGTGTGTTGATTACTGTTGTTCCAAAGAAAAAGAAAACTTGCTTAAAACTTTCACAAAATTGAAAAAAGTATATGGTGGTTGAAGTAGAAAAATTAAAATCAATAAATTATTAAAATTGTAGATCCGCATAAGTGTATTCATTTGAATTTATAAGATATAAAATTCAATTTATAATATCTATTTCAAGTCAAGTCGCGCAAAAGTGTACAAAAACGACATAAAGTTACTTATACAGGAATTACAGTATGAAAATGAGTTGCCGTGAATTCTACATAAATCCCAAACAAACGACCAAAATCTACTAGATTACGCGAGTAAGTATAAATAACTAAATATACTAATAATATACTAAATAATAGAAAATTGAAAAAAAAATGGTCAGGAAAATAGAATTATTAGTCATAAGTATATGATAATTATTATGTAAATAATCTGTAAGAACAGTAAACACTTTTAAATATTTTATTAGTATTCTTGATAGGGTTATTTTTTGTTAATATAATTTTTCTCAATCAATAATACATTTTTTAATAAAATTACATTTATACCTACCATTAATTTTTTATCAATAATATTTATTCAAATTTATATTAACAGTTAGATTTATAATAACAATTATATAATTTTCAACCTTGTCTGATATCATCCATCTACCCAGTCAAAAACACAGAATAAAAGTATGAAACATACATTTTCAAAAATATTGAAAAATTTATCAAAATAATAAGTAACTGCACATTCTTTAGCGCTAACATAATCAATAATCATTCATAAACGAAATAAACTAACAAAGTTCAATTATCTATTGTGTTATACAGATATCAAACCTACATAACTCATTATCGTCCTAAAGTGTAACAAAGCTTTATTCAAATATGTAACAACACCTACGAATCCGACCTCTAATTATTATACTATTAATATTTAAAATATGACGATTATTTCATTATTAAATGTACAAGATACATTACAAAACCAAAGTATTGGAAAGACTTTCAATTACATGTTTATATTCTAATAAAAAAAATCGTTGTTAAAACTATGTAGTGTGGTTGTAAAATATTTTCCATAGTTCTAAGTATTGCAGGATCGTTGAATATTAGCAATTAATACGCATTTCAATTTTCTATGAAACTTTTCACAATAGAACTCTGGCGATAACAAAAAAGAAATCTCAATTTTTCACGAGACTTTCAACGGCTACTGAGTGAGTGCCTTGTAATAACATATTATAATACATATATATATATATTTATAGACGTATACGTGTGCATTATTTTTAAATTTTTATGCATATTATACTGGGTTTAATGAAAATTTATTTCGTTCTAAAGAAAGAAAAAAAAATTGACGACCATGTTTTTCTATACAAAACGTCTCGGATTAATCGGATCTCTACTCAGGCTTTGGGTGAGAATATGAACGCGAATATTATATTATTTTTGTATTATGCTGAAAATAAAAACACAATGCACACAATAATAATAAATATGTGTATGATAATGTTATTAGTTTTTAGTTTTAGCAGTATAACACGCCTCCTACACAGAGTGTTTTTTTTTCAACGTCTTATTTCTTTGTTCGCGGTTTGAGTTATTTCATTAAAATTATTTTTGTAAGATTTAAAGTCATCACTACGTAGGGTTGTAAAATAATTTGATTTCCAAGCGCTTGTTAACATTGTTTTGTAATGGCATGCAATAAGCATACAAATCGCGGACCGGGATGCGTGTATTGTGTGATTAAAAAATATCACTCTGTATATTATGATAGGTGTTTGCAGGTAAACAGACGAGTGCATACCAATATCGCGCCCATCACTATAATAAATCGGAATTCCATCGCCGAAAAACAAAAAAAAAACTCATCTATATTTATGTACCCAGGGCGTGCCTACAGTGGAATCGCGCGGGTCTGCATTGCGTACAGAACAGGTTATAGAACACCCTTATCCACGGAGTTATGTGTGTTTTTTTTTTAACGACGCAGTCGTCCTATCGTACGCAACCATAAAGTATACTGCCTAAAACAATTTATACTACATGCATTAAATGGATAATCGCTTTATATCTCAATTTATTATCTTAATTAACCTACCAAGTTACGCGATTGTAACGATAAGTATACGACCGATGTGTCCTCATTTTGATATATATTTACGAGGGGTGACATTTTATTTTATGGCGTTCCAGATAACAATTTAAGCGCTACTTAAGATAAATATGTACACATGTATAGACAGTGTAGTGTTTACAGTGAAATCTAAACTCGAGCGAGGACATCAATTCCGCCGAACTCTCTCCCCAGCCGCCCTCGTGAATATATCACTACTTCGTTTATTTGGACACGAGCCAGTATTTTTTTATTACCATCCACTATGGTGCGTATAAAATATATACGTGAACTGGTCATATATTACGGCCAAACAATTATTTCGAGCGGAGTCTACAAGAAAACGACTGACATAATTTGTTTGAAATCATCGTTGTGTCAAAAAGTGTTCTGTTGTTTTATTATACTATTTTTCTAATTTGTTTTGTAAATTTTGAGAAATTTAAAAAGTGACAATCGATGAGGATACACTTCATAATCAATTCTCCTATATTTATTATACTATTTATAGTCTCGTAGAAATACATCATTACAGCTGCATAGCCTACATCACGGTTTTGACCACTTTTACTAATTATCCCATAAAGTGTTTTTCTGAGAATAAAATACATTATTTGTTATTTATCTAATAGCTCTCTCGTTTTGCTCTGAACATAAAACCAATACAACGTTGGACAGTGAAAATTATTATAGTACAAAAAATTACGTGATCATTTGTGTTAAATTGATTGTCATTTAATTTTTTGTTCTCTAATTTCCAGAAAACATGCGATGGGCGGGGAAAAGTGATGTCAATTGTCAAATTAAACTAGTAACCCAATACAAAAAAATTCCTATCAATCCTTCTATAGATGTTCATTATGTGGAAACAATTCTCGTTTTTGCAGCTGATTCGTTTCTGGTGATATTACGATACTAATATTTAGTTTACGAATTAACGATCATAGTCAAATCGTTAATCAACAGGACAAAAACAAGTAAAATAGTATTAAACTCTTCGCTCGACGACGCAACGTTTCCGAAAGCACAGAACAATTGTGGTAATTATATCGGATCGAGTAAAGATGAACTTGTCGATGAACTATTTCGGTTCAACGTCGTTCTACGCGGTACGAACATCGAATTAGTACAAAAACCGTTAACTGACCGACCACGGACCGACGCCTGAAAACATAATGCGGAAACCAAAAGTACACGTTCTACCATCGATAGTATAATCACATAAAATCGAATCTAATCTAAACATAATTTTGAGGTTTTCGTTACGTTATTCAAAAGACGTCCATATACGTGTGTTCAAATGAATAACAAGACGCAGAACATGTATATCATTAGCAGGGCTAGAATTTATATGCAACAGCATGTTTTTTTTGTAACTCCTGATTATTGATTTTTTCAGTAATGTCCACGAATCACCTCATGATGAGATAAATGGTGGTGTTCTTATTTTGTTTTTGCATTTTTGGATAAAATGCATATTATGGGGTGAGCTGGTTGAGCCAAGGCTTAACCAGAAATTTTTTAGGGACGTATAAAATGTACGAATTTATTTTTGTATAATAAAGTTATGTCTGTGGACAATTTTTCGTCGCGATAGTGGGATACACATCATATACAACATTATATACATAATTACATAAATATACAAGTACATAGACATATATATATATATCTATGGCATGTGATGCCAATAACTTTTCATTATTCTTTTAACCTCAAAAACACATGTCTACAAACACAACACAGTGTTATGCGTGCCTACTCTATATCATGAACACTGCTCGGACTAGAATTTTCAACTATGACGTATGTTGATAAACTTAAAAAAAAATTTGGTGGGGGGGCACTATAATTATCGCTCGGCCGGAAATTTAAGTTTGCGCACGCCTACGATCATTAGGCGCGTTGTAATCGAACGACAATAATCACCGCTAATTTTTACGTCGGATTGCCGCAGAAAAATTGTACGGCTCAAACACGAGAAAGTAAGGTACTCCGATGGCCTGTTATCGTGCACATCCAACGCAATAAAAGTCACTTGGATTCACACTGTGCCGCGCGCGCACATGTTATCATAATACTGCAGCTGCACATACGGGGACCTGTGTATTATAGACTGCAAATTGCAATACGTCGCATTAATTAAGTACACGCAACAGCCATATTGTCACCGTGCGGGTATGCTGCGGCGGCGCGCGCGTGCCGGAACTTGCGGTACACGACGCCCGGGGCAAATTCATTGGAATACCTCGTCGCTGAACGTCAACCCTTTAAGCCAGGGGTGGCCAAACGGTCGATCGCATACGATTTAAAAGTCGATCTTTGGCATCTTATTAGCATTTGTATTTGCAGCATACACTGATTGTCTCCGGTGGTTTAGGCTTGCAAATCATTGTTATCATTGTTCATCGTTGAAACTCTGGTCGGCGTTCTCTGCTCAAGTCGACCATCTAAAGGAAAATGTTTTCTTGGTCGAACTCTACTCGAAAAAGTTTGGCCATCCCTGCAGCTCTAAACCGACCATAACGCGTCCTGTATTATTGTAAAGCGCGAACGGACTCTTCGCCTCCGCCTACCGAGTACATGTGTATCATGTTAATGTGTACCACCACTCGAACCGGAGTAACACACGTGGTATTAGAAATATTATATTCAAATTAATGACGATCCGTCGCGCGGGAATTCGAACGACTGGAAAACCGCCACGTGGTCGTCAAATCGCGTGTCTCGAGAGGCGCCAACGATAATAATATATGCATATATAATATTTAAAAGATTATTCTGCTCGACTTATGACCGCAATCGGTGATCGCCGACCACGCCGTGTCGAACGCATGTTTGCGGCACAGAAAATAGAAATCTAAAAGAAATCGTCAGATCCACGCAGCCGCTCCTCAGATGTTCTATTTCTCCGATTCTCTGAATCAAAGAAGCCGCGTATACGTACGACATGACGAGTCGTAGGCGCGTGTAGAATAGAACACGAAATATTAATCTTCGATAGTAACATATCCGACTCGTCGTCGGTGTTAAGTTCAGAGTTAGCACAGCATCCGAATATTAATAATTCGACTGTTTTTTTTTTTTTCAGTAACCGATTATATTAAATAATTTGTAACCTGAATATTGGAATTTGTAACCTCGTAATCAAGAATTGAAAAAAACAATATTTTTGTATCCTGGGTGCTGGGCAGTCGACTCATATCTTCTCTAACTTCTCTTCATGTAATCTATTTGTATACGTTTTTATGATATAAATATTTTTTACCCATTTTAAAAGCTTTCGTAGACAGTACATTTATACGCTTGACGAGTCGCCAAAAAAGTGTACACAATGAAATCTAAACAACCAAAAAAAATGTTGTAATATTTATTCAAACTCAGCTAAACAGTTTGGTGAAAACTGTACTGCAACACTGTTTACACTAACAGTTATTTTTTTTAGGTTCTAATTTTGACGACGATTTTAGAAAAATTGAGAGTTAAAATATAATCCTGCTGCAATATAAAAATAGTTTTCACTCGGAATTTCAATGTGAGTACGAATAATATATGTAAATTAAGTGTATGTAATTTATTTTTTGATTATCCATACAAATCCATTACCTGCACCTACCTGGGCCCCAATTACTTCGGTTAATCGAAGTCCTGCTGCAGTACATTAATTTAAATAGTAATTACTATCAGTATATATTGCAAATTAAAACGGTAACATTGTATCAATATAGTTTAATAAGTTATAAAGAGTCATATACATATTTTTACAAGGGAGCAATAAAAAAAATTAAATTTAACCTTCGATTTGAATAACCGCACTGTTATCTGTTAATGAGAGAAATATAACTGTACAGTCTAAAAAGTTCGAGGAGGGTATTGATACCGTTCATATTAACTTATTACTTTATAAGGAAAAAAATTAACGAGCTGCCGAGAAATTTGAGAAAAAAGTTACAATTGTATTATTATTCACGTCATGAACTCGAATAATGGTAATGATATGTACCTGAATAACTCTCGGATTTATCATCGGCAAATTTACCATAGAAAAAGTTGAAGTCTATCCGATATAAAGCACCTAATAACATTTTCAGATAATGTAGCCTAGAAATACATTAAAGCAGTAATTCTCAATTGTGTTCACTTAAATACAAGAACATCAACAACCTATTGATTTATAGCATGCCTTCAAAAATACTGCCAAGTACCATTCATCACGCTAGTTAGAACGTTGAGTGCAGATGCCTATTAGTGCAAGTTAAACACCGTTGCCAAAAAAATTTTTTTTTACCACAGAATACGTGTCGTGTAAATTTGAAATAATTATAAAATAGAAACATAATTATTTCATTGCATTTATACTATACGGCGTTAAAAATTATCCTTATGTTAATTGTATTAAAAACAGAACACTTTTTTACTTTTACACATTAGATGAATTGATTTCTGTAATTTTAAAAATAATGTAGAGGTGTATTTTTAATAAAAAAAAAAGTAAAAAAATAATATAAAAAAAGTTAAAATTATTAAAATGTATGCGTTCAATTTCTTAAAACACATTACATATCAGTAATAACTATAAATTTGTACAATTATTCAAATAACATTAAAATGTTCGACTCAAGGCGAGTAGGTACGTCGTAATACCTATAATGAGTATAACTGAATTTAGAAATGTATTATTCTATTTTATAGGAGTATAGAACTATAAAGTCTTGTTCTATGACTACGATAACAATTATGGCATATGTTGATTAAAACCATAAACATATTATGTAAATATCGTTAAATTTACTCCGTACCCGCGTTGAAGGTATAATAACTGTTATAAAATAACATATTTTCTAAATAAAAGCGAAATATTTTTAAATATTTGTACTTAATGTGTTTAAATCATAAAATTCACAACACATTTATTTACTTGGTAGCTTGCAAGCATATGATATATTGTATTACCTTATTGTTAAACTGTTCTTAAAATAGTGCAAATAGACAATTTTTTACTAATTTTTCGCTCCAAAACAAGAAAAACATACAATTTTTCTAAAATATATGAATAGGTACTCAATACTTTTGTTATAAAATATAATATAATATATTTATACATATATGTATGTTTTTTATTTGTTTGAATTCAAATATTTGATTTGTACGTGTGAAATAATAAAATTATAAGCATATTCAAAAAATTATATGAGTTTAAGTAGAAAAAAGTTTGTTTGTTTCTGAGACGATACTATTACAAGCGAATACCACTTCCGTCTTTCCATCCATCAAAGTACTGTTTGAAGGCTGTTGGTTCACCTCCTTCGATGACTCGGATAACCTATGGTAAACCAAAAATGCAAATAGTATATTATAATATTATGAATAAAAAATAATATGTATAATTCGACATACCCTCGTCCATGCCGGATAATTGTTTTCCTTAATGAAAACTTGGGCGCGCTTAAGAGATTCCACTTTTTCTTGAGTCGTTCCCTTTTTGCCGACCCAAACATATATTCCGGATGAAACTGTATCCAAAATGAAGCAATCCTAAAAAAATATTTGAATACGAATTACATTGTAATCCTGTTTTGGGTTTGAAAATTCCACATCCGGCGATAAACTCACATCAGTTTTCAAATGTGTCTGAACCAGAGGCTTTTGGTCGATCTTTTCCGTTGAAATTTTTCCACCTTGAGCGTCCGATATTTTGTACAAAACTGGTGTTGCCTGAAAAATACATGGTTAATCCAGAAATAAATTATTGAGTCTGGTTAATAGTTATGCTTACTGCTTCTTTCTTCTCGAATTCTTGATCGTCTTCAACAGCAGGTGGGACTTGTTTGGCGGATCCAGATCCCAATTCTTTAAAGTATTTTTCAAATTCATCCGGAGTACTTGATCCATCTAATTTAAAAATATGGCCATGATATATGTTTTAATAATATAATAGAATTAAACTAATGCATTTACCTACAGCATAAAAAACTTAAAAACGACTACATAATTTGAAATCAAAATGTATTTCAACACATCTAAAGAGTAGATACATTTTTATATATTCTTCTATGGAACTCAGGAATATCTAAATGTTTTAGCAGATGCGTATGATTTGAATAAATAAAGTAAGCAGTAAGTTCACAAGCCTTTTTTAGATTTAAAAATTGATAGGGTTAGAAAACAAATTTATTTTTCAGAATTCTTATGGCAATTTAATGTTCTCTCTCTCTCTCTCTCTCTCTCTCTCATTTTCTCTTTCTTATAACTACTTTTATAATTATTATAACTATATAATTAATTAAATTCACTGATTAAGTAAGCACTTATTATTCAATATGAATTTTTGAAACAATCCGGAAACTAAGCATTCATTTTCGTAATAAGTTTTTAAATTTATATTATGTTATTTATTATTTCCATAAACAATTTTAAATGTATTTTTATGACAAAATAGAAAATATTGTTGATTTATTGAACAAGGATTATTGTAAATAATTATTGATTTTATTAGAAACTATACAGTTCTTATAATAAATAACTAGTTCTCAGATTCTGATTTTCATAAAGTACCATAAAAGGAAAATGAATGGGTAAGCAAGAATACATATGTACATATAGCATTTAAATAAAAAGTGATAGAATATTTTATGAAGAAATCGATTTAAAAAATATATAGATAAGGAAAGATTAGCTTTTCATAATATTATTTTATTTCGACATATTTTACTTATGCGGTAAGGCGTAATAATATAATAATGCAATTAATTGAGTTTTGGAATATGATGATGTGTGCAATTTAAACTTGGTAATATCTTCAAAAACTTAATTTTATATATTGTGAGAATTATAATAATAGTATTAAGAGCGATCTAAATACGTCTTAGTAAAGACGTTGTGTAAATCGAAAACTATTGATAATTAAATTATTGATAAAATATATTTAAAGAATATTTCAAAGACTGAATAAACATAAAAATATAAATGTTACATATTATTTAATATTTAGTTTTAATGGGTTTTTACGGCTTTTTGAAAAATAACACAAATTACAATATAAACATGGTTTAAAGTAAAAACCCTATTATTGCTAAAAAGCATTGACATCTCATGCGTATGCTAACCTCATGATTTATAGGTTATTAATACATAATTGAATATCAATAGTACAGTTATTGTTTCGATGCAACGGATGTTACTCACCAACAATGTTCACTTTGACTCTTCCAGAATGGTCCTGATCCCTAACTTGATTGGCAACGTTTATAGCCTTCAAACGTTCAGTACCCTTGGCTTTTGGTCCGACATACACAAAGATTTCTTTGCCCGTGTCCAAAATGAAACAATCGCCTTCGTTCATAGACGTCACTTTCGGTTCAACTTGTCTCACACGAATATTTTTTTTGCCCTTGATCTGGTACAGTTTCTTTTCGCCCCCGGCGTTGATTTCTGCATGATGAAACCCGGATGCTATACCCCCAGGTAAGTAACGAATGGCTAAACGAAACAATCAAACAGTATTGATTGTTAGTGGTGACGAATGAAAATAAGTAATCGAGCTGTGCGTAGGTATACTGACAGGGTGAGAAAAGTGCTAGGAAAGCTTGACTTTCGTGGTCTTGAGTTTCTTTGTGTTGCACCGGATCTCCGCCGAGAGCATCGTCCAGTTGAACGGAAAGAATTGCTGCAGCGCCGACTTCATCCTTGAAGTTACGTATGAATCGTTGAATTAAAAATGTATCTTTAAAAAATGTATAATCTTTATCTACTAACTTGTGACGATGAGCTGCCCGACCAATAGTAAATGTCAGATGCGAATTTCTTGTTTTTACTTTTATCTTCTTTCGACTATAAATCAGCAAGTGTTAACAATCAATATCAATAATTAATACGCGCCACGTAGAATTGTATTGACATTGTATTGATTATGGATAAATATGTACTTACGTTTAAAACAATGTAAGAGTCCCCAGTGTAAAATTTGCCATAATCCTTTACCGGATAAAGCACAGGTTCGAAGTTCTATAAAAAAAAAAAAAATTATAGCACGAATAACGTAGTAAGTACGTAAACATTACGTTAGAACAATTTAATAAGGTTTTAATTTTAGAAGACACAGACGTTCACGATGTTAATTTTTTATGTACCTACAACTTATGTGGTAATAATGTTATTGTTTCGTGTCACTGCCATGCCACGAGAGAGACATTTGTGACGAGGAAAAAAATAATAAACAGACGAAACGTTCAAGGCCAAAAAGTATAAAAAAAAACCTTCAAATCGACCTTCACAGTGGTAACCACGAGTCTTATGGGAACCTATTATTGTACACCTCGACGGACTGGTTATAAAACCATATATTCGTCTTACTATACAGATTATATAAGATGTACATGGTTTGCATAGCTTTTCAACACATGTATGATTGTATTCGATTCCGATGTAAAGACTAACGAGGAAGTTATTGGTTATCAAGATTAGGTTTTTTTTAACTTTGTCTACGAATACTTTTTGAGCAGACCTCCTACTCCAAAAGTTATAAATGTACGGCTCCATCCACGATTGGTAACTGAACACAATTACTTTGCATTCACCTAACGGTCTGTTTTTTGTAGAACTTACAATAGGCTTTTCAAAAATGTAAACATATTTGCCGTGAAATAAAGTATTAATATACAAAAAGGTAAAAGGGTATATTTCAGCGTTGTTTGGTTATGAAATAATATTAATTTCTCTTCGTTGAACCTACATACCAGAAGGTCGATAGGGAAAATTAAAATCGCCGAGCGCTGCGATACGTAGTACCAGCATACATTTATATTTTCTAATACACTACGGATCGCGAACGTTTTTAAACCCAGAGGATTTGAGTTGACAGATACAACACCGCGCCACTGCCCTTAGCCTAGCTTTCATGGCCGTACAATTAGGTAACTCTTTCTATTGTTAACCGAAGGGAGTCATGACCTTTAAAAGTTATAAAAGCTCATTTTCGTTGACCGGATATTTTTTGTCCGCCTCGACCATTTACGACACTAAAGTTGCACCGCGAATACCATGTTACCGTCTATATGTTGGGTGCACTTAAACGTACAATAATGTGAAACGGCGTAAAATTAATACACGTATGCGTACGTTATATTTCACGATAAGTAATGTACGTATTTGATTTGTTAATTTCCAGATAGTAAAACAACAATTATAAAAAACCGTTTGTGCGTTATATTATGAATGAGATTATCTATATTTATAGCATTATTTCAAATTTTTGAGATCCATCGCTGAAATCATTTATCTGTGTATTGTATCACGTTATGTTTTGCTCATATGCTATTAGTTCTGTAAGCGTTACATTTAGATATGGTTTTAGTTTTCAAGCGAACGCTGAACAGTCACGTTTTGATGACCCACATTAGATGTCATAATAAAAAAAGTGTTTGCTCGATATAATATATGTACACGGGTGTGTACATTTATATCAAAAGTAACTATTGAAATATAGATAGATCGTACAATTAAAATCGTATCCGATTACACTGGGTTGATACTAGACCATTGTTTAGGACATTTACATTTTACATATTACCATAACACATGTGACACATCTTATAATTTTATCGTGACATCATGCACTGCAAAATTATCCTATGACGTGTTACACTCGTTTTAAGTATAGCCGACGGTATTCGGAGAAAACATTGTGATATGCAGCTGTAGTAAGTAGGTATCCCGAGTAAAGCGAAAAAACTGTTCTTACATTTAACCACGGTACGACTTACCCTAAGCTAGCAGGAAATAAACACCGATGTACCGTGTATACGGTATAATACTCACAGCTTAAAAACCGAAACCATTTGATACCTATAGGAATGAGTTAGGCGTGAAAAAAAACAATAAGCTACATACGCATGGGTGAGAATTTCACTGTAAAAGCGTGTTTTTAAAGGCTGTTGGTAAACCTAAAACAGTGACACGTAAACTTTGGTTTTGAAGTATGTTTTTTTTTACACTGCCGTCGGGTGTCGTCGGCAATCGTCGGCCTATATCAAATATTATAATATATAATAATTAATATAATAATATTATTCCACGCTTCAGTAAATCGTAATATGACTTGAGATAACGATACTAACCCATTTGTTACCGATAGTATTAACTTATAAGTAATAACTAAAACGATTAGATAATTTACGTTCGTTTAAAATGTTATAGAAACGCTAGTAATTGTTACATGGTTAAATCTCGAATATTATAATTAAAAAATGGAGTTTAAAAAATTTGTGTACCTAATGATAAAATAATATTGCAGTTACATACCAGTATGCATGCTACCATACATTATATTATAAGTGGTCAATTTAGTATAGAAATTTGAGAACATTTTCATGTTAATGTTACAATACATACAACAAATAATAGTTTTAAATTATAAGTACAATTTATTAATCAGTTAATCAAATAATTGCTTATTATATCAGATTTTTATTTTTGTAGGGCAAATTTAACATAGCTTTTACTTGATCGATAAAAGCCACATATATTAATCACAATTTTCACGAAACACGCAACTATACATTATTATTATTCACTCACAAGCATCGAAACTATGTTATTACTTATTAAGTATACTATTATTATACATTGATTTTACTATACTTTTCAACATGAAAGGATATAGAACATTTCACAGGATAGAAAATTGGAAACATAAATATCAGTATCTATTTAAAATTCTTTACTATTGATCAAAACACTTCTTGACTTCAAAAGACAAAACGTCATTAAACTTAAGCTGCATATTATTCAATATTATCTAACTATGCATTAAACATTATTCAATTTATCAGTGATTATATAATATATTAAATTAAATTTAGATCATAATATGCTTCTCAAATATAGATATGATATCGAACTATTACATTTTACGATGAGCATTGAGGTTTAGCAAGGAGGAATAATATTTTATTTGTTAATTTAAGTACAGAGTATCATAAGTTTTAATAAGAGAAATAATGACTTGGATACTTAATTTTATAATTAGTATATTTTACTGTTTATATGCAATCATTGTGTTAAACGAAGTACCTTATTAGTTGTGTTCAGTGTACAATTAAGTAAATTAGAAAAACGTTAGTTTTTTACTTGAAAATTATTCTTTCTTCTGAAAATTAGTTTTTATATTATACACCCACGCAACAATAATGTGTGTGGAACACAAACGTATTAGGTACCTATATTATAGTGTTTACAAAGCAGCCTCGTAAACATAACGACAGCTAAATATTACTCATGTGCTCCTATACAACACCAATATTGACGTATTTTTTTTATAAAAAGAAAAATTGGACTTTTAAAAATAAACCTTATCGAAATACCATAGCACTGTTTTTTTTTTCTTCTAATTTAAAGAATATAATAATACGACAAATAGACACGTCCGTTGGACGCAATCGTAACGATATTACGCGTTATCTCGTTATGTGATTCCGGTGTTGGACACACGCAAAGAGAAAGTGGAACAATAACGACGGTATAAAGGATGGAAATGAAATAAAAAAAAAAGACCACGGCTAAAACCCGTACGTGTCCGTCGTGCTGCGAAAACGAAAATGGCGAAAAACAAAGTGTACACATAATAGTAGAAGAATATTACCTCGATTCTCCAGATCTTAAGTCCGGCCGACTTGCCGGCAGATTCGAACGCGGGATGCATAACCGACGGTCGGAGTACAGCGGTGCTTTTTGGACTCGTCGAACCCGTCGACGCGGCTTCGGATGGCGAGAAAGTAATGCACACTATCAATTGTAGGAGCGCTAGTAATGTAGTCATGGTACTGTGATTCGCGGCCGACGCCATCGTGACGCGTCTCGTTCGCCTAAAAAAACCGAAACCAATTATTGCAGCAGAACCACCGGCTCGGCGGGATAATTATTTTTAACTGTATCGCCCTCTCGTCCGGGGATCGAAATCATCGTTGACGAAACGTGGTGCAGTCGTAATACAACTCGACGTTGTGATAACTGCAATGATATCATGTTGAATAACGTACATTGCAGGAATGCAAGACGTATACTGCATTATTCGTACACTCGGCCCAAGGTTAAGCGCGCGATAACATTTAAAGTTATACAACCAGAAATCGCATACGTATATGTATATTATTACAGAATATATTATAATTTGGTTATATTTCATGTGTTCCGACGTCGGGGTTATTCGGCGGACTGTTAAAATAATGGATTTCGTTTATTACACGCGCGGTTAGTAAACGAACATGTCCAGTGTGGGCCCAATGCCCGTGATATCTTCTTGAAAAATAAATAAAATAATAAAACGTACTAAGATATGTGGTATTTATATTATGGCATAGGTTAGACCAGTGATCTTCGACCGGTGGGTCGCGACCCATTTTTGGGTCGCGTAAGCTTTAAAAATGGGACGCCATAAGTATTATTTTTAAAATTAAAATCAAGTTTATAAAATTATATGAGGTATAAGAATATTTTTTTAATTATTAATCTTAGAATATTAATAAATGAAAATACAGTTCAAAAATTATGTATCAACAATATGTAATATATATATATAGTATAATATTAAAATGGATATCAAATCATAGTATGATTTTACGTACTACGACATGAACTATAATAATTAACAATTTTAGCTTTTTTTGTTTTTCTACAAAGCTAACGTGGCCGTGGGTCGCGAAAAATGTAGGCCTAAAAAAGTGGTCGCGAGTCCAAAAAGGTTGAAGAGCTTTCCACCGAGATTTACACGTAGCGATTTCTCCCGTGTTAATAGAGATAATCAAAATATGTTTTTTAATGAGCATCCTTGGACATAGGCAATTTTGTTGACAATGATTTGGTAAATATAAGTGCAAAAAATGTATTTTTTATTTCATAACTTTTATAAACTTCAAAGATTCAAAGCCATGTTATAGGGCTTATTATTCTGAAAATGTTGACGGTTCAACATTCAATTTTTCTTAATTTTTAATAATTTTTCTAGCTTACAAGAAAATAGTGTACTATTTACACGATTTTAAACAATAATAACTTAATCAGCAAACGACGAAGAGATAATAATTTACATTATTTCTTCGTTAACCAATTTTTTCTTATAAAAATCATGCATCCAATGAAAACTAAATGTTGAACCGTCAACATTTTTAGAAAAATAAGCCTTATAAAATGGCTATATTCAAAATGCATTAAAGTCCTAAAATAAAAAGTTAATTCTTTAACTTATTTTTATAATACACTTATATTTTTACCTAACTATTGTCAACAAAATTGCCTTTGTCCAGGGATGCTCACAAAAAAAAACAGAAATTAGATAGTTGGTTATTAAAACGGGAGATATCGCCCTGTGTAAATCCTGGTGGAACACCCTGTATAATAATATAGGCTACAACAACTAATAAATCATAAGGCTGTACATGGACGGTTATTGATGGCGTCTAATATAAGTGAGCGATTTCGCCAACGGTATAGAATCATTTACAACCCTCAAGGAGTGTCAAAATAGTCATGCCGTTACATTTGGGAAATCGTGAGCGATGGCTGTGCTGAAAAAAAGAAACACGAGCGTCGACATGTACGAATCATTATTTTCCGGTTCTTAAATTCCATTACCGAAAATAATTTATTCTATTTACTGTTGGACACGCGATTGCGCGTATAAAATATTATTCTACGGGAAAAAAAGTAGGAATTAAAGTGATTTATTTTTTGATTATTTACACATGTCATATCAGTCGTACTGTGATTAACGTGGTTTATATAGTCACTTTAATATTTACCAAAGGATAGATAGGCCCTTCGAGGTACCGGGAAAATCCCGGTATAGTTTCTCCTCACCGTAGGCCATTATTTTTTATTATTTATATACTATAACAGTGTTCGCTAGTTAAAACATATAAACGCCCAGGGCCCGACAGGTATCGTGATAACTCCTAAATCTTAATATACAATAATGCATAGGTTATTTTAAAGCTTAATAAGCTTTAATAAAAAAAAAAAAATTAACCATAAATGCCGATGATATTATTGTCTCACATGTTTACATCGTTGCATGAAGACGCATGATCCGGATAAGCTAGGAATGAGTTGGATATAACTCATGAACATGTAAACTGGTTTACTACCATAATGTATTTTTATTATTTTTGTTTTTTGTATTGAAAACCTGACTGAGCGATGTATCAGAAAGAATTTAGGGAATGTCAGGACGATGTGAAAATAATAAACGCTCCGTTGAAATCATGAATAACTTTATACATTTGGCACAAAAGGTGGGACAAAAACTTGAAATGTAATGCGTTCACGTCAGTCGTTGTTATTAATTCGACAACCCCTGTACAAAGAAGAACGTAACTAATTTTTTTTATATTTTGCTTTAGAAAAAACAAACGCTCGTTCCGCACTGTGCGTCATATCATTATCACACAGCTTCTCGTACACAACGAAAGCCACATGCCCCAGGGGGGTAGTCACTGTACTCAGCGGTGAGATTGATGAGTGAATAGTGCGATGACGCTGACGATGGTAGGACAAACTTTTGTTTTTCTCTAAACCGAAAAATTGAAAAAATCAAGTTACGCCCGTAAGTTTCTCCGTAAGGGAGTAGAATTATACTTGGCAAATGGTTTTGCTAAAACGTATTATTGTTGTAATAATAAAATGTATATCGTATTAACTTATTGTAGTAATTAATATTACATTGGTTGAATATATCAATGCAACTATATCTATTTAAAGTGTTGTATTTGTCTTATAGAAATTAATTGCAGTACATAGATCAAGTGCGTCAAGTGAACTTAACCGAGGTTAACAATGCTTTTATTCGAAAATTTCACAATACTCATAACGGTGGTACCTACCTATACTGTTATATATTTTTTTTTACAGATTATATTTACTCTGATATACTATAGTATATTGTGTACAATGAACTTTTTATATAATATAAAATATAATGAAAATGACATTAAACGTTCTCAATAAAATCATTGTGTTGAATAGTAAACATAAAAATGTTGATTTATCTTTGTTTTCAGCGTGAAACAAGTTTACGCGTAGTATTGTAAATTAATGTCGAGATAAACTTTATCGAGATGCGCAAAACAAATAACGATTATCTATCGACTTTGTGCGAACAGTGTGTAACAATCAGTAATTAATAACATTTATAATCATCAGTCATCGCATTATGCCGGAAGAGACCTTGAACGTGTTCGTCATTATTCAATGTTTTCTGAATACATACCAAAAATTATGCACGGAACTCCGGATTTTGATGATATGGTAAACACGCTGGAAAAGGAGCTAATGACAATTTAGTTATCAATCTATATCTCTCTGTCACTGGTTCATCAAAATTTAAAACGAAAACAAAATGTTCACCTTAATGTGTTAGTGCACGTAGCTAAAATCGGAGGAACTATTAATATTATATTCTAAATGACTTCCTTATCGATGTACCTGTGTTCAAGAACTGGATAAACCAGAGAGAAGTAAGAATATTTAAGAGTGTTGCCGTCGCGTGAGTTTAAATGTGCGTGCAACTCTCTCTCTCAAATATTGTGCACGCCCGAGGTCTAGAAGCTTGCAAGTTTTGCTGGGGTTTCAAACGGAAAATATATAACTGTTTATAAGTATATAATTAATGTTTTAAACGTATTTTAAAATATTCAAAACACGTTTTCATATGTTGGCATGTTGCGTTGTGTTAAGTATTTAAAATGTAAAATATGTTTTGTTCAATATTAAAAAAATACGAAGTATAACAATATTTTTACAACTTGATGGTGTAGAAGCCAAAAATGATAAGTTCATTTTTCACTAAATAATTGTGTCGGTCCATTAGATAAATATAGCCATATAGCCATATAGGTACTTTTTATCATTCTGCCAAGTGTTCCAAGAGACCAAAACAATTATGTACCATATATTATTTTTGTATTTTATTTTTCATGTATTAGGATCAAGGAATATAGTATAAGTTCACAGATATAGCAAGTTCTGTAGTTTTTATCAACAAGTTTGAACTTCAGGATTTGTAATAATCATTAAACATTAGATATGTAATCAAATGTATTCATAATAAATTATAACATTTTTAAAGCTTATTTGATATCAGTATTGCACTTTATTTTATTTTGAATAATATCATACTAATCTAACGCTATTGATTATTTTTATTGATATTACTGTATTGATGAATCATTGAATAATTAAGATTTTAGTAAATGAAGAATGTTTTTATTAAGTCTATATGTATGTTGATAATTTCAAATAATTACCATTTGTCACAATAGCTTTTAAATTACAAAAAAACATAATTATAAAAAAGATTACAAGTTTTTTAATGTGTTAAACGTAGGGAAATTATTAATCTATTAAGTAATATGATTTACGATTATTATTGAATTCGAAATATTATGATCATAACACTATTAATTAGGTACTTAAAAGTATAATAATGATGTCATATACTCATATTGTAATTTATACTACAATAAATCGGTACTTAATAATCAAAGTATCTAATAAATAATATTTGTTAATTTTATTTTAATAGATTTAGGTTAAGTACATTTTATTATAAATGTAATAAAAGTATAACTTACAATTTATAATAGTAAAGTAATGGTTAACAACACTAATGAGTTGATCAAACTCACTTAAAAATTATTACCAGTGAATTTAGTTAACAGTTAACAGCTGCAGTTTGGCAATCAAATATTTAATATTAAATCAATAAATATTTTAATTTAATGAAGATTAAAGTCTACTGATTTCTCAATCAAATGTTTTTATAAAGATAGCGTTAAAGTATTCGATATGTATATTTGATTTAAATACTATATTGACTATTAAAGTAAGTATATAGATAACTCCTATAGCCTTATTAGCTGAGTTACTAAATATTCCCGATGTATACAGAGCAATAAATGTATGAAATGTCATAACGTTCGGCAATAGTTCTTTTTTAATTTTACATAACTGTGAATTTCAAACTATTTAAGTTTAGGAAATGTTGTTTATTTTGATATGGTTTGTAAGTATCAAACAAAAATAAAGGTGGTTTACTGGTAAATAACAATACATTATAATGTTAGTATGATTAAATAATAAATTGGTACATAATACAATTTTTAAGATGTAAAAAACACACGCTGTAAGCACGGTGTTTTCTACAAATAGTTTAAGGCTTTTTTATACCTTGTTGTGTAGAGGGACGAATTCGTATTATGTTATTAATGCAGTACATTTGCACGTTCCTGAGCATCATACATTCATACTATAATATTATTAATTACTAAATTATGTTTCATCTCATTTATAAAATTCTTATCATAAACTAATGATGAAAATGTCTAAAAAATGATCGACTTTACACATTATAAGAGGAAAAATTTTTTTTTCGCAGACATTCGAATTGGTACTCTCGAGTTACCTAGTTATTTTTATTATCCACATTGAATGTGGTTCTATTATTTGAATGTACATTTTATTATCTTGTTTTTTTTTCTAGTTTAATCATAAATTATTTTTTTGGCACGTATTTTGAAAAAACTTGGCTTTCCTTAAAACCAAATCCATTAAAAAAATGTATAATCACATATGCTAAAAATTAGGTTTTAAGGAAAATCTTATTGAATGTACAATACCTTAAAATACGCATGCATTTATGTCCTTTTAAATAATCATATATGCTTTAAAAATAAGCAAAAATGTTTAAATCTGCTCTATCTATAACTAATACTATAACTAATTTCTAACTTAAACATGGATTTATTTGATAAAAAACGCATTTAATTTATTTCGATGCAGGATTATGTTGCATAGTTAAAAATATTTTGATACCATTTAAAAAAAGTGTATTTTTTTGGAAATGAAAACCTAGAAATAAATTATTAAGTATCTAACACATAAAATATCTAATCTAATTTAGTTTAATAATTTTAAGGATTGAAATACTTGATTATATCTTACCTCAAATTCACTGCAAATGTATTTGTGATTTTTTTCGCACCGCTCAGATTCTGTAAGATAAATACTTACTGCTTGTTCGAAATGAAAACAAATAATGATCAAACACATGTACTGCTATGTAACAGATAGAACTTGATCTACTGCTAGCTACTGCGTGTTTGACCTTTCGTACGATGTTGATAAATATCCATGTAAAGCGAAAGGAATAATAATATGTATGTATACGTTTATATCGGGTGAACCATTTAACTCGTTACTTTCATTTACTCGTACAGTTTAAATGTTCTCGTAGGATCATTATTTTCTTAGGTACTCGTAGTTTAAAACATTTTATAACAAGTAATAATTATCGTAAAATCATTTTTATTTTCATTTTTTTCAAGCATATACCTTTCTTGAAGATCATCAAATAGTAGAGTACCTATATAATGGATAACTTTTTAGGCTTTATAAATTTATTATATCAACAACTATTTTTAATTTATTCATTTAAAGAAAAACATTTATCCATAAAAATAATTAAAAAATAATAATTATTGTTATAGATGCTTTAATGCTGTAAACAATTTTATAGTAAATAAGCAGTGAAATTATTTTAAGCAAAATATATAATTGTACTGGACATCTGAACAATTATACATCATAATTATTTTGAATTTAATAGTTGATTATACACGCGACATAAACAATTAACTTTATAATTCTACAACTAAATTCACTAACTAAATGACGATGAAACAAAGTGATCACCCGGTATATACTATGCATACTCGGTGGTTTAGTAATTAGCATTGTTTCTGGTCGATCAATGTGGCTAATCACTAGATGTGCATTAATGATAGCAATGACCTCAGTGTATTCAGAAATTACTCAATCAAAAACTCAAATAACAACACAGAAAACATGAATTACTCAAGATGAATAGAAATACCTACTTCTGAGTATTATGATTCACGCGTTAGTATTTTTCATCACGATGTAAACAAAATTAGACAGAGATTCCAAAGTATACTCGTATAGAGATACCCCATTTGCGTAGTATAATGCAACGACAGAGGTATTGTTTTGATACCATAGTGTACCATATGACTAATACCACAATGTAGTTTTAAGTTAAACACTTGAAAATATTCGTATGTACTTTCGAGTATTGGAGCCTGGCAGTGAATAAAAACTACTAATCTCAAGTGTAATAAAATGACTTTAGCGCATCATTTGAATATTAATTAACAAATGGGATGAAATGTTAGTGCCGTATAATCCAACTCGAATTATATGAAAACGGAGACTTGTGAGTTATGCCTGATTTTTTCACACATCATTGTTCACAATATTATAATTATTTTTTATTAATAATATAATAGTAAACAGGTAATCAAAAACGTAAATAGTCTTGTCAGGTAGCTGCGAGCCTTCCTATTCGGTTCGAAAATGTTATTTTCAGCCAAATTTAGCCATCAGACTAGTATTGTAAATAAATATTTCTTATAAGATTAAAAAAAATATATTTAATACATATTACGTATATTTTAATAAATAAAGAAAATATTATGTAAGAAAAGCATCGAATAGAGAACAATGAAATAATTTAGTTATCTGAACCGTCCGTGATGTTAACTGTTAAGGCTTTAACGAAATAAGAAGACTTTTTTGTGAACAAGTTATGCGTATAAATTGTTTTATCATTCGTGTTTAACGAAATTTAGATTTTGAAAATTGTTTACCACCTAAAGAACTAAAACAGCATTTTGTAATTCGTAGACTTTTTGTCACGAGAACATACTGTATATATTAATCCGCACGACTGTAGACTCGTGCACGTTTAAATGATTTCAATGGAGCCCATTGGTGAAAAAAAATGACGAAACACATTTTGCGTTGAAATGCATAAAGCACTCACCGGAAACGACAAACAAATAATTCGTTTGTCCCTGTTCAACACGTTCATTTCGTTATAAAATATACGTATTCTAGTAATGTAATTATTGAGCGATTTTATCGGACGAGCATATTATATACCAACTCTGCACTCGATCGATCTGTCCTCAGAATTAATACATGGCTAATTTCAGTCTTACCGCGTATGTGACTTATTTTATTACGTTAATTATCTCCGTCAATAATGCCTACCAGTCCTACAAAGAATTACGAAACCCCCTTGTACACGAAAGTACATAACGGTGTTGTGTGTTATCATCACTAATAGAACGGTATAAATTGTTTATCAAAAAAAAATTTGGTTGTCATTTAAATATTTAATAGTGTTTGTAAACAAAACAATTGCGTGCGAGGATATAGTTTAATATAAATACAAGCGCAACTAAAATTTTATAATATTATAACAATACGAATTTCAAAACTCAACACCAAATTATGGAAAAGAATCTCAGAAATATCGGTAAGTTACCACGAAACGATTTGAAATATAGCGATCGCAAGCTATGGCCTAAAGCAGGTGTCACTAATTTATATTTTTGGGCGGCCAAATTAGGAATGTTGAAAATTTTCGAGGGCCATCAAAATAGCCAAGCAAATATTGGTCAACGTGAATTCGTATTTGGTTTCATTTTCATATTGATTATTGGTTGTTAAACATTGAAATCTTATAAGAATTCAGATGTACAATTTTTGTCTCCTTGAATTACTCGTTATACGATAACAAATAATTAATTATTCAAATTCATAAAATGTGCAGCCTTAATTCGCATAAGTCATTTAATTATTGATTTAATACATTGATATAAATAATGGTAATTATATCAATATAATTTTAGCTGTAGATTACGAAGAATTGAAATCTAAATATTCAATACTACAAAATGAGTGGCAGTGTCAGCAAGAAATCATCGGTCAACTGGAGGTGAAGACCACGAAACTCCAGTCACAGCTGAAACATCAAGCCATGTTTTCGACGAAAGTAGGGGCTACCTTGGGTTATTATCTGTGGAGAGTAACCCAAATCCCGGACTCCGTCAGCATTATTCTAAAAGAAGTAATTTAACTCAACAAGTCGAATTCAAAATGAATTATATTATAACTCAACTTTAACCCTGCAACGCGTATTAAGTACTATCGTTGACATTTGGCAGCAAATGAAATATTTAAAAATAACGAATTTCGTCGTGTTTCGTCCTTAACGTATGTAGCTTAGATCATAATATAAACTGCGTGGAGCTACGGCATATAATCGTAAAGCATAGCAGTAGAACTCCATGTCACCACTGAGCATGAGCGTTTACTGTTTAAAACTGCCCCGACAGTAGTTTCCCGTCGCCCGTTATATAGGACTCGGGGACGGATTTGTGTGAAATTATATGAAGTTATTATATTTTCACTTTCGTAAATGCGGGTCGATTTTTGTAGACTTTCTCAGATTGATAATTTTTTTTGTAAGAATATTAAGACTGTTATTGGTGAAGACGAAAAAATAACGAGAGGTATTAATAATATTAAGTGTTCATACATCCTTTTTTTTCCAATCTAAAAAAATCTAATAAAATCAATATTTTTCATTTATATTTAATTTTAAGTGAATATATTGTAGCTTATTAAAGTTTTTTAGATTTTTAGAAGCATATTTTATGATTTTTTAGCATATAAATCCGTTCATATTTATGACGCATGCGTGATAAGGAGACTTTGAGGTTTGGGCCTAAAATTGCCTACTGCGAACTGATATGCTTCACTGTTGGTGAGTACGCGTGCCGCGTGATGTAGGCATAATACAGCTATATATACAGTATAAATAATCAAACATAATGTAATCAACTTTTATTTTAGTATCGAATAACGTGCATATTACAAAATGGTAACAGTGACATATATCATCGATTGTTTATCATAAATATTGGCGTTTTCTGCGTAGATAATACTTTATATACATTACATACAAATTCAAACTAATTTCGACCAAACGTTATTAGTTATTTTGCTGTCCTAAAATATTAACCACAAGGACTTTAAACACATAGGCTGGATACTTATACTGTTAGCTTAATATTCATACTATAATATTATACAAATCGTTTTTAATTAAATCAAAGTTCAAAAGTTATATGAAAATGCGATTCATTTTTTCGTTATCAGATAATGTAAGCCAACCTGATTACGAAATGATTACCTATTTATAGCTTATACTTATATACTGAGTAAGTCTCTTAGAAATAGGGGCTGATCTACCCTTCCTCCTTCGCTCAAAATTGTTTTTTGAAACCTATACGGTACATTGATTTCAGATTTATAAGAACAATTCACCTGTGTCGTATTAGTCACTCGTCCTTGTAATTCGAGGAAATAAAACTCTGTTTTTTTGTGTACACTGTACATACATAATATGGGTAAAAAAAGTACTGTAGAATTATATCATTTATACGTAAAGCTTTCAGATGGAAACATTAAAGATAAAATTTAAATATGTTTCCACGTTATTTTTTCAAAAATTGTTAATAAAAACAGGTTTTTTGGAAGTTGAACATTGAACTTTCTATGAGAATATTTAAATCCTATCATTTTTCTAGAGCCTTATTATTTGTACGTATAATACATTTATGATTATGTATTCAACTTATATTTTCTCTAAACGGGTATAAAAAAATATACTACTACTACTTATAGTACTAGTTATACAAGTTTGCTCCAAATAATTCGTTTCCGTACTTTAGTGTATATAAGTATAATAGTATTGAAGTATTTTCGCAGAACACAAAATTACCAGTATTACCAACGTATAGTTCTAAGATTTACTTCGTTTACTATCGAAAAATGTTGAAATTATTATAATCAGACTTATTCAAGTACGTATTGCAGTGCCCAAACTGTAAAGCATTATTCATACTTTGCAACAATCAAAATTGTTAGTTAGTACTTCTTTTTTAAATTTATTCTAGTAATTGGATTTTATAATGTAGAATTAAATGCAGGTCATATAACTACACAGTTGTATTATCGTTAAAAAATATCTTAATTGCGGTTAAAATAAAATAAATGCGGACCATAAGTACGTATTTATGGTCACGGGCCAATTAGTAAAATACGGGTTTTCAAATATGCAAATACACACCTTACGTGGCTCACATGACGTCACACCTATTGTTTAGCTTAGAGGTCATACTGTTAAGCCCCAATTTTACCTGAAAGCGCTACAGTTTGTACTTTTTAAGAGTCGTATTAGAGAAGATGTAATAGCACTCGACTCGTTGTTAAAGCACCAAAACGGTGACCCATCCGCATTTGTACTAGCAACGATTGTCGCGTTTCATCAATGGCATGGCTCGTCAACTCTTCACGATTCACCTCTCAACGTATTGCGATTATTCGGCGTCTACGATAACGGAAGAACGATACGGCCTTTTTATTACACTTTTAAATATAAATCAGGAAGAAGACTGAATAATAAACAATTATAATACCAGTCCACCCCCTAGGAAACGTACCTATTCATTCGCAGTGGACCTAACGCGTGGTTCGAGAATACATTTGAAACCGTATATTTCATGTTTTATTGTAACGTTTTATGCGCAACTCTCAAATATTATATCGTTACCGATGTCTTGAACGGTTGATTTTCGTAAATTTCTCAATAAACAGGAAACATAGTTCAGATAAAGTTCTTAAATTGTTGCTTTCCTAATATACGATTCGTAACGCGGTTTTTTCATCAATAAATAATAATAATAACATTTTACTTTCCACGAACTCGTACCAATAGGCAATGGTGTGCACAACATATCTAGCGTCGATACGAATATAATTTATACGGTTTTTGTTGTCTTTCAATACTATACGTCATGCTATTATGTAAAATTGATTTCGTTTACTCATTTTTCAGGACAAACTATTCGATCTTTCCGAGACTATGTTAAGCCTACTCACATCGTTCAGTGATATATACCAAACACAAATCCCCACTACGGGTACCGAAGAGACGCGACTTATACTGAGTATTATAGGATTGGTGGCCAATTTGAGCTCGGTGGACACGGGTCGACGGTTTTTTTCGCAAAGTCGTAACGGCAAAAATGTGACCAAGCTCATATCGAACATGGTATCTCGCACTGTATCACCGTCAGGAAATCAGTGGAAAAAGTAAACCGATATTAAAATGCTTACAGTTATTAATCACCGCGTCATTGCAACAGTACAACGTGGGAAACTATTTCTGAGGAAGGAGCCAGGGGTGCCATTTGGGGGATGCAGTGTGTACATTGGCACCCCTATTTTTTTCGAGTCTTATGTGCTCATTTAATTAACAAACATGTTGCACCGATGGACTATACGTTACAGATAAATTGGTTTTTTTTTCATTTGTATGGTAACAGCTAGTATATTCAGTATTCATATTATAATAATTTGAATTCGTAAAATAATTAAACATAAAAATCTATGAACCCCGTACATCATGTGCCACTGAATGAAATACATACATTACGATGAATAAAAAACTGCCTGACGAAAAAAAAATTGGCCCCATTTAAATGTTGCAGGCATCCCTATGAAATAATTGAAACCCAACAAACAATATAGACTTAAAGCTTCGTCTCCTGAAATAGAAAATAAAATTAAAAACACCACTGTATTGCATTTAAGCATATTAGGATCAATCTTTTAACATTCTTGAACATCATAACAAACGCAGTCGTATACCCTAGCACGTATAACGTTTATTGTATATTAAATACAATATATAGTCATCATAAATGATGAAAGATATTTTTAAAAAGTTTTTTACACTTGTTCCAGTTAAATGTTTGCATAACTTAATTACATTCTTAATTTATAATAGATGTAAGTTAAATTAATTAAAAAAAAACAGTTATTTATTTTATATTAGGATAAAGGAAAAAACCTATGAGAAAGTTTAATTTCGAAGAGGTTTTGTTTACCATTTTTACAAATCTGATCGATATGATCTATGACAATAGTGGTTGGTAAATTGGTTATAGTGGGTAATTTGTAAGGTTCAATATAAATTGATTAGAATAATTGAATTAACTTACCAAAATTAAAACATATATGTTGTAATATAATAGTTAATAACACTGTATTAGTGGTATACTCGTTTCATTATATATTTAATAACATTTATTTTTAGAATATCGTATGCAGCGTTGTACAATGTTAGCATTTTTACAAAAGGATCATCAGGACATATGATAGACGCTGAACTAGTTAAGGTCCTAAATGTTGACATTGAAGACAGGAATAATACAATGACTGAATCTGATCAGAGATTGATTGCGCTACAACTACTGCATTCTCTCGTTCGCAATATTTGTACCAAAACAACGTACAATATAATAAAAAACAATGTAAGTATATTCAATTAGATTAGTAATATTGCGTTGCTGTATTTTTAATAAATTGATAGTCAGAAATTATAAACGATTATAGCTGTTAGTCCGCGATGTTAATATAGTACGTAATTGATAGTGAATTCGATATGTATTCAAAACATAAAAAATTATAAATAGCAATAATTTCTAAATTATCACGTCAATCACATTATTACATTATTGTAAATATTGATTGATAGGTTTTGACGTTTTTTTGTATTGTTACTTTGACTAATGGCTATCTATTTTTTTTTAAACTCTGAGTGAACGAGGAATGTATTAGTTTTATCATGATATGTGCTTAGTTTTTTATATTTTTTTTGTGTCTGTGTACACGACTTTGACCAGAAGGAGTACTCCGATATATACAAACTTTCGTCTAGTTCAGAGGTTCCCAAAGTGGTCTATATCGAACACCTGGGGTCGATTCTGACCTGCAAGGGGTCTATGTCAACGAGAAAAAAAATGGGGGGTGCATGAGATATAAATAGGGGTCCACGAGAATTATTAACTGTGCACTGTAATTTTTATGTATACACATGTGCGATATTGTGAACGAAAAATGACTATTGATAATGATTAATGAGTAATGACTAACGAGTGTAAATATCAGAATGTTAAAAATTAAATTAAATTAAATCACACGTTTCGTCCGTTTCGTTTTAATTGCATCTCACTTGATGCTATAAAACAATTGAAAAAGTATAAAATAACTCGAATGAAAAATTAAAATATCCATTGTACTAAAGTCTGTAAAAGTAATATGTCAATATTATGTGCGTTACAGGTTCAACTTTCGTTATTGGTAAAACTAACATCCACAGTCGACCACAAAATTAAAACAATAGCACGAGAAATATTGGACGATTTCAGTAAGGCGGGAAAAAAATTCGAAATTAAAATTATTGACCTGTCATAGAACATTAACAGCAACATTAACAGCACAATCATCGCTAAATCAGTACCCCCCTCTGGATTTACCCAGAGCGATGTCTTCCATGTAAATGGAGATAATCAAATTCTGTTTTTTATGAGTATCCCTGTGCAAAGGCAACTTTGTTGACAATAGTTTAGTAAATATAAGAGGGATGCTCATAAAAATAAACGAATTCGAATATCTCTATTAACACGGGAGATATGTCTCTGTGTAAATTCCGGTGGGACCCCCTGTATAAAATTGTTCTGTGGTTTAATATTTTTAATATATTATAAAAATAATCATTACAATATTACATTATATTACATATTATAATGTGTTTACACGTGTTTTACATGTATAGTAAAATGTTGACTTCATTATAATCAATATTTTAGGCAAATCCTTATTAGGGTAGTCCAAAAATATTTTCTTCCGCTTTTAAAATTGTAGATATCGGGAAAAGTCGACGTACATAAAAAAAACATCGGAACGAAAATCACAAACAAAACGCAAACGATTGATACGAAATTTAAAAAGGGGTGGGGGGGTGAAAGAGAAATAGATATTAAATAAACACGTTATAATACAGCTATATAGAGTGTTTGTTTTTAAATAAATTAGGAAAATTGTACCAGCGTACTCGGTATGGTGGCCTGTAAGGAAGCAGTTTTTCCACCTGTAGAACTTGTAGGGTTTTTCAACATTATATATTGTTATGTATACCAATAAATGTCCTCATGATATTTCTTCGAAATCCTCAAACGAATCAATCTAGGTGTGACATCGTTTTTCAATTTGTCTCGCGTTTTTTACGCTTGGTGTCGCCAGAATCAAAAAAGGTATGTGATACATCGTTTTACATGAGGTAATGACATCCATTTAATTCAACGTACTTTTCTATGCGGTGATATAGTGTAATTATACATGTTACAATACAATACAGTTAAGTGGTTGATTAGATCACAAAATGTAATAGTAGTATAGCAAAAACTATGTATTAAAGCACGTTTGGTTGCCTACCCTAGTAGAAAATAGTAATTCGAAATATTCACAACCGTGGAAATTAAAATAATTAATTTAAATTATAACGGAATGGTCAGCTTTTCTCAGTCTGAGGTGTTGAAGACAACTACGTCAATATGACATACATTAAAGACAAAATATGTGCATAGGACATGGACTAGGTATATATTTATTTAAAAATATGTATTGATAACCAGCCAGTAGCTAATAAAACCTCTTGACGGTGAACCAAACCAGTCCCTCGCTATAGCCGAATTAATATTATATTTATCATTGAATGGCTTTGCGGCCCGTGTGGCGTGTGCCTGTTGTCGTTGTAACCTGGATTAGGTGAACGTTATCAGCGTTTTGAAAAATCATTTGACCTCATATTATCGCGACATTATTTATAATACTGTTCTCGGACTCGCACGATTCTATTCAGGAAAAAAAAAAAAAACGATATTACGGAGTAATGGAGAGGACTGCGAACTGCCGCGAAACGTGTAACTGTAAAACGCGAACCCGCAGCAGCTGCAATAAAATATGAATAACAACAGGACGTAACGATCGTCGTATCAAAGCGGTTATAATTTTAAACGAAATGTCGTGCACAACTTTACGTAGGCACCATTCAGTTTTACGAATTACTTTTTCGATTTGTTCTTGAGTATGCGTGCAAATTAGTGTAACGTGTCCACCACCTGTAACCACAACGCCCACACGCATGATGGACTCGCATAGTAAAATTACGTCGACATTGCGATCAGGCCGACTGCGCGATGTTCTATCGGCCGAGCCGTATTAAAAGACGACACACCGAAAGTGAAACGTCTACAACGACCGAGAGAACGCGCTGTTAGGTGTTTTCGCGATGCGCAAGCACGCGCGCCCGTTCGATGACACGCCTATTATTCGTAGTCGGCGACCGGGGACCGCGCTAGTTCGGGAGCTCAAAATTCAAATTATTATTTCATGAACCTTCGTAGTTCGTCGTATACTCGTATACCGTGTGGTGTATACGCAGCGCGTAGATATGAAATGCATACACGTGCATACGTGCATAGTACACATAGTACTCTGTTGCAATATTTTTAATATCCGCGGCCTGCGCCTACCTAACTAAAATTAAAAATGTATAGCTACTGTTTACCTCTTTGTATTCACCAACCTATAGATTATAAAATCATTATTAAAATATATTTTAAATCATGTTTAACACATTATTACTTTTTGAGTTATAAATAAAATATTCCGAATGAATAAAAATTAAATAATGATGACTTGATACTTATACAACATAGCACATTCAAACGGAACACATGCAGTTAGTCATTCTCACTGATACAATATTTTTAATCATTTTTCTCAAAAACATATTTCTCCGCAAAACACCGATTTATTAGCTTATACGATCACGAAATTTGTGTACGTTAAGTCGTTAAATATATTTTCCAAATGTCAACGTACAATAACGACTTTATTTAATGATAATATAAAGGAAGTTAATTCCCTAAATTTCTAAAAAATTTAAGTACTCAAATCATTCCATAAACTATTGATCATTGAAGATATACGTATGTATAATATTGTAATGAGTAAAAAGTAGGTACATAAATAAATATTAAAACAGTTATTAAAACGGTTCGCCTCAACGTATCAACGCACAATATCACACGTTTTATTTATTTTAACAGACCGCGAAAACCAAAGTGTCGTGCAGGGACAGACTGCCGGGCCCTCGATCATGTCATATACAAAGATTAAAATTATTTAAAATGGTAAAAAACCATTAATTTACTATACATGCATTTTACTTTCAATTATGTTATCACGGGTTTTTAAATTCGATGAATTCTATAAATAAAATATTATTACAGATAATATAATCGGTGAAACCCTCACCGATAATATTGGTCATTCTCATTTTATCGGCGTGTGTGCAGACGGCTTCATCGGTTATCATCTAAAATATAAATAATATAAGTATAGGCCAGCGGTTCTCAACCTTTTTTTCATTCGTGTACCCCTTGGCCCTTGGCCTCTCACCATTGCTCTAGGGACCATCAAATGTCAACTTGTCATATATTTTCACGTAAGATAGATAAGAATTCACGAATTAACTAAACCAAAAAATTTGGAAATATTTATTTATTCAACCAGCACGTGCCGTACATTGTACGATGTATATAATTTAAATAATATAAAATTAAAAATGTAATTTTAATGTGATCTTTGGGCTTGTTCACAGCGGACATAAGATAATAATGGTTAATGGATTCAACGTTTATAATGATATATTTCATATGAAAACAGAGAAACCGATTTACAATAACACAAACATCAAGTACAATTTTCACTTTTTCCGCCATAACGTTATTTTTCTCACGGACCTTCTTGTGGACCCCCGGTTGAGAATCGCTGGTATATGGCTAAATCCCGGGCTCATCGACACCCAGTCCGCCCCTAGTGTCGTGCATGTACAATTATATGTTTTAAACGATTATTGCGGCCGAAGTAGGCGGCGTGCGCGCGATATCGTATCGCCGCGCGGCGACCGACCGGTCCGCCGGGAATTTCACCTCGGTCGACGACAAATAATAACACTGCGGTGGTAATAGTAATAATAATATTGTAGTAGATAAAATAATAATCATGTTTTCGGTGATTATCCGCTCCGCCTACGATGGAAAATGTTGGAACCGTTGCGAGCGAAACGTGTGATAATAATTAGTGCACTACATAGGTGTTGTGTTCAGTTACTGTCGGAGGCGGAAGAACCGTGGAAGTTTTGGAGATCCGTACGGTTTCATTTTATATTACTTCAGAACTTTAAACGTGCAGCCGAGCGGCGGCCTTCGACTTGTTGGGCAGGTAACGTAAACACCGATTATTATCAATACGATTACTTGTCGTTGTTCAGCATAGTAGTTCGCGAGTTCAATATTATTATTACCAGAGGCGTATTTAGGTAGGGGTCCCGTTGCCCAGAACGGCAAATTTACAAAGATTTAGAGCGATGGCAAATGTTTATTTTGAAAGTTTTGCATTGCAGACATGAGACCGGCAACGATCTCAATCCATAATTTTCCCGCAAATCCGTTACCCCGCTCCCCTTTTCTTGTCATTTAATAAAAACCATGAAAATTTGTGTTGCCCCTTTCTCGAAATAACTCAATACGCCCCTGATTATTACCTGCCGTTATAACGTCCAGTGTCAGTCCTGTCCGTACTACGAATACGTTTGATCCGATCACGTCCTCGACATCGACATCGATACCGTAACGTAATATTATTACGTAGTAACCGTAGTGTACCGTAGATGTTGTCACGCGGTATACTTTACCCGTTGCCGTGTACTTCTCCTAGGCCGTAGCTGAATGCTCGCGTCGAGATTGTCTCTAGTTTTGTGCGCAGTAACTGGTAATACATTTCACTTGTAAATTACAATGATATTATGCGGCACTACGCAATACGCGATTTCCAACGGTGGTCCAACTCGCTTAAAGAGTCGCACGCGTACGTAATATTACATACGAATATTATTGACGAACACAAGACTAATAATACCACCACGGAATATTTTTCCCGTGGTTATCTTAATGGTGCCTACACGTGTCACGTACTGATAACGTTATGTAACGTCGGTCGCGTCGGGTTGGATGCTTTTTATCCGCGCGCGTGTACAAACACAGGTATACCGTTTTCATAATTTTATGTGTAACTGAAAAGTTATCACACAACAACCTTTGATCTACTTCTCCGCGTCGTCGAATCGGCGGTATGCTCATGATGGAATACTAGCCAGCATCGTGTTAGTTTACGATGCGACGACGAGTGTTCCGTGTCGTCGCGTACTGGCCGTGTAGCGTATACATTAGATCATCGTTATCGTTCGACTGTTTACTGGTTTACAATATTATTTAATTGCGTTAAAATAATGTATTTTGTTGTTTTTTAAGACATTTGCTTACAATCATTGTTTTAAAACGAAACGATGGGCCTCGAAAACCGAGTGGCTCTAGTGACTGGAGCAGCATCGGAAATTGGACAAGCTTACGTGAAAAATTTACTTAAAAATAGAGTTAAGGTAAACATGAAAATGTAACGCACTGCATAACGTGCTCGTTGTAACGCTGTTGTAGATGCATAAGGTATAAAATTACGACAACAATAAAACTAATCTGTAGGTGTTACTCTGCGACGAACGCGTTGAAAAATGCCATGCTTTAGTCAATGAGTTCCAAAAAGAGTTCCCAAACCTTAATGCGCTTTCAGTAAGATGTGACGTGGCCAATGATGAAGAATTTGAAAGTAAGCAATCGAAATAAGTTTGATAATACTATTTTATCGGTTCTGAGGGTTATTAAGGATATTTATTTTTATTGATCTTAAGCTTCGGAAACTATGGATTTTAGCTGTATGAGAGTAACGGTAGGTTTTTATTTTTTGAAACACGTACGTGTACATGATGCTTCGTTGCTAAAAACCCGGGTGATCATATTTTTAATAGTCTTGAATAGTTGTACGTTGAATTTTAAAAATAATTGTTGAACACATTCAATCATCAAAATCGGAGATTTGCTTGTTTCGGATATTATTAGCCACATATTCAAGTTATTTAACGAATTCCTTGTCAGTATGAAATTGAATAATACAAAACGTACAAAAATGCATAGATCAACAATTAACATATTGTTATTATATATATTTTTTGTTAAGACTGAATACAAACTTTTTTGACGATATTACATATTAAGTAAAATCTATTTGATTAAAAATCATGGAAATGTAATTATTTAAATAGAATACGATTTTAGATGCTTTTAAAACTTGTATGAAACATTTTGGTCGACTGGATATCGTCGTTAACAACGCTGGAGTCTTCGACGAGTCAATTGTACGGTGGTCCAGTGCAGTCAATATAAACTACGTAAGCGTCTACATAAATTAAATATTAATACATATACATAAACATAATACATATATTTGCATGTTCTATGACGTTATAATATTAATATTACTCATCTACTGATTAACATTTTTTCCATGGCTTATTGTTATTAACGTATTTACTATGCGCGTCTAAACAAATATCCGGTTCTTAGTATAATCACTGACGTTTCGAGTGTTTCGATAACAATTTTATTATTATTTATTCAGCTTTCCAATATACTACTTATACTTGTACAATTTAAAATTAATAACTTAGTTGCTCTTTCAATGAGTGATAACTTGTAACACGTTAATAATGATAATGCATATTTCAAATTTTGAGTGAAACGAGGACCGTATTGATTTTACCATGTGTGTGTGTGTGTGTGTGTTTTTTTATTATTATTTATTTATTATCTCTTGTGTTTGTGTTCACGATTTCGACCAGAATAATTGCTCCGAATTATGTGCAATTTTTGATAGGAAATTATGTCCAGTCGGCACATCGTGAGGATCATTTTTTGAATTTATCAACATTTATCCTAGTACAATTGAGAAAAAATTACATACGACTTCAACCGAGATAAGAGTTTCGAGCCCGACACTGTCTAGTTTTTTGTCATGCCCTATTCCATATTATACTATAATAGAGTAGTACAGTAGTACTATAGAGTATTACAGTAGTATTATAGAGTAGTACAGAGTAATTTTTTAGACGTGCTCGTCCTCTTTTTTGGCCGTCAAAATACTTTAATGTTCAAATTACCATAAAAACTAGGTTTTCCACAGTTTTTTTTTTCATGCCACCTTAAGTATGTCCTGTGGCGGTACAAGCTTTTGTTTTTCAAATGGGAATACTATTTTTTATGCAAAATATTTTTCAGTTCATTTTTCTGGATTTTTTTGTGTTACGTAGTCAAAATTCGGACCAATACTCTCGGAGATATTCAAATTTAAAATTGCGTATGAAAAATGTAAAATTCGCTTTATCTTGAATTAGTAGCAATTAGCGATATCATATCATTACAAATTATGTCATTATATTAGGTATTGTAATGTTGTATTCCTTAATACTTAAATTAGAATAATTTCAAAAACTACTTGTTCGAATTTTGATTACGGTACATCAAAATGTTCAGAAAAATTACCACAATAAATAACTGCAAATTTAAATTTGCAATTACTTGCGTACTGAAAATGGGGTGTAAACAAAACTTTGTATCGCCACAAGACATAATGTAAAAAAAACATTGCGGAAAACATAGTTTTTATGGTAACTTAAAAATTTAAAAAAAAAATTTTAAATTAAATCCAAAAAGGAGGTGAGCATGTCTAAAAAATCACACTGTATATTAAGAATTATTATATATTAGCATTTTATAGACATGTTATCCTTTTTGAAATATTTTAATGAAATATATGCTGATTATAAACGTTTGAAGTAGTCGACTAAAAGTTAAACCTTATAAAGAAATTTGGTTCTAATACCATATCAACCATCTTTAGAAATATAAAATGATCCATCGTATGTCACTGTAAATCGTTTTTTCGTGAACAATGACACATTGGTCTCAAGTTCAAAAGACCAAGACCCGGTATTAATTATTAACGCGTCCTTATACATCATCCGACAGTGGAGTCTCACCCGTTTTTAATTATATACTCATTCGATAACTTCTACAATTATTCGTCGATCGCTCTTGATTTTATACCATATGTTACGAAAACGTCGAGTCGTATGAGATGTGTGTATCGCGGACGTGGGCCGTGTAATACGCGTAGTATGTTCTATATGATTTACATTTAATGCGTTTCATTAGGGCGGAATTGTAAAAGGTACTTTGCTGGCGATCAAGTACATGGGAATCCCGAATGGAGGCATTGGTGGAACGGTAATACAGACGACTTCTTTTTTGGTTTTCGGCGGCTGTTTTTCCGATACCCCTCTGTACAAGTCGACGAAAAAATACGTAACTGACTTTACGAAAAGCCTCGGAGTACGTGCATACTCGGAATTCGATTTTCTACAAACGCATAGTGATTTTTTCCGTTTCTAATTAGTAATTGTATGTCTTATGAAGGGCAAACGTCAGTTCGGTCTTCACGGGGTTAAACTCATAACGCTGTGTCCTGGATTTACCGGCACTAAATTTCCGGAAACTTTAAATCAAATCGAAACGGTGAACGACAGCGTAAAGCACGTCGGAGACCATCAAGGTTTAAACAATCAACTGATATTACAGAAGTAAGTACGTGCAACATCGTGTTGATTATTGTAAATACTAATATTTATAACGGTCGACGGTGTATTTTGAACAATTTTATTTGGTTTCAATACTGTTTCGTCGTACTTATTAGTTATTACCGACTTTATACCATACTCATATAGGATTTGAATAATAAAATATTATAATTTAGAAAATAAAAACCCTCGAGTACTGCCGACGAGGTCATTGGATGCGGTTACCTGTCGGGGTATATTTATCATTTATCACTTAAACAAAAGTGTGCTTAATGATATTATTAAGAGATTAGTTTTAGAGAATGTTTAATTACATACTAGCTGTAGCTATGATTTTCTAAAAAGTTAAATTGTTTGGTAAAAATGTTATCTATTAAAAGTATTAAGTAAAATAATATTTGTCGGGTAGTTTATATAAAGATTGGTAATATTAATTTCTATGAAAGTAAGAAGTGTCTAACAAAAATATTAACAACCTATTGTACCCAGTGGCGGATCCATGGGGGAGGAATGTGGGTAAATGCTCCCGCTTGAATTTATTAAATTTATGTTTTACTTTTACATTTTTGTTATATGACCACAATATTTAATTAAGAATAGCTACATCAAATATTTACAAAGATATTGTAAATTAGAATAGTCATACAGTACATATAAATGTAACAATGTCATATAACGCAAGCGAATTAAACTGATACTCTGTAAATTATTGGGACTTGGTCGTGTGACGATTCATATGCACAACACTAATTAATAGTTATGACCACGGGGATTTTATCTTATCTTTTTGCACATACGATATGAAATCGTAGATTTAACTGATTGAGGTATGTAGCCTGTAGTCTTAAGATAGCTTATGCTGGGTTTACACATGCATGTTTCTAGTGGCGCCAGCGTGCACGCCAGTGATACTTGTACGCCAGTAAACGTTTACACGTTCCGTTTACAAGTTCCACTTTTATGCCGCCATTTCATTTTCTGTTGTGTGGTTTTCTGTAGCGCGGTTTGTACTTTTTACTTAAATACTAATTTATATTGATGATTCATTAACATTTTAATTATATTACTTAATTAAACTTTAGTAAATAAATAATTTTAAATGTCTATTGAAAAACGAAATCATTTCCGGCGTGCTATAAAAATAGTTACCAAACTTTTTATTGATGATATTCAATTAAAATTAGAAAAAAAACCGAAAAAAAGACGTACATGGATAAGACAATGGATTGCCAAAAGACACCATTTTGGAGCATCTGAGAACCTTTTGAAAGAAATTTCATTAGAAGACCCAAATTCTTTTAAAAATCATCTAAGGATGTCAACAAAACATTTTGAAACACTTTTAAAGTACGTCACACCAGCGATCGAAAAGAAAAATACATTAATGAGAGACGCTTTACCAGCTACAATAAAATTGCAAATAACATTACGATATTTAGCATCTGGGGATTCGTTGGCTTCTTTACAATACTTGTATCGAGTACCAAAATGCACTATATCAAAATTCTTACCAGAAGTATGTGATGCCATCTTCAATGTACTTCAAGATTTTATAAAGGTAAGTTAAGTACTAAGTACTAAGTAAAGTCAAAACATTACATTTTATTTTATTTTTATTAGAGAAAAAGAAGTATAACGAATTTTAAAAACTACGAGTATAATAACAAATTAATTAAGAATATAATTTTTCATCCTTGTTCATTTAAAATTTGTGTAATTGCTTCAGCTATAATGTCTGACTGGGCATTTTGCGAATTTTCATTGCTGGAGTAAACCAAAGGATTAATTTGTGAGCTTACAGAATAAGTTGGACTAGCATAGCTGTTATAATTTGATGTAGTCGGGGAAAGTGATAAATTGTCTGTAATAGGAGACGTAAAATGACGTGGAGTTATTATTTTTTTCAAACGCTGTTGGGCCAAATAAGACTGTATATAAGACATTGATTCCAAAGCCAATTCTTCTGGAATTTTTTTCAACATGCATGCTATAGTCCTACCAAAACATTCAAATTCGTTATCCTCTGCAGTTTCGTCCAATTTGGTCGATATTTCACGAAGTTCTTGTAAAGCTTTTTCTGTGCTATTTTGATTAGGTTTTGCAGCCAATTTGGCTCTTTTAGGCGCAACCACCAGTTTTGGAGCCGAAAGTTTTTCATTACGTTTATTATTTGGAGGGGGGGAAAAAATTGTTTCACTCAAATTATTCGACTCATCTACTTGCTCCATATTCTCCAAGGTATTAACGTTATTTGTAGTTTCATCAGAAAAGTTACATTTTTCTCCCTGAATAAAACAATAGGAAATAAGTTTAAAAAATTTAAAAATTAAACTTTTTATTTTATAACTTTTGTAAAATTTGAATTTTATTTTGTAGGTCCCCAATACCCAAGACGAATGGAATAATATTATAAAGGGATTCTCAATAAGATGGAATTTTCCGTTCTGTGGTGGGGCTTTGGATGGTAAACACGTCGTGTTAAGAGCCCCATTCCATTCAGGATCAAATTTTTATAATTACAAAGGATCCTTTAGCATTATATTGATGGCATTAGTAGATGATCAATACTGTTTTAAATATATCGATGTAGGAGCTAACGGAAGGGCTTCTGATGGAGGGGTTTTTGCTAAATGTAGTTTGAAAAATGCAATAGAAAATAATTTGTTAAATATGCCATCTAATACAGTTTTGATAGCCGATGATGCATTTCCACTTCGAGAGTATTTATTAAAACCATTTTCTCATCATGGTACATTGACAGTAAAACAAAGAATTTTCAACTATAGAATTTCACGTGCTAGACGCATTGTCGAAAATGCATTTGGTATTATGGTTTCAAGATTTAGAATATTTGAAAAACCAATAGCGTTAAGTCCTGAAAAAGCAGATTTGATTGTAAAAGCAACGTGTGTTTTACACAACTGGTTGCGAATGACATCTCCTTCATATTTATATAGAGGTAGTGTTGACGAAGAAGACCACGAAAATGGATTAATAATTGATGGAGCATGGCGAAAAGAAATAAGAGGACTCGGATTACCCGATTTGACTACTACTAATGAAAGCAATAACTACTCAAAAAATGCTGCAAGAATACGAAATAATCTGGCAGATTGGTTTATGGGAGATGGAGCTGTGCCTTGGCAAATGAAAATGATTAACCTTAAAAAATAGAAAAGTGTTTTAAATAATTTAACTACAATAAGCTGTTAATTTATGTATCATTCGTGAAAAATTGTAAAAAATTATAATAATATTAAAATTATATATTAATAATATTATTATTAATGTATAAATACATTTTAATTTTATTTTAATTTTCATAAAATAATAATTATTTATAATAATTTAATAATGATAAAAAACCTATTTAATAATAATAATTTTCTAATAATATCTTATCCATTTGACTATAATATTATTATTTATTTTGAACAAATCGGTTTTACCACCATCTCAATTTTTTTTTTCGTAACCTAGGTTTAAATCATCGTTTTAAAAATAATAAAAAAAAAAAATTTAAAAAAATGTCCAATTTGTTATGAAAGCTCCAATAAAAAGTACAAAAAAGTTTTTACCACAGACAAAAGTTTTGAACTAGACAGCCGTGAGTCATGGTAATAATTTTTTATTATTTACATTTATTTAATATAAGTACTTACAACTATTTCTGTGGAGTGCGAATCTCTTGTTTGCACCACTTGCTCTAAAATCCGATGTGCAATTGGAAACCATTTGACATTTGGCTTATAAATATCGTCAACTCCTACTCCGGATTTTTTACTTTTATTTATTTTAGTTAATTCTAATGTATATTATGCATTTCTTAAAGACCGTATTTTTGCTTTGACTTCTTCCTTTTCAAATCCTTCAATATTCATTTCTTTTGCAATGTTTAAATATGCATCTTCTCTAGCAAGCCTATCTTTATAGGTTGTTGAAAAGACATCCCATAAACAGGGATTCTTTTCATAGACCTCAAAAAATTTAATTATAACATCACAATTCCACTTTCTTAATTTATTAGCCATCTCAAAAACAGAAAAATAACAAAAACACCACAGCAAAATTGTGTATCCAAAACAATGAAACATGCACTGGCGCGCAAATAAGTTGGAGTTTTCTAACTTTTGAAATCAATGCATGCAATCATTTCACTTGCACGCCAGTAAATGTTTACACGTGCTTGTTTATTTTTAGTGGCGCGCCAGTTGCAACTGGCGCCACAACAAACATGCACGTGTAAACCCAGCATTACTTGTGACTAAACTTGTTAGTTTTGGGCGTTTTGGCGTAGTGGGGCGAAATCGCGGCTGCTGTCACCACGGCATGCAGGTGGCAGCACATGCTAGCAATGAAAAATTAAATCCAACGGCGTAAACATGTTTACGCAAAACATACAAAAAGCTATTAAAAAATGGTTTTAGTGTAAAAACACTTATTATGAAATTGATAGAGGATAACATTTAGGAGGGATTCTCATCGGCGTTTTATATTATTCTAAATATACATCTAGATATAAAAGGCACAAAAACCTTTTTTTTTTCATTTTTGAAATGACTGTAACTTTTTTAATAATTAAAATTTAAAAAAAAACCGATGAGAATCCCTCATAAATATTGTTTTCTTTAAATTTCATAATAGGCAATTTTACTCGTAAACCCACTTTTTAATGTGATTTAGTTTGTTTTTCGTGGACGTGTTTTTACCGCTGAAAATTACCGGTGTAGCGTCCTCTTAATCATTATTTTTGCTGTAAAATTAGTGTATAAAATATCTCTAAAAATATTAGAATTTATATCAGATTGTAAGAATCAATTAATACAAGTTATTGGATACATTTTGATTAGCTACCTCCCCCTTGATTAATTTGTGGATCTGTCCCTGAATTGGAACCACTGGTTTTAATTTTGTTTTTTTTTTTTTATTGAAAGTGAGTACATTATGGACGTTAAATGTATTGTACACGAGGTTAACGCATACATTAAAATCTAGGGAAAGAAAAGCACATTTAATTTATGTAAAATATTTTACGTTGGGACCACGCTAAAGCTAAATTTAATGGATCCACGAGGTTACCGTAAAACTACAAGTAGTCCTCAACGAGTATACCTACCCTCAACGTATGCGTGATGATTGAACTCGCCGTCAAGTAAATGGGTTTTTTCGCATGTGTATTTTGTAGGTTCCAGCGTCCAGCACATATTCTATGTTCGACTTTAGTTGTTTAAATTTTACATAATTTCGTACGAGTAAATTAGAACATTGCACTTATTTCATGGCCATTAGTATAATGCCATCTAGTGGTTAATTTGTGAGAATAGGATGTCGTTTTGCTCAAATCTATCATACGTGTTTTGCGAGTGCGCCATCTGAATGCGTTACGATTATATAAATATCAATCACGCGATTGTCAAAATGTTATAGATTTTTTTGGTTTTTGTGTATTCGAAAATAATATGAGCAAATATCATCGGCGTATTTAGGGTTGTATAATATGAAAAGGGAGAGGAGGTGATAAAACCCTGAAAAATATTAATATTTACTAATACTATATAACTGATGATAATTATAACGATGATTATACTCTATAAAAACGCGTATGTAATTGCTAAAAAATGTTCTTATTAATAGTTTAACCAACTGCATGAGGGCTGCAGTCCGGTCTGTTTAACAATATACTACTCCAAATCCAAAATAGTATTTACCAAGGTAGATCAAAATTGTCAAAAACTATTAAATACATTTCATTTTATTAACAAATACTACTTTTTTCATATATATACCCAGAATTTATTTACTTAAATGTATAACATTATATTATATTATTATGTATATTGTTTAATGTTTATATTGTTTATTATTTTTGTTAAAAATTATTATTGTTGAGATTCTGTGAGAACTCGAAATCTGCTGTACACCATATACGGATACATTATTTACAATACTTTAAGAGTGAATGACATAATTTGATGAAATGGGTATTATATAACTAAGTTAACATTAGCCATTTAAACTTAATAATTTAATACTGAAACGTCTGAAACATGTGTCTTGAAAATATTTTTGTCACCAAAGTGGGTCACGAGTCATAAAAGATCATAGACTACCGCCATACAATATACTCGTACGTTCATGGTTCAATGAATAATAGTTATCCTTAAAATACAATTTTTTGGTTTAATATATCATCATTCATCATCATGATAGAGGACATGATGGACATGATCCAATTATATATTATTAAAACGCCTAAAGCTTTAAAATAAAAAATGATGGGTTATAATCATTATTCTTTAGTAGAATTTAAGATATGTTTTATGAGAAAAATGTAGTAAAAAAAATTTGTTTTTACTAATTTCTACTATATAATAGAAAGTTGTAATAAAATATTGAATATTTAGTGACAGTATCTGATCAGAAATGTCTATAAATACTATAACAATAAATCATGTGTTTCAGTGGTTTATATTTTATTGTTATTGATTTTATATAGAAAATCATTTGGTAACACATTTTGAATGATTTTAAAGTATAAATTAGCACTTTTAAAATTTCCCTGCCACAATTGATATTTTTCAACGATATTTGTCCACAACGAGAAGAATAAGTACATATAAGGTTTAAATCATCAATGGAGCAAAATCGTTTTGATGACTTAGTTCATCGAATAATAAAAACATGATAGATTACATGTTTAAATAACGAATGCGACTTTTCAATGAATTTTCTGAAAAACATCGAAAGTCACGAATATAATACTCGAATAATGAATAATAATGATACAATTTACAATATTTGTATTTTTACTTATTTTATTATTTAAACTTTTACAGGTTTTTTATTAAATTAACCTTAAAGCGGGAAAAAAGTATACAATACTATATAAGATATATTTGTCTCTATTCATAAATACATCTGTCCATTTATCTTCTACTTTTATTGTAGCGTTCTGGTCTTCGGATTATTCGTTCTGAACGTCATTATCCACATTATTTTTCTTTCGTTTTTTTTTAGAATAATTTATTTAAGAAATTAGAGAATTTTTTTTTCTATGATCCCTAAATCCTAATCCCTAAATCCCTGTGATAATCTATCAAAAGTATTACTGTCGAGCAAAATCAAGACGAAGGGGAATTCGAAGGCTAAATTGTTTTGATTGTCGTTTTTGTTCATTAGTGCCTGATGAAGAAAAATAATTTGCTCTTATGATTAATATGCATTCGAAGTTACTGATATGGGTATAATATTATACTTTTACCCTGTTCTTTGTTAGACCGTAAATATATCTTCGTAATTGGCCTGAATAAGTACAGTTAACTTTATATATGAGCATACTTGTTAAAAATTATGATTTGTGAATTCCAATTTAGGTATTCATAGTACAATAATAATTTCAAATGCTACTTATAAGTATTTCATGAATGGTCATGGATAATGATAAGACTACGAAACAAAACTGATATAATAGTTTCGATTGATTTTTATATGTTTAAACTTTAAACAAATAAAACACTAAAATAATTCTTATTAAATATTTATTAATTTATATAAAATTGTATTTTCCTCTTAGGCCTGAAAACGTGGGAAACGCTTTGATCACAATTTTAGAACAAGGAAACAATGGAGAGACTTGGATTGTCGAAGATAATAAGCCACCAAAATTAGTTGATTATTAAATTAAAATTTTAATAACAACTCAATTTACTTTTTATTTTGTATAATACACATTACATATACTGAACACATTTTTTTACCTATCTGTACAAAATATATTAGAGTATTAAAAGATAATGTACAAATTATTATAGGCTGTAATTATGATAAAAAGTAAGTTCTTTTATAATTAATTTAATTAGTCTATGGATAAATTATTAAACTGTAAAATTAAAACATCATGGTAACAATTATTGAAAAATAAAATAAACCGCTTTTTGTTTGAAAGTTTTTTGATTTTACCCTGTTTTTTAACTCTATTGTGTTTATAAATTTATCATTCGTATTTTGACGCAAACTAAATAATCTGCGATTATGTATATAAATTCATAATCTGATCCATTACAATATTTAGAGTGTTAATATATTATGGAAAAAACATGCGAAACGTAAAATGTAATTTATTATTTTATCTTATAACTGCGAGTAGTGTAACGCTGAAGTCTATGCACTGAACTTTATCTCTGTATTTTATATGATATTAATTTGATAAATATTAGTAGTTACTAGTTTCTCTATTCAGCTAGACTCCCTTGAATGTTAATCCTTTGATATTCCACACATCGTCCATATCCACGAGAGCAAGAAACTGTAAGTTCTTCTAATGACTTATATTCAAAAAAAAATGTCAAATGCTAATGGGATTCTAGCCACGATGACATTCACACGGAAAACGAAAAGGTCGAATTTACCGTAAACCCACACATAGTAATGTATAATTTTCCTCTGACCATTAAACTTTACTTGTTATTCATTTCTTGCAGCGCATCCGTCGTAGAACTTATTACTATAATATTATGTGCTTCAGTGCTTGGCAAATGGCAAAAAGGCCTTCACTTCCGTCAAACTTTATTTTTGACACTGATGGACAACTATACCGATGACTCTCAGACAAAATCTAGCACGGAAAATGGATTAAAATATACAATATTAGTAAATTGAATTCAAAATCCTGTAACATTATAGTTATCAGTAAAATTGCCGTCAATATATATAAATAATTATAATATATTATATTAACCATTTGAAATTTAAAATTATTTAATTGCATTGCTGTAATGTCATTGTTGAATACAAAGTACAAAATTAAAAAAGTTGAAAAATTCGATGAAATCTATAAATTTTTTGATATTTACTTTAGTCAAATTTTATAGTTTTGTGAGTAGTATAATAAGATCATTTTAAAATATAAAATTTTGTCTAAATAGACGTAGAGAAAATTTTAAAGTGGTTTATTTAAATAAATTATAAATATATAACCACTTAAAAGTCTTAATTTATAACAATTAAAGCTGTACGCGTGAGAATATAATTAATATATTATAATCAATTATGAAATTGAACTTAAGCTTAAAATTATTTATAAAACTTGAAAATTAAAAATGTCCAAAAAAAAAATTAGACGTCCATGGCACCTTCAATAAAATTAATTTAGGTGAAGAGAAAAAAAATTGTTACCATCAAAAAGAAAAAAAAACTAGGTCGGGTGAGACTCCATAGTAGGGTGAATTACATGTATGGGTTATAACTTATAATTATACTGCTTTATTATTGGTCCTTCAAATTTCAAACCAATGTACCATATTATTAATAATTATTATTCAAAAACACAATTCTGAGTGAAAGAAGTCGGGAGGATCAGTTTATAATTTTTATATTTATAAAATAGCAAAAAGATACTTTTGAAACTGGAATCCCTACACGAAACATATGTCTTGGTTGTCAGTTTATCTAAATTTCAATTACTATAAATAACATAAAAGTGATTCAACTCTTTTTGAATTTACACCATCTATGGAAAATATTTATATAAGTGTTCTGTAGAAATTTCAAGTTCTTCTAATTATTGTATTTTGATAAAATAACTAACACCGTTTAATCAATATCGTGGAAACATCCGATGCATCAAAATATAAATTTTTAACGCTTAAAAAAATTATTTGCATTTCTCTGGTAAATTTATTTTTAGTTCGCTGGAAAGAGCAGCTTTTCTAGTTCATTGTTTTCATTTTAAAGTTTTAAGTATTGATATTTAAATGTTTATCAACTCTTAACTACAAAAACTAGAGAGATTTTTATTGATTTTTATCTTAATTTCAAGCGTATTATTAAAAATTGTGACTTTCTATAATGCACCAACTAGACAACACTTGGGATCGGAAACCTACCCTACAATCATAGATCGTAAAATATTTTCCAGAAAAAAATTTGACGACATACATGAAAAAAACCCACACACACACATCACGGTAAAACCAATACAGTTCTCGAAAAATACTTCGATCGACCTACTAATATAATGTTGCAATAAAACGTTGAATTAACTCCAAAACCATTTTAATTTACTACCTTTAAAAGTAATTGGTTTTATTGCACACCTAATGTGAAATCAACACCAAGCAAGTAGTAAGCAAAAATGTACACGCAATCTTAGTTATTTTAACACCAATTGGTGGTAATATAACAAAATATTTCTATCTATTTCTATCGATTGGTTCACGTGGAGCGCGATACTTGCGCGAACCAATTTTCTTGTAATTTTAACTAGCAATTACTAAATTTATTATTATAAGTTAAATTACACACCTACACACACATCTAAAGTGTTTTTTTTTTAACTTTGGTCCCGGGAATATACCGATTGATCGATGAAACAAAGTGACGATTCCCGCGTCGGTCTGCACGGCTGCTGTGTTTAACGAGACCCGCGCGTGTACACGAAACGTATACCGCGAGTACCGCGATTCTTCGTGCGCCGTATAACGTGTACCTACGAGAAGTGCCCACTCTCGAAAGCCGTCATGTCGTACACGGTTTTCTCTCGGAAACGATTGCTTTCTCGGCGCGGATCTCTCTCTCTGTCCATGTACCGCGATGGGCGCGGGTTCGCGGCAGCGTCCGTTCCGAAGGATTTCGGCCGCCCGTACAAGTCCGCGTTCGAAAAGCCCGTGTGGAGTTTTATGGTCACCGTGTACAGCACACACGCGCACACGTCGCGTAATAACAACGCAACCACTCCGTACCGACGAGAGCGCGCGCGCCCGTGTCCGACGACGCCGTTCCTTTCGCACAGTAAACGTTTGGACGTCGATCACGCAACAGGGTTCGCACTAGTTCGATACCGCCCCCCGTATTCACGTAGTACGCATTCGTTTTGTTTTTTTCGGTCGTTCGCGTCGTCGTCTTGGTGTTGTGATCGATTCGTCGAAAGTGCCATCGCGATACGCTAGCATTGCGCATACACGGTTTTTCCGTCGTTTTCGTCCTGTAAACTGTACCGCACAGGTAAGAGTCGTTTATTTCATTTCAAACCGTGCCTACCGCACGTGCATTATAAATCTGCAATTTACTCGCTCGCGGTTCAGATTGTGCACCGGGAAGATATCTCTCATAAATATCCTCGTCGTCGGTGGCCTTTGTACATGTATATAGACGTGCAACATTATGAAATTTATGATGTTGCACTTGGCCGCGTCGCGGTCTTGTCACCGAAACGTAATCCGGGTTTTGAATACGTTGACGCGCGCGCGTAACCTGTAGAATATAACAAACGGACCGACGTCACATTGTTGCGCAGTTGCACCTACTCCGTACCCTCGCAGTACCTATACACGTACTCTCCGAACGCGTGTTATCATTTGCATATTCATATGACGTACGTGACGCGGATCGTCATAGGTGCAAAAGCATAATGTGTTTAATCTCGGGACTGTTGTTTTCGTTACACAACACGTGTATAGGTGCCTACGGTCATATCGATGTTATTCAAAAGCGTACACGAGGTGTGGTACCTGCGGCGCGCGGGTCAAAGAGTCCGAGAAATGTAAAACGTTTTGCGCACCCCCCCCCCCCCCCCCCCCCCCGATCGTGATAATAATGTTTACGGACCGGAAAACCCATGTTCATCGGGACGCCGTCGCACTGGGCCATAAACCTCGAGACGAGATCGAATTAATTAATATTAAGTTTGCGACACAAATTTACAGTTGCATCAACGTCGACGTTGGCATTTATCACAATATGATTTTCGGTTGGAATACGAAACAATAGAGGAACCCTGCACTGCGTTATGGGGACTGAGTATTGATTGTTTTGTTTTTCTATAACTGTTTTTCTCGTTGCATAACGAACGGTTATTAATCTCTTACACGGTTACGCGTGCACATACCAACTCGGTGATTTCGTGCGTAAATAATAAAACTAATATTAGACCTTGTCAGAGGAATATTGTTTTGAGAAAACAAATAATATATGTATGTGTACACACTATTTTTGTTTAGCTAATTTTCAGCACACGCGTAAAATAATATAATGCGGTACTGCAGTTAATTAAGTGTTAAATTATTAGTACGAATATAATGTAAGACACGTGTTCAGTGGGCATTTGAATCCGATGTAATATTATTTTATTAACCGGGTCAACTACCTTGTTTCGTTTTATTATTGTTGATATATTTATTGCAATTAAAACTTTCTCAACATGTAAAAGTTTGAAAATGCTCTAGGTTCGTAAACATGGCCACCAACCAAAACTTTTCGACCGTTGGATTGTCGCCATTTCGCATAAAACTCATGCATATACAATATACATATATATGTATATATGTATATGTGTGTGTGTGTTAAAATATTAAATTTAAAATAGATATAGTCCTTATGATATAGCATTCCGCGAGCAATTTCTAAATTTAGTATACTCCTCCTGACCCACTTATACGAGATGATATCCTATGCACAAGTGTGTAATATAGTAACACTATATTATAACGTGTAATCGAGTAATCGAAACGTTTAACGCACTACCGCTGTTGCCTGTTCGGATTTCGGGATCGTTGAAGAACTTTCACCTTCCATTGACTTGATCATATGACATACATCGATGTGTTATAACGAAACAAATATTGATCTGCGTTTATTTTTGAACGGGATTGATGCGAAAAAATAACCGCACCTCAATTGGCCACCGTAGCTAAGTGCAGTTTTGAATCGTTACGTCCAATAATAAAAACAACGTTTAAAAATATGTTTGAATTTTAAATCTGTACATAAAAAAAACCGCACACGTGCATAATTTATATGCATATAGATAGTATGTTTACGCGCACATACTTTTATGAATGCTCACAGGTTTCCGGTAAATTATTCATTCTTATTTACCTACTTACTACTTGGCTTAGAATAAGCTTACTAGTTGGTAATTATTTTCGTCAAACGATTGACAAATCTGTCATACTTATGATTATTGATATTATGATTCAGATTTATTTTAATTCTGTACGGCATAATATGATTCATCACTCAATAAGTAAATTACACGCCTTTATTTACATAGATGATTACGTTATCTAATAGAGTCTCATGAACTCATGATTATTTATTACTATAGTATTAGCTGCGAATAACTAATAAAAAGTTATATTTATTAGTGTTTGTTTAAATGTGCAGCTTAATTATTAGTAGACACTATAATGTAGTGTTGTCGTTTTTAGTTCGTTAAAATCTCATCGTAGAAGTGTAAAGTCGAAAAGTCAGAACATTGTCGCTTGAAAAACTGTTTAAAATATTGCGTTTAAATTGTTGATTTCGTCAGTGCGTAGTTAACTAAACGATCGATTTTAGTTCATAGGCAACAGAGAGGAATCAAAACTTGCATAATATATAAAATAAAAGTCCGTACAGGTAATTCGACGACGAATTTTAAATGTTTTTCGTGTTGATGTTATTGATATTGTATACGTAATAAAATTGTTTTCAAAGTATTTCGTGTTGATTTGTAAAACAAATAAATAAGAATATAAGAGCATGGAGGTGTACCGAACTAATGTGTAAGTAATAAAATAATTATTTAAAAAAAAAAACCACCTAGTCGATTTTATTTTATACATTTAGCGAACAGCTGAATATGGAAATTTATAAAATAATGTAAAGTACACGCGCTTATCTATAATCAATAATGTATGGAATACAAAATTAACACGCAGGACGTAACGTGGGTTATTGAAGCTTTGACATTAGGGGTTCAACCTTTTTTCGCATGTTTTGACGATCGTAGATAACATTTTGAAAATACAATTGTTTTCTACGTACATTTTTATTTTATTCCAATTCGTGTACACATTGATTTGTCCGTTGAAAAAAAAATACTAATAAACATAGTACAGACATGTATTTGTGTAAATAATAATAATAATAATAATAATAAGTAATTCTATATTGTACTTTGACAGCATGATGACAGAAACGAAAAAAAAACACTACTCCTGTATATACCTATATAACTGAAATAATAAATTAATAATTGTACACAGAATATAATGCAGGTATGAAACCGGCTTCGATTATATTGTCAGACGTTATAATGGCAGATGTAGAGAATAATCGTTATTCTATTGCGTTTCGGACGAGCTCAAAGAGAATAAAACGATATTTAAAAAAAAACACCCGCCGTTTATAGTCTATTGATGCGATCCGACGGCCGCCTTGGCGTATAAGTTTAGCAAAAATAATTTAAAACAATACATCTCGAATCTCGATTGTAATAATAATATTTTGTTTTCTGGAATATTTCGTGTTTTATATGTATATGGAGTTAATAAAAACATAACGAATGCGAGATGTCGGAGTTTATACGACGGTCCTTGCGAGCGTATAGGTCATATGGGTAATGTGGGTATTGTGTATCGGTTTGTTTATAGGCATTTGAAACAACCGAACGAAAATGTGAAATGCATTAATTTTTTTATTTTTCTACTCCTACGTCGTATTAAAAACGCACAAGGTAACTGACTACGTGTACTACGCGTATAATAGACGTACGTTTAATATAAATTGTGCATACGTATATAATATATGCCCATAACCGAATAACAGACATCGAGTGTCGTCATCACGTTTAAGGTTATACGCGAGCAGTCGGCGTGGTTCGTTTTATAGTGTGCGCTAAAATAGGATTTTCGTGTCCGTGTTCATTATAATAATAATGTATATATCCGCACGCCGCACGGCGCGCCGGTAATAGTTGTCGTTTGCGTGCGTAGGTAATATACGCCGAACTGCATATCGTTTCGGTGCAAATGTTAATTCGAGTACTATTGTCGGGTGTGACAATAGTACACCTCCCCCCCCCCCGAATAGGGTAAATGGGGCCATAAAATTTAAGTCCAAGAGGTAAGGGGCCCGTGTCTTAAACGATGTTACTCAAATTAAATGTAACTTATTCCAAAATATTTGGTTATAGCGAATATAAGAGACAACATGTTTTAAACGTTCGTGCGATAACTTATTAGTTATTATGATAAAACAGCTACAGGTTTTTGACTACCCACTAAAATACGAATCATAAATAAAAATTGAAACTGTCGTAGAAAAATGTACGAGGAGGAGAATTAATATAGGAGAATTAATATTCCTCGAGACTAAATACATCACAATGTTGAATACAAATTATAGCTATGTAATATGTTTATTTATACGTTATGATTTATTAAATGTACATGTTTCGTTAAGATAGTATCTGCGCACGCCTATGACTATCGTCCAATGGGTAAATTTGGTTTCTAGAGCTCACCGGTAGGGTTAGGCTCGCGGGATTGGGATCGCTCTTGCGTACGCGCGCGCATATGGTCACAAGAAACAACATCGTAATGAACTCTTTAAAGGAAAGAAAAAATAAAAACGTGATAAAATGCGGACAAACAACGGTTACTTGCGTGTACGTCGTACGGGACCACTCGGATATGACCATATTTGAATAAATATAGAAATCTACAAGTTATCGTTAAAAAAGCAGTAGGTACCTATAGCTACAACGTAAGGATGTGCGCGGGGAGGTAGTTTTTATAATCGCATAGTATTCTCCAGTCGGGCATAATAAACTTTAATTTTGATCGTTACATCTGCAGACATACGCCAAACGTCTCTTTTTGCCATTTACTTTTTATGAATTCAAACGAAACACGCTCTTTGATTGCGAAATACATTTTTACCATTACCATATGATATCACAGTATTTATTAATGACTTCACGTGACACACTTATTTTATATTTTATGTACAAAAACGTTATAAGCTCGAGCTAAGTTTTTAGAATGACGTAATCGTTTTCAGGGTTATAATTTTAACATTCTCGATGAATTGTTTTCAGTACTATAAGCCGACAAATGCACCAGACGTGGGTTGTAAATATTATCATAAATCGAAAAACATTAACATATAATTGCATTGAACGAGCAACAAAAACTGATAATATATAGTCTTCAAAAATATTTGTTTTTAAATTATTCTATTTCAAGGGCTCCAAATGCGAAATAGTTTCATCATTTTTAAGAAATCGATTTCCCGCAGATCCGCCTTCATATATATCTATATGCAGTATGCACATTATGCCTACATATAATGGTGGTTTCATAAAATACACGTGGCAACACTTGTAAATTGAAATTATACATGTTGTAATAAATACGATTATAATATGGAAAATAATCTATTTTACGACTGTAAATATTTGCATTGTAACACAATATATTCGATGAGAATAACAAATTTTCAAACAATTATGCGAAATTCAATACTATACTTTTTTTTCTTCTTCTTCTTCACATTACTGTAAAACGGAATGTTTTTTATGTTGCAGGTCTAGAGAAATGTCTCACACGGTGACAGTTACCCGAACCACAACATCTACCACGTCCGCTATTATCCTCAACACGGGTTATGTGAAATCCATACCCGGGTTATTGAAATTAGCTGAAGTCGTAAGTTTGCGTACTTATTGGATAAGCATTATAGTTTGGAAAATTAATTTATAAATATTCCCATTCTGGCGCGTACAGAAAATAATATTTCGGAGAGGGTTTTAAGATTTTCAAGGGCGATACGATAACAATAATTATGAACAATCGACGACGAACAATTTCATCTAGTTACCGTTACGGCGTTACCTATCTAATATCTTTTGCGTGGAAAAAAACTACCTAACCTTACCCCTAGAGCCCATCCCTTGTATACGCGCCTGCTGTTTCCATGTCAAAACAAGTTTCCTTTATCCCTATCCTTTCCGTTATCGAAATTACATGTCTTCAGTGTTATATTATATGTAACATGTTTTTTTTTAACGTTTAAGGGATAACAATAATGTTAAACGTAGGGGTTGAAACGAAAAGTTTTTCAAACCTTTTTTTCGCGCAAGTACACGTAATAATAACGATATATATTTACAAAAATGAAAAAAGAATGTCCTCGTCCCGTCGATCGACGTATAAATATGTACAAATTAGGATCACGTATTCACGCGACCAATATAAAGTTCAACAGCACTGTCGCTTACGTCATCATGCATGAATACAATAATAACTCGCAACTCTCGTAAGAAAAATGCAGAGGCCTAATTCGCGCCGTACGCACAAACAATCGACGACCGGTTATAATATTCTACGGCCGTGCGAATAATCGAATACAAAATATGACGTGTGTACGCCCTAAATCTCTATTCGGTGCGTGCGGGCTGCAGGGGTGGGTACATCTTGCGGACACATTCGTAATAATATGATTAATAGGCGCTGGTAAGGCCGACCGATGAGAGAGGATGACGTCACTATAGATATTATATATGTATGGTATATAGGTACTGTTCAGTATTCGGCATTAAATTAGCCGCCGGTACGTGTAAATAATTTATCGTTTTTTTTCTCAATCTCTCTCACTTTTTCGGGCGAGGTAGTAAATCTGTGTGTGCACGGGTGAAATAATTACAACAGCGTGCAGGTACAACTCCCCGCAGATATACGCGTATTTAACTCCCGAGTGCGCGTTTTCGTGCGGCGCGAGACGAAATGTAATAGTATGGAACGTTTCAGCCGACGTACAGCTGTACCATAGTACATTATTATAATTAGCAACACTTAAATTTATCATTTTTCCTGCGGACATACAAGCTTTTACGATGCGTTGTAAATAGACGGTTCCCGGGTAAAAGGGAACAAACGAAATAATACTATTTCGAGAAAACCAAAAATACCGTCTACAATATTCAGAATTTAAATTGTTCGTCAATATTTTTGATATAGATTCTTCTAACACGTATTTTCTCGAAACTCAAAACTTATAATGAATCCAATAAGTAACGTCCCTCTCTGGACAGTATTCATTTATTCCCTTTGCTCATGAGTCATGGCTAATTATTATTGTATTTATTACTTTGAGCAGCATTTTTTTTAACCAACATCTTTTTACCCGATATGTTATTAATATTATATTATATGAATAAGTCATGATGCGCAAATTTGTTACAACTTAAAAGTAACTGTTTAATTATTCCTATTTAAACAATAACTAATATGATATACGAGTAGGTAAAAACTATTCCCCTGTTCTAATAGGTTTTATGAAAAAATTAAATTACAATTTTTATCGTTTTTTATTTTCAATTGATGTGGATTACGAGTTATGACAATTTACAACATTATGCAATAGTAAAAAAATCATTGATTAAATTGACATATTCCGTTTCACCAGGGCACCGTCGAAATGTAAAAATACCTGGAACGAAATCGTCGTAAGTAGACGTCATAATATTATCTGCACCGGTTTTCTAGAACAAAATAAACATTAATATATGTAACGAAGAACAATGATTTCTCGTTCCTTAATGGTCTTGTACAGCCAATAATAGGCAGGTAGGTGTACGTACACACTTGTTAGGAGTCTGTTAAAGCGACCATTGTCCATTACTACGGAGACACGGTGGCGGTGACACAACTATTTTTCAAAATTGGTCCGGGGAAAAAATTACAACTGTTAAAAAACCTACACGTCATTGCTCATTGCCTCTTAAATAATTTTAGATTTCATGAGCAGCCAATTAGTGTTTTCGTATAAAAGACCATATTTTTATGTAAGAGGTAAGATATCCCGGTAAGCGCATTTCAACGTTGACGTTATAAGAGTAATTTTTGCGATTCGAATCAACATTGTTACACGAGTATTAATTATTATTTTAATATAAATCGTTTCGGACGATTGGCGAGTCATTATATAAAAAAAAACGCCTATCCAGAACGGCAGTGGGGCAGAATAATAATTTTATATTGTATTTTTTTTGAAAATGTTCGTCGATATGATTGTATAATATAGATGAAAGGTTTTCATTATTACGGAAACTTCGGAAGTACAAATCAGTTTTATCTGTTTTGTATTTATTTTTTGGTCTCGGGTTTATAAAGGACTTAACGAAATACAGGTAGGTACTCGCATAATAACAACGTTTTTAATTAAAACCAACCGATGGGCGATGATACCTATAGGTACAGTATATCGGTTGAAAGCAAAAGCAATTTAACCGAGAACAAAAAAACATCTATTCGTTTTTTTCCCCCATATACATGAACAGTTTTGTTACGTTTCATTACAATTGAAATAAACCCGTAAAATACGTAAATCTAGGCCAAGTATCCAGGGCGTGTCCCTAGACGGAGGCTTATTGAAAAACTTGTGATCGATATAGTTCTCCGGAAGGGCTGTGGCGCCGTGGCGTCCACTCCCCTTCAGACAGGAGACCTCACTCGCCATATTCCAGTGCGATTACCGAACTGGAAAATGGTCTTTGTCTTACAGCCTTGAAATTATCTCCTAAAAAATAAATCATAAATTATAACGTACGTAAAACCGCAATAGCAATGAAGGAATTCCAGAGAAAAGAATGGAAAACACCACGAGGCGCACGCAATATATTCAACAGTGTTTTAACCTAGGCATAGTGGTTTTCGTTTTGACTCGACCACACACGGTTTTCAATAATATATTTATTTTTCTATCGGTTGAGTGGTAGTGTACACCAAGGGCAGTTGTCAATCGTCATTTCACGTGATGCAATTAAATATTTATGTACAATAGTCAACTGTTATAAATTATAAGCTAAGCAATATTATTGTATAAACGATTACCACTATATAGGTATGGTATTTAAAATAGAAAGCCCAATAATTGCAAAGATTATACTGTATATTTTTACATATATTATGTTGCTTCGTGACGAAATACGTATAACTAATAGACCCTATAAAATCTATATTTTTAGTATTGCTCTAAAAAAATTAAAACCGACATCAAGATAATTACAAACATTTCCCTCGAGGGTTTATATATTTATGTACTTTTTAATAATTTATCTTGTACTTACTAACACATTTGAACATTTATTGTGAATTTATATTTTTTTCCAGATCTTAGGTGGTATTGTTTTGGGTCTGCTGATTTACAATAAAGACACTTTGTGTAACTGCTGGGTGTATGGCGGAAACCACTCCAACCTTTTCTTTTTGGGAATAGTGTGTACATTTTTCCTAACGAGTCTTTTATTATTGATTTCTTGTCTACTATCAATTTCCACAGGACCTATCATATCCAAAACTAATTTTGTAAGTAAATAATTTTATTCTGAACATCACTATTGCCGAGCGGATGCGTGAAACATTTTTAATAACGTTTACAATCTATGCTACGTGCACGTACAATAAGAAAATGGAATATAAAATGTAATTACAAATAGCATAACGAACAATAAATCGAAGAGGGAGGCCATCCAGTTAGTCCTGGAGCATTTTTTCTTTTTTACCGACGTGTAGGTAATATTACCAATTTAGTCATTTTTTCGTTTTTTTTTTTTTAATTTAAAGATCTCTATACCATTTTTGATTTAATCGACGGGTCGGTTTAACGAAACTTTTAATACCGAGTGCTATACAATATGTATTTATAAAAAATTACTCATACCTATTTTTGTTAAAAGAAACCTTGAAAAACAGTCACCGCTGTTAGTAATTACACTCGCCAATTATTTTTCTCCGGAGGACATTTTGTACCTTATAGCACATTGGATAAGATTCGATGGAAATATTATATCAATTTTTTATTATTGTTTCTACCAATTGAAATATTAACCACTCCAACATTTTCGAAATCGCACTAATCACGAAAACTGTTAATTAATGTTATTGGAATTAAAAAATTACCACGCTATTCAATGTGTCAACGATTTAATTAATATCATTGATAAACTAAATGATAGTCATTCAATCAACATTCCAAATGTAGGTCACCTATTGTATGGAGACGAATAATCACGGTATAGACATTGAATATTATACTAATAACTGTATGTTTTCCACGCAGGAGTTCATTTACCATGGTGCAGGATTCGTATTTTTGTTATTAGCATCCATATTCCTTTTGCTCGATGCGAATCAACATGACAATCGGGCCAATCACAGTCATTTTGTTATTGTTTCGGTAAGCACAACACGTAGTTCAAAATATTTTATCGGTTTTTTTTTTGTTGTTTTTAAATATTACGTATTCATATTTATTTAGATTTTGGGACTGGTGATGGCAGCCTTCTATTTGCTGAGTTCAATCTGGGGCTATCGTTCATATAGAGGCCCATAAGCAACAAGTCAATTACTTTATACGTATAAGGAGCATAGCCGCACGGATCATTAATAGAAAACAGTGTGCAGATTAATAAAGAATTTGAATCAGCTTAAATACATAATTTATTATATTATAACGAAGTATACGAAGTAATGTCATTTTTTGGACTGTCAAACCATGACCATATGACGACTATCTATGCTCTGAACTTAAAGAATTAACTTCGTTAACTATGCTTGTGACTTATATTATACCAAAAAGTGTTTGTTTTATTCGATAAGTAAATTAAGACGAAAAATAAAATATATATTTATATATCTATACAGAGAGCTATACTCATGAGTCGTATTGAACGAATAATTGAGCATCTTATAAGTTAATTCTAATCACATTGTTTAAATTTTATTATTATAAATTTAAGTGATAATCTTGTGCCTTAAGTATTTATTTTGTTGTATGTTTTCCATGTGCCTTATAAATACGAATCAAATTGTGTGCTCGCATTTATTATACTAATATTAATACTTGATATTATATAATATTTATTAATTTTAACATAACTAAAATACTTTTTAGATTTTCGCGTAAGGTAATAAAATATCTTACTAATAACTTGATTGTTATTTTTTTACCTACCTATACTTGCATTGTGTTTCGAATTAAAAAAAAAAACTACTACTTATTCCGATAATATTGTAAAATGATTTGACATCGAGGAAAAAAAAAACTATTTCGTTAATTGTGAACAGGTGTTGATAATGTTTAAGAGAAGATCTGGAGGGTTTATTTTGAAGTTAAAAATACCATATTACTTCACCTCAGCAGGGGGTATCGGTTTTGTACACTGTGGGAATTGAGCAGTAGTTTAGTCTAGTCTGTAGTTCTGTACGCAACACGTTTGCATAGTAATGAAATTATATTTTAAGTCTATTTATTATTTCAAATAGAATGTACACGGTCAGTAGACCTGGTGTCCGAGCAGCACCCATATCGTGTATGCTTGGTTCATGTTTCAACATACAGTATTTTACAACATCTTATGGAATATTAAAAATTATTCAACTTGTAAGTAAACGCAAATTTCGATGACTATCGTTTATCACTATATTAGAAAATGATTTTGCTAAAAATAAAATTATGAAATTTATACTGTACGCTTTGTACCATCTACCCTGCGGCCTAAATATTAATAAAATTACAGAGATACCTAACATATATTGTTCAACAGGGTTCAACGCATATTTATTTTAGAATAGAATAATTGTTAAAACTGCCAATGTTGATACATAATAAAGAGTAATTCCAGTTCAATTGTACTTCTAAATTCTAACGCTTTAAAATCGTTGATTTATAAATGTGTAAATATATATTAGTGAATTGATTTCCAATTAGAATTAGTTTTATGAATGACATGAATCCTTATGGTTATGATACCTACTATAGAGATCCATTCAATTTTTGATAGCACCTCTCAAATATTTTAAGTGAGAAGTAATTTAAAATTAAATTTAAACATTATATACTTATGAATAATGATTAAAAAGAATTGGAATAAGTGTTTTAAATGGAATAAATAAGTTACTAATATTTTTCAATATTTACAAATTTAGGGTTTTTGTATAATAAAATATTTATTTATTTTACAAAATACAAAAAATGAACAGCATAATGTAATAATATATCAACATAGAATTGGTAAGTTGGCATTATTTGCATGTTTCTCTGTATACTTCTTATTTATCACAGACTAAGCAGTCAATTCATTGCATGCACAAACAAGTTGAAATGTTGTACATTTTTTTTCTGCATAATTTGATGATTTTTCAGTGGATGTTTTACATAATATTTGTATGAATATTTGGGTTTTACAATGAAAACTGAAAATGCAAAGGCTAATTAATCTGTAATTAACTCATAAATAAAAAAAAAATGTTCAATTGTTAAAGTTAACATGGGACCATGAAGGCTGCTATTCGCAACCCATCACTACAGTAAATCAATTTTCTGTAATACATTATGTTTTTGTATCATGCTATTATGGTTGAATTAAATTGATCATAAGCAATATCATGAATATTTTTCCTCTTTAGTTTTGGTAACAACTGGGAACCTTTGCATGTCAATATGCCAAAAAAAATATGTAATATTGTTTTGTAAGGTCTGCAAAGGGTTTAAAAAAAAAACTTTTAAGGTAAACTTAAAAAATATATTTAGTATAATTTTAAACATAATGTAATGACATTTCTAATTTCTTAAAAATTGTGATTAGTTCTTTTGTGCATATTTTAGCTCCTATAATTTTTGAATAATAAATTGTGGATGACACTATCACTGCGCACTCATACATTTTCATTTTCATATTTTTTTTACTAAATATAAAGAAACCACTTTAAAGCAGTAATTTTTTAATTTTTATAATAAGGAAACTTGCCCAACTGCCCAAGAGAAATTAAATTCAGCCTGGTTACAAATTAATAATTAAAATACAGCAGATATTGCATTGAGCAAGCTGCAAACGGGTTTTTAAAAAAATGTAATTTTAGTTCTGTTTTTATTTTTATTTCATGACAGTTTTCACTTTAAATGAACATTTTGGTATAATTAAAAACTAATACAGCTTTTAAAATATTATTGGGAATTTGTAGTTAAAATATATAAAAATATTTATATTCACATTTAATGTATTATTTAGATAAGTTCTAAAAATAAAATATATAAACATTTAATTTCATTAAACTTTTACCATTAAAACTAACTCTTGAAAGTAAATGCAAAATAAATAAACATTTTAAAAAATAGATAATATAAATTTACAGCATAATCATTAATCATAATCATAAAAATAATGTAATGCTTATTTAAACTTAATTGTTATTTTGTTATTATGCATTTAGATATTGGGTTCAATATGTCAAAGTATAATATTATTCTATGGGACAAAATACATTCCAACAATTGGAACTTCTTATGAATCTTTTCTTACAACTGTTGCTGGATGTTTAATGACAACAACAGTCATTAGTGTATCATATTTGCTATCAAAAAATACTGAAATACTTGTTAGATCAACACATTTTGTATGTATTCATACTGAATGATACATGAAAAATATAATTATTATGGAAATTTTCAATTTTATTTCAGGAAATCATTTTTGGAATTTTTGCATCAGTTTGTTATTTCAGTTCATCATCATTATTAACGATAGCAATATATGCAATATTGTATCCAGTATTTATGGTCATACCATTTACTTCTTTGTTTTCAGCAATAATGCTGGCTTATGTAAGAAAAATAAGATTAGAATAATTTGTTTCTTTAATCAAATATTTTGACTATTTTTATTTTTATTTTCAGACATTAGGATTTATTCTTGGAGCTTTATACGCAATTGATGCTTATTGGGCGTATAAATACTACAAAGGATTTTCATAAAATAAACAATTTTAGTGTACAACTAAATAATACTAATAAATAATAATAATAATAAAAAAAAATGTATTTCAGACAAAGCAACTTTTTCAACACTTACTATACTTATATTCTTAAAAAAATTACAAATCAGTGTTGATGTTCCAGTAAGTTGTTATTACATTTGGAAAAACTACAATCAGTAACATGAAGATATAGGACTAGATCGTTTAATCATAAATATCTTCACGGTCACATACATATTGCACAATATCTTTAGGTTTATGCAATTTTTCAGCGTCCTCATCAGGAATTTCAAAACCTGTAAAATTTTAATACAAATATTAGTATTTTGATTTTAAATTAAATAAAAAAAAATTAATTACCAAATTCATCTTCTATGGCCATGATCACTTCAACATGATCTAACGAATCTAATCCTAAATCATTGATAAAATGTGATTCAAGAGAAAGCTGAAATTAATAAATAAACCAATTAGTCTTCAATACAAAAATATTTAAACAATAGGTACGTGTCCTATTGAAGATGTGAAATCGCAAGACAGGTTCTTTCGATAAGATAGATAATATTATAGTTACAAAACTTTTACACTTTTAGGGATCTACAAATAATCGAATATGACAATAGTTATGATGGTCTATAACTTCAGGACAAAACAGGGTTTAACTATATAAACTAAAATTTAAAAATGTATCACCATTTTTGATATTAACGTGTATAATTTAACTAGTTAAAATTGTTTTATTTTTTAAAGAACAAATAAAGAAAAATAAAGTTTATAACTTATTTAGAAGAGATTGAGATACAAAATCTAGGGTTCATAAATCAAACAATAATTTAACTGTATAAGTATAGTAGTCCGTTGTTCAGAGATAAGCTCATTAAGAACACATAGATGATAATCACATTTGATTTTTATAACTAGGATCATTAGGGTTTAACTCAGTTGAATGCCTAGACGCTGAATTTGTGTATACCTTATCTGGATTGACCTTGTCGTACAACTGTAATACCAATAGGACACGCTTTTTAATCTGGTCAATAGTCAACGGTGGCTTGACACTGTAATGCCGCACGAGTGTCTGAAATAATATAAAATGAGGTTTACATACCTTGTCCGCGGTAATTTTATCAAACGCATTGCACACTTTAAGCACTCTATTTCCAACTTCGATCACAGACATCCGACTGGCTGCCGTCGTGTCCGAATACAGTCGAACACCACCGCACACCTTTAAACCGGGAAAGCATCTCATTAGAATCTCGGATTTTCATACACACGCACACACACCATCGCGCTAGCGTTTTTCCTCCACACGGTGCACAAATCGTGATAATATGTAACAAATGATAAATGTAATAATGCAACAACGGTCGCACGACGAGCGATTCTTACCGTAGGTACTCTGAATGACTGAAGATTAAGGTTATTGACGGATTTCGTTTCGCTCAACAGCCGTTTGCCTGCGCACGCTACCGGGTAGCGTCTCAGCACCCGGGAGGCACCGGTGCATGTGAAAAACGAGCCGCGCAAGACTTTCCCGAGTGACGCCATTATTTTGCGATTTGTCTGTTGGTCGGGCAAACGGCAAATTACGTCGGACTTACGGCACGATCGAACGAGCTCCGAAAGTGAATGATTACCAAGGTCGCAAACTCGCAAAGCTGATAGACCGCGTACGAAACATATGTTTACATATTGCCCGTAGTTTTTACGAACCAACCTATTTTTTTAGGTTATGCCGCCCCGGGCGAACGATAATTTTTCCGCGATAACGTTCTGTGATAACACCGATAACAACAGATTTCGTTTATCACTATGTACGTCGTGAAGCGCCACGGTCTGAACGCTTCGACGAAAGTCCCTTTTTAGACGTAGCAGATCTTCTAAGACCGTGACGTGAAGCGTGAACGTCAGACTGGTGTTCGTGATTCCCTACTTTCGGCTTCTGATAATCTTCTGTGGCTCTGTGCACACTGTTTGAGTGCTTTTAGCTTTAGACGGTGAAATCCTTTGAAGCGTGCGCTCCGTTTCGGTACTGAAATCGCGGAATCGATTCAATGAAAATATAGTTCTGTTATCTGATAACATTGCCCGCAAGTGTGCGGTTTGGAGTTCTGGGCATAAATAAGCGTAATCTTAGAGAAGAGTCTGCGAGTAGGGTTTGGACAACGGTCTCCGCTGTTGCCGTTCCGGACTTTCAGGTGAAGGATAACAACAACAAGTTTATTCCGTTTTAATGATAACGACTTATTATAATTGTATGTTATTATTGCAGAAAAAAAAACGAGTGGGGTTATAGAACACAATAATAACAATGTTAAATATTTGATTTATTTTCCGCACTCGATCGGGCAGTTGTTCCACCACGAATTCCACGAATTCCCGATCGTTATATTGTCCATAATTTTTGATATTTCTGTACAGCTCTCTGGACAATGGTAAGTCATTCGTGAGTCGTGTACATGTATCTCAACGATTCTAGGGTCGTATTATTGTCAGTGTTCTTTGGTATTTTTTCATATGTTTAATTGGTGTATGGGCAACTATTGTTTGATAAATTCTTGCTATACGATTGATGTTAAAAATCGAGAATAAACTTGACTCGACTACAATCTAAGATTATTCGAAAAAGAATGAGAGTAAAACTATTTGTACTCATTAATATGTATTACTGTATGTAAAAGATTTTAAATATTTTGTCTAAAATAGAAAGTGCTTTCAGCATTATGAAATAATCAGATTTTAAGATTGCTCCTCCTTTCTACTTTTTTCCAAAATAAAAATTGTAATGATTAGTTTGGTCAAATTTCGGAACATTCTGTTCTCAAGACCAGCCAATTTACTGATGTATCTACGGCAACAGGTAACTTTATTATCTATAGAGTGACTATTTTTGAAATAACTGGTGTTTTGTATCTTTATTTCCCTGTAGAACTAATATATCAGTAATTTTCCTTAAGTGTAAGAAAAAACTAAAAAGTTAATTAATAAATTATTAGGTATGTATTAATTTTTTTAAATTTAAGAAATACAATTTTATTTGTAATTTAATTTATTTAATGTTTTATTGCTTAAATTTTGTATCACCTTGAGTTCAATAATATGTAATTTTCATAAGATTCATTTGGTCCTATTATCTTGATGACGAAGAATAACATTTTATTAAAATAAAAAATCATTTTTTATGTTTTATGATTAGTCAAAAAATCCAATAAAATCATAGTTTGTAAGAATTTTACCTTATTATTTATTATATTATCTATATTTTGTAAATCACAAACTAATATATATTTAGGTAAACACATTATATTCATCAAAGGTACTAATTTGTTCTCATCAACAATACATGATTGCTAATCAGTTGAACTTGAATGTCCATGATCATGAATCTAGGCTTATCGCAATAATCAAGTACAATAATCTCAATAGTATTGAGAATCTGACAAATAAAAATATGTTTCTCATATTTTAATATTTTTGAATTTTAAATCATGTATTGGATATAATTCTAATAACATAAATATTTTTAAAAAAAATCAATCAGTTTTTAACCTAAATAAACATAATTATTTAAAATTGCAGAGATTTTCTGCAGGCACATTTCAGACCCACAAATACTACCAAGTAATTTAAAGAAAAAAATATAAACTTTTATTTAAAATGTATGAATATATTTTTATTCATACTTTGGAAGTTTAAATTTATTACAGTTTTTTTGTTTTATTACAGTAGATACCTATTTTAAAAAAATTACAGTTTCTTTTTTAATAACTGTATGTATATATTTTTAATTTATAATAATATTTTAATAAATATTTCAAGTGTATGTACATTTATTATTTTTTTAATTTGCAGGAATCTGAGTATACAAAAATGAATTCTGATTATAAATATTCTATATCAGATTTAGCATTGACGAGAAAACAGCAAGATTTTTATGAAACTAATGGATATTTAGTAGTTTCTAAACTTGTTCCAGATTATTTGTTAGACAGATGCTGGTAATCATATGTCCATTATTTTATAATTTATATGAAATTGGTAACATATTAAGTATAATTTGTGGTGATGTTTTTTGTTTTAGTAATCAATTCATAGACTTATGTCATGGGAAAGTTCCACGAAATCAAATAACTTTGATGAAAGATGTGTCTCGCATGAAAGCTGGTTATCAAGGTGAATATTTGTTTGGTAAAGCACAAGATATTCTTTGGGATGAAGAATTTTATGAGTATGCCAGATATCCAAAGGTAACATTCAATTTCAAATAACAGATTAAATAACCAATAATAATGTAAAAAATTTTTTGAATTCATGTAGATGTTGGATTACATTGAAAGCTTTATTGGACCAAATGTTATGGCTATGCATTCAATGTTTATTAATAAACAACCTGATATTGGTACTAATAGTTCCCGTCATCCACTTCATCAAGTAAAAAATGTTTTCCATACATTTCTTGATTTTAAAAATTAAATTATTATGTTCATATGTAATAAGATATAATTTTTTTTTTTTTTTGTAGGATCTCCATTATTTTCCATTTCGTCCTGCCAACTTAATTGTAGCGTCTTGGACCGCTTGTGTTCCCATTACAGTAGATAATGGATGTTTATATGTTGTACCGGGAACTCACATTAGTGAATTGTACCCTCATACATATCCAGATCCTAAAGATGTGAGTTAAACTTTATACCAAATTGTATTATTTAAATACATAATACAGTTAATTATTTTTTATTTTAATTCTAATGATCAACTGAAGAACCATTAGACGACCCTCCAAAAACTGTATTATAATTATTTCCTTACTCAAATATGTCTACACCTTATCTCACCTTATTTCATATAAGGTATAGTATTCTATCAATTTCAATTTCTATAGATTGAATGTAATTTTTGTTTTAATAAAAAACGTTCAAATATTTTTGTTCTTTTTTTAGGGTGAAATAAATAAAATGTACCACGAGATGAAAACCAAAAATTATGATGATCATAAAAAAGTGTTTCTGGAAATGGAAAAAGGTGATACAGTATTTTTTCATCCTTTGTTGTTTCATGGATCAGGAGTAAATAAAACAGAAGTAAGAATTACCGAAAAGTTATGAATTGATTAATTTTCAAGTTAAAGAATTTTGTATTTATCAAAAATTTGGTACTTTGCTTTGAAGTTTAAAAAAATGTACAGCAAAACAATTATACAATAGTAAACATTTTATTCTAATATAGATGCTTGTTATTAATTTATAACTTGAATTCCCTGATTTTCCAACTATTAATTAAAATATTTATTTTACTGTTATTACCGTTATCAATCATATTTATTATGCGTTGTTAATCTATTTATCATTAGTGAATATTGATTTTTATTCTGTATATTTTTTTTTTGTAATCGTAAAATTATGTTCATTTATTTTTCTTAGGGTTTTCGTAAAGCCATTTCTGTTCATTACGCATCATCCAACTGTAACTACATAGATGTTACTGGTACGACTCAAGATAATATAAAAAATGAAATAATTGATGTAATGGCTAAAAAAGGCATAGTGGATGTTGATTTCACAGTATGTTATTATAAGAAGTATTCATTATTAAGTATATGTTAATAAGTCAATAACCTTAATTTATTAATTTTTAGTTTGCCTGGAAACATCGTTGTCGTCTCATTCGTGGTGCCAAGGCTAATTTATAGGACTATTTCATACTTAAAATATATTATTGAATTTGGTTGTGGTTTTACATTATATTTTGTATGGAATTGTTGTATCAAATTAATTGATTTTTTATTTAAGTTACCATTTTACTGTTAATAATATATATAATATATTTTTTTTATTATATGGTGCATTTTTATTTTCATATTGCAAACAATGAACATTTATAATTCCTCAAATCATATTTTTAGTTGTATGAACAAACTTGTAATAATATATCTTGTATATTTTTAATAAGTAGTCAATAAAATAGGAAATTGTAGACAGAGAATAGAACTGTATGCAAAATAGAAAACAATTTCAGATTATTTCTGATATTTGAGTTTTAAGGAGATAATATTATACACCTAGTACTTATAAACACTTACAAACTTACATGTATGAAGAAAAGTAATATTGACCTCGAAAAAAAAAAAGATCTGTTTGATCAATATATGTTTTAAATATGTTTGATCAGTCTGATCATTGACTGACGATCGATAATTACCATAAATGGTCAATCAAGACTGACAATCTAAAGTCATTCGGTTATTTTATTTTAGTCAACACAATCGTCGAGAGTGCGGTTGTATCGTGTAGTTGTCATTCACTATTTATTGAAAAAAATATGAATGAATAAAGAAGGTATTATTGGTATTTCTATTTACCTTGCGTGTGATAAAACGAAAAAAACCAAGGAAAAAATAAAGATTTTGGATGAAAGAATGGTTTAAAAAAAAAACACATTATCCCATCATAATCTTCTAGAATCTAGATGAACTTCGACTATCTTCTCCTTCTGACTACAGAAATTATCTACGCATATACCACACGACATTTTCAAAGTTATTAAAAATGATTACACCAATGAGAGAGAAACAGGATACTTGTATGAGAGAACCAATTTCGTCGGCCCAGCGTTTATCGTGTACACTACAATAAATACTACCGGCGTTAATTTCGAAGAACTTAAGCTCATTACCGCTATCGCTCCACAAACAATTGGAAAAATTATCATTAAAACATGTCAATCTATAACAACTGCACTAAAAGATAATATAAAGGTAGGTAAATGTATTTATTTTTAATTCATCAAAAAAATGTTTTAAATTTTTTTACATATTTAAAGAAAAAGTTTAATTAGAGTCTAATTAATAATAGCACACAAAACAATATTATTTGAACTACCTAAATAAGCACATACATTTTTTTTTGTTTAAATAGTTTAAAAAAAAAATAAAAATATTACATTTTAATGTGTATACTGAGTATCGGAAAGAAGTTCCCTGGAATTATTGTAAGTTGTCGTGTTTGAAACGTTCGGAGTCTCCCATGTATGACCGGATAGTGATTAATTTGAATTCGGAGACATATAAACAGGCGTAGGTTGAACAAACATAGATGGTGTTGAAGTGCGTAAACATATTCAAGAATGGTTAATTTTTACAGAATTTCGATGAAGAGTTTTTAAGCGTGCTTCAAAGAGGATATCGTTTATTGCTTTTTGAGCAAACAGTTGTTGGTCTGGTTCAAGTTTTCCTAATTCGATGGCCCATGACTTTGCTAAAATGTCGTTATCAGATGCAGATTGTTGTAGAGGATTGCATGCTAATTCTAGCAAATCATTCTTTCTTTTTTCTTCAGAATTTCCCATTTTTTTTTTTTTTTTGTGTGGTTCGTGTGAAGTTGTTACAGGAGTTGCAGGCGTGCTTGTTTCAAAAATATCATCCTATAAATAAAAATAAAATAAAACATCGAATAAGTTAAATATAAGAATAAAAACTATAAATACCTAACCAAAAATAAATCTGCTATATCAAATACAGTAGGTATGTGTATTATACATTATTATAATATAATACTTAACATAAACTAATATAACCGCCAGTTGATACATTTTATCGATTTTAGTAAATACCTGCTTCAGAAGAAGAATGGAAAACTATTTCGAATAACTTTGAGTCAAAATGGAATTTTCATCATTGTTTAGGGGCGATTGATGGAAAACATGTTGAGATAATAAAGCCTCAAGAATCTGGCTTGTATTTTTCAATTACAAACATACATTCAGTATTTTTTTGATGGCCATTGCAAATGCTAACTATGAATTCATTATGGTGGATATTGGTGCCAATGGACGAGTTTCAGATGGAGGCGTATTTTCAAATACTTTATTTTATAAGAATTTTCAGGAAAACAAATTGTTGATTCCGGAACCGGATTACCTACCAGGAATAAGTGACAAATCATCATATGTTTTTGTAGCGGATGATGCTTTTCGACTTTCAAATAATCTGATGAAACCCTATCCAAATTTAATCAAAGAGAAACGTATATTTAATTATAGATTGTCGGAGTCTCGTAGAATAATTGAAAATACTTTTGGAATTCTAGCATCACGATTTCGAATACTTTTAAAAACCATTAGTTTAAGTCCGGAAAAAACCACAATAATCGTTCGTGCCTGCTGCCATCTTCACAACTTTTTACATCAACATAAAATGGAAATGTTTTTACAGGAGACGTGGAACCGGGAAGTTGTAGAAGTCAAGATGAGCAATTAGGTCAGCTACAACCTTATCAAGGTTAGGTTAGGACTGTAATCATATAAAGGTGTTGTTGCCTACTTGCTGGTCGCAAAGGACATGTTTAACGGGACCAGATACGTTTTTTGTTGACTGTCGCGTTGTCGTGGATTTTTATTGATTCGTACATAATATAAACAATACCTATATAAATATAGTTTGTCTCCGCGAACTCAACGATGTGTAGTTTTATTACCGCTAATCTAGAAAACATACGTTCGTTTCGACTTCTTGCGAAATCAATGACCGGCGTTGCCGTCTCGAAGCAATCTTGATGGAACCGCTTCGCCGAGATGACATGGGGTCGAACGAAACCGTAACCGTAACACCATGAGGGACACGCTGCTGTTCGGACCGTGTCTGACGTCGGTCAAGCCGACCGTTGCCGTCGAAGTAAATTATTCGGTTAAAAACATTTCCATATAAAAATAATAATAGGTAGTTACTTTATTTCAGACATTTTTAAATACAACGAAAAATTTTTAAATACAAAATACTTTCTGTCCCGCACTTGTTTGAGGTTGAGTGATAAATATACACAATTCAATTTAACGTGTTGAAAAGAAACAATATTATGTTCATACATTTTTTTTTGTTTTTATTCTTATAACAAATATATTATTTAATATACGTATACTTAATTAAATTTTTAATATGCATCTTAAATTTGGTTAATTTAGAAAGTAGGTAACCATTTATTGCCGAACACTATTGTTGTAATAACATAAATTAGTACCAATTAAGGCAATTATATTTAAATGGTACATCATACCAAATACAATCATACGATCATACCAATTGTAACATAGGAGGATGAAATGTATTTTATTAAAGAATTAACTGTCTTATTCGATAATGAAAGATGAGAAGATGAAAGATACAAATAAGGTATAGACGTTCAACTGTAAAATGGATATTATTGCAATGAATTTGTTCGTTTTGAAAACTGTAGGAAATTCGGGAGATTCTACTCTCTTCATTGTAATTGACATATAATAATAAATTTTATTGTCTGCTGAGTACGCTTATAAAGATTCAAGACATCGGGAAAATCAAAAGAAAACATTCGTGTTACAGGTGCGATTCTGGTGGACACGAGCGTTGCGGACTTGTTGCGAATACAGAATCTGACGACGCGTAAGGCAAATATTAAAAATTAACTTCCACCGGACAACAGAGAGGCCAATTTGGTGATATTCACAAGAAGCCGTGTACTTTGTGTGTTTCTCGGATCTGGGTCGATAGGATTCTTTCTGGGGAAACTTAATTCGGGAAGGGACAAGGAGGCTTGTTGTAAATATCCGGACTCACATAAAGTGCTCGGCGACTGGGCTCGCAACTAATGGTCATCCTAATCCTCACATAAACCGCGGAAAATCGCGGGTCGATAGGTATGATTGCAGCGGTTGAGAGAGTCCACGATACACCAAAATGGCCGAGTCCGTTTTAATATTTTTAGACGTTTTTTCCGGGCACGACTTGTTTAAATACTAAAGTCTAAAAGTGTACCTTTTTCATTTTCCCATATACTTTTGGTGGAAACATGTTTTGCCCGGGTATTTTTATTCCTCTTAGGTTTGTGACGGAGAATTTACGTGTGGCAGCCTTCAAAAATCCTTGATGACACTATGCGTGGTCGGAGTACTATCGACTGAGGTCTGAGGCGTTTCCTTAGTGCGCTTATCAAGATTCAAGACATCGGGAAAATTAAAAGAAAACATTCGTGTTACAGGTGCGATTCTGGTGGACACGAGCGTTGCGGACTTGTTGCGAATACAGAATCTGACGACGCGTAAGGCAAATATTAAAAATTAACTTCCACCGGACAGCAGAGAGGCCAATTTGGTGATATTCACAAGAAGCCGTGTACTTTGTGTGTTTCTCGGATCTGGGTCGATAGGATTCTTTCTGGGGAAACTTAATTCGGGAAGGGACAAGGAGGCTTGTTGTAAATATCCGGACTCACATAAAGTGCTCGGCGACTGGGCTCGCAACTAATGGTCATCCTAATCCTCACATAAACCGCGGAAAATCGCGGGTCGATAGGAATGATTGCAGCGGTTGAGAGAGTCCACGATACACCAAAATGGCCGAGTCCGTGTTAATATTTTTAAACGTTTTTTTCGGGCACGACATGTTTACATACTAAAGTCTAAAAGTGTACCTTTTTCATTTTCCCGTGAAATAAGAAATTATATTTTGACCTATATTCGTTCCCACCAAATTAGTAAATCAATTTCTAAAATGCTATTCACTAGATTGATTAACTTGAAATATTTTACGCGATTTAATGTGCGTTACACTTTAATATAATATTAGTGAAAGTTTGCGATAAATTGATATTTATTGTACTTTTCGGTGTTATAGAAATGTATTTGGTGGGAAACGGAAAAAGGTACATTTTTGGTGGAAACATGTTTTGCCCAGGTATTTTTATTCCTCTTAGGTTTGTGACGGAGACTTTACGTGTGGCAGCTTTTCAAAAAGCCACGTTGACACTGGTTGATGACACTATGCGTGGTCGGGGTACTATAAATAGGGCACCTTTTCCGTGGAACGTGGAGAGAAGACATACAGAGTAACAGTGCATTCACTCCTATGGAAAGAGTTGGAAGAAGATCACCACGTTCCATTGAAGAAAATCGAAATTAATTTGCCGAATTTATTTAAAAAAAAAATTAATTTTTCGAGTGTTGGTGCTGTCCCATGGCAATCAAAATTAGCATAGTAATCAGCAATAGTTACATAGAATATACTCGTCATATTAATATTAGTGCCTAGTGGTTAGTAGTAAGTAACTAGTAAAAGTAAAACAGCAATTGATTGTGATTATAATCGCATGTAATATTTATCAATAAAGAAATAAAGAATATTTTTTCGTTTAACATTTATTGATCATATTTTATTAAACCTATATAAAGAAAAGAATAAAAATAGTTATTATTATTTAGACATGTTATAAAAAACGACGTATTTCGGGATTTTTTTTGGTAATCGTTATCTTCGGTGTGTACTAGTTGCGGTCATAATCAAAAATTACATACTAGTTGCGGTCACCCCCCAAAAAGGTTACATACTAGTTGCGGTCACCCATCAAAAAGGTTACATACTAGTTGCGGTCACTCAAATAATATAGTATAAATAAATTTTAAAATTTTGTAGGTATAAATTTAAAGGAAATCGACTTTAGATATTCAAGCCGATTTATTTCGCCTTCTTCATAATACTGTATTTGTTGCGCTAAAATGCTCTTTTTCTATTGAAATTTTACTAACACGACTGTTTTTTGTACAATTCATTTTTAAATAGCCATTCGTTTGAATTTCATTTAAAGCGTCAATAAATATAAAAATATTAGGGTGAGAGTGGTAAAACATGCTATTGAGCTTTGAATGAAAGCTTTCGCATGCATTGGTTGTTCGTGTTATATAAGACGAACATTCAGCCCATAATGATGGTGGATATCTCGAATCTTCCCTTACATACACTTCTAAAATATAGTCTGTAAATGCAGTCAATTTTGAATTATTAGGTGGAAGAAGAGCCATAATATCTGTGACAAAACAATCGTCAACTTCATCTGGTCGTAGAAACGGAAGTCCGAAAAAAAGTTTCAAATATTCAGACATTTCACCGGGTTTCATATATGGTTTTGCTAGACCTAATGATTGCATTTTGCGAAACCATGCTTGCCCTAGGTGAAAACGGCATGCTTTCAAATTTGTAGTGGGCCACACATCTTTAACTGCTGTGTGGATAGCCTGTTCGAAGTCACTGAAAACTCTATTTGGGATATAGTCACATAAATTATTTTTGAGATGATCTAATACAGTCTTGTACGCATTTTGACATTTACTAGGCAACAATGAAAAAAACAATGGTATGTATGAGCTATTTTTAAATCCATGAATTACAAAAAGTTGCTTAAAAGGAAAAGGACAACTTGAAAAAGTACCATCCATAAAAATTGAATCACATTGCTTAAGAAAATCAAGGTTTATCTGAGTTGTAAAACACACTATATTGTTCTGGACATCGTTTATAAAAATCCATTTTTCATTATTTTTCGTCTGTATTTTATTAATTACGTCAGGAAGCGTCGCATGCAATTGTGGAAAGTCACGTGGCAACTTCGGATAAATATTCATTCGTGCAGTATGTATATTTTTCCTAATCAAAGAAATATCATTTGAGTCGAGTACACTTAGTGCTGTACTTGACATCTCAGAATGAATCATTTTAGAAGGACGCTCACTAAACTGCTCTACTGCCTTACGTTTAACACTGTTACTAACCTTTTGCCGTAATATTGATTGAAGATCATCTGGTTCATGATTATGTGTTGTATTTTGTTCACAAATGGTACCATTAACATCGTATTTTATAGCCGCATTACATGTTTTTTTACAACATACCCACCGTTGTACGTCATTCGCTAATGTACGATAAAATCGAAATTTATAATTATTAACGACACGTAATGGTTTTAATTTTTCACTCAACATATTTTTTGAATTCATTTTTATGTTTTACCGTATCAAAAGACGTAGGCACAATGAAAGCAATATTCGAAACTATGATCGGAGTATACAATTTAATCTATTTTATTTATAAACTTTACAGATAAGTAGTGGTGTTCCCACATATACACGCCGCGCTATGTGCATTATATCAAATAATATGTTTATCGTATATGATATAAATTTCGCCTGGAATTGGAGTATGATAAAGCTACGACCGCAACTAAGATATTACCTAAATTGGCGTGACCGCAACTGTTATATCCGTTTATCTCAAAAATCATCATGACCGCAACTAGTATGCAGCCTTATTTTTCATACCAAGAAAAAGGTCAATTGTCTGCTGTTTAAAAAACGTATACCCAAATGAATATAATATGTAAATATAATAAAGATAGCTAATGTTATGTATTCAATAAGACCTATACATATTATTACAGTATTATTTTTTTTATATTTAAACTAGCTGAATAACCCGGCTTCGCCCGTGTACAGTTTTTTTGTGTAACCTACTATAACTTTTATTTTATCAGTTTTTATATTTATTACAGGCTCCTTTCAGATAAGTTTATCCTAGGTTGCCCATGTATTGTAACAATCAGAAGTCAGCAAAAAATTACTTTATTTTAATATTTTTAGACAAATTGTAATTATTATTACTATTATTAGTATTATTCTTATTACTATTTTTACTTCTTATTATTATTGTAACATTATTTTATACATTATGGTGTTATAAAAATCCTCAATAAATACCAATTAAATACACCTCAATAAATACCAAAAATAATTGTCCGGCTGCCACCAGCTCACATAAACCTCCATAAGTATTAAATTTTAACATATCAGTAAAGTAGTCAGCAGAACTACGATAATTATTTCCATCACTATCATGTGACATTATTGAATAATCTTCCCAATGATTTATCACATAGGTTACTATCTTTTTACGTACTTCTTGGGCCTTATCTTGAGTGTCATATAACATAAAAGATATTGTCCTAAACAGGCAAACTCCGTCACCAATAATTGGAATGATAGTGTAGGGCATCATTGTGCCATTTATGTTCAATAATTCGACAACCATATTAATTTGTAAGATTGTAAAAAAATTTATTTTAATACACTTCAATGTTTAAAAATAATGGTACATAAACTGGGGTGCGTATACGATGACGCATTAATATTCGAAAATGTAAAACACCTTGTGTATGAGTAAACGCTAAAGAGTAAAGACATATCACAACTTCACAGCAATACTACAATAATAAGTAAAACACTTGACTAATAAGTGTACGTGTTTATTTACTATATAGTATACATTTGGAAGTACCTACACGTAAACCAGATCGCAAGCCGTGAGTGTCGTCATACAAATGAAATATAAACGCTACGCGTGTGTGGTCAGTGGTGCGAGCGTACGACACAGGGGGGTGTTTTGGGTGTTCAAACACCCCTCGAAATATTTGGTTTTTTGTATGGTTATTTATTTATTCAATTTTAAATTAATTTTTATATTATACTTTAATAGACAGATATAATATTACGTTGTGTTTGTGAAAAACCGACTAAAGCAAAATAAAATTTAATACATACTAACAAATTTATAAATAAAATAAAATGATTCCTACTGTGTATTGACGTGGGTATAAAAGAATTCTAAAATGCATAAGGACATGGGAAATACCTAAGGTATACAGACGGGACAATTACTGCGAATTGGAGTGTTAAAATTAATGAATAATGACGTTTCTGTTATATTTTGTTATCGACATTATCGTTCATGTCTTTGTTTTGAGAATAATGAGGTGCGTATTAGTTTTTATTTTTTTGTTTATTAATATTTTAACTTGTTTTCTAATGTTGATTGTTGCGCTATTTAAGCACCAGCAGAAATATAAATTGAATGTTTAACATTGTTAAATGTACATAGAGACATAGAAGTTAATTGTGAAGATATTCTTAACATAATGGCTAAAACTTCAAGAAAATTAGATTTAATATTTTAATTTTTTTGTTTATATTATAAAAAAGTATTGGAAGTACTAAGTAAAGATAATTTTCTTAAAAAAATTTCGTATATTTATTACAAAAAAAGTTTTACTTTTCAGAAACTGATTTTCAAAAACACCCCCCGAAACTTTTTTCTGCGTACGTCACTAGTACGACAGCATGCCTACCCCCACTACTACTCCTGTTAGAAAAGCCCGTGTGCGTCGTCGATTATGGCAAGCGTTATAATAGAATCATAAATGACACATGCCACCGTGTTATTTTAAAATCGAAATTAATGATATACGGTCAGGTCTCGATATCTGATTGGGGAAAGGGGTCGTTCGGATTAGCGATTTGTTCGGATTACCTATGGCTTAAAAAAAATTATCGAGACCCGACTGTAATGTGAGCTAGCATAATTTATAGATAAAGTGTTGAGTATCCGAGACATCTCTGCCTTTCGGTTCGGTCGTTGGCGCGGCGGTGCGCGGAGTCGGCGGCGGTGACACGAAAGGGGAAATTTGGGCGGCCATGACTAGCCACCGCGCGTCGACGGCTGCCGTACCGCGAACCTCACCTATTAATGCGAATTTCGAAAAATCCTTTCTTAGTGCGCCTATACATAGTAATAAGTACATTTACTGAAAATTTCATATCCATAGCTTCAGCGGTTCCGGCTAGGCGATGATGAATCACCCAGGACAAGTCTTTTTATATAGTAGATATTGCTTATGAGTAGTTATAAATACATATTTTAGGATTTTATGAAGCTATTTAAAATATAATGTATAAATATCAAAATTATTTATCTTTTTATTCCTTACAAACAAGGACCAATAAAGTATAAATAAAAAAAAATACTCACATCAATAGTATTTTTGGTAATCCGAGGTTTAAATTTATCATTCAAGAACTTCATTTCCTCAAACGCAAACCATTTTGAATGATAAATCTCATCTGATCCAGCTCCTGAACGTCCACTGCTGGCTTCCCGTTGCCTTTCTCTTCGGAAAGACGTTAAAAGGCTGTCCATCTTTTTCCTCACTTCATTTACATCTAGCTTAAGTTCTTTGCTTATTTCCGTCCAAAAATCTAATTTTTTCTTGCCCATTTTATATCGAGGATCAGTAGGATCCCAAAGGATCGGTCTTAATTTATATAAGTGTATTAATTGTAAGCATACTTTGTCAGTCCACTCCATAATTAAAAACACAAAAAATGAAATAAAAAAACAAAATGCACACTTTTTATTAATTCACCGTTCAGAAGGGAAGTGACGAATACGCGATAAGGGCCAAATGCCGTTTAAACTGAACGGAGTTTCTTTGAACGAACCGCTCTACAGGAGCGAACGAATGCGAACGAATCTATTCGTTCGGGTTCGTTCGCAATCGGTCCGACCGTTTACATTGGATCGTTCGGCAGCATTCGCTTGCGTTCGTTCGTGTTCGGGCTCTAATGTAAACGCACCTCAACTCTCAAGACTGCGTTCAGCATGTTTCCGAGGATTAGGCTGCGCGCACATGGGACGCGTTTTCGTACGAATTTGATTCGTACGAACTTGTACGTACACGTACGAACGATTTTGATTCGTACGAACTTGTACGTACACGTACGAACGATTTTGATTCGTACGAACTTGTACGTACACGTACGAACGATCCCGATTTACCAAATACTATGTGAGCGCGCAGACTGGGTGCGATTCGTTCTTACGTAGTTACAGATACGTACGTGTAACTTTGACGTACGGAAACAATCCGAACTTGTTCGGATTTCATTAACGTTCGTACGTCGGAAATGGATAATAATGGAAAATGGATAGTGAAAAATGTATTAGTTTATATACGTTTTTATACGTTCGTACGTCGGAAATGGATAATAATGGAAAATGGATAGTGAAAAATGTATTAGTTTATATACGTTTTTATACGTTCGTACGTCGGAAATGGATAATAATGGAAAATGGATAGTGAAAAATGTATTAGTTTAATTTACCAACACACATGTTTATGGGATCAAAGTGTTTCAAGGCATCGCTTACGTGACCTTCATCGCAGGGCATGGCAAGAAATATCCAAAGAAATGGAAATTACATTAAATTTTCAAAAAAATTTAACTTTTAATTGAAATATATTCCCCACACCCATTCGGCTCTACGATAGTGAACACGACGCAGTCGTCTCCGGATTAGAAAATGATTATTTTGAAGATACAGATTATCCATTGCGTTCCAGGACGTCGCGAACGCGATATCACCGAAACACTGACTATTTTACGGATGAAACGTGTTCAGTGTGCGCACTCAATTCGTACGTTTTTCAGGAAACAAATTCGTATCCAGTGTGCGCGAGGCCTTATTGTCTGCGCGGTAACGACGACAGTGTCTGCGTATGCTGGTCCGCTCGAACTCCTTGCAGATTCCTGATTTTCGAAACCGTTGACGGGCGTTTCGGCGCGCCATTTTTGATTTTTCGATTTCCAACCGGATCGACACAGACTCGCAACAGCAAATATTGACGATAATTATTCATTTTCTCCTAAGACACACTGCGTGCGACAATACATGACTGCGCGCGAGTGGTTACTACCAACATCCAAGGAGATTCTAAACGTTAACGGACAAAATTTAATGCGTCCCTACCGGGACCAGTGTTTTGTGGTCCGCTATCACGGCTGCTATCAACTTCCCGCGTCGTGTGTTTTCGTTCATTTGTTGCCTGTTGGATGTACTCGATTCACATTTTAACTTTCAAGTTTCAACCCATAACCGCTGAACTGCTTGATGCTGGCCCGTTGAATTTCCGCAACCGAATACATTACTCGTTCGACGTTCTCGTGAAGTACTTCGATATGGATTTGGAATTCCAAGATATCCGTGCCGAGGTGAAGGGACTGTTGGTGAGTATTTTTACGATAATATCGTGGTGTACAGATGTCACTTCCATGTTGATATTTCCAGGTTAATAGTTGGGAAAAAAGATTTCTTTCATTTTTACACTATTAACAAAAAAAACCTCGACTATAAACACGAATAATGATTGTTTACGTTTGAATCTTTGACATTGTTTGAACTCAAAAAGATCTCTTCAATTTCTATGTCAGGCAATTGAAATTCGCAATAGAATTGAAATGGTCCATTTTACTGTATAAGCAGGTATTCTATCATAAAAACAAATTTATTTCACAATACATCAATTTTTTCTTTTAAATATTGTTGCATGACAAACTCATTTGGAATAATTAATCTTGTACTGAGTTCAAAACTTTATTAATCTTACTATCATAAACTCTTATAAAGTAAAAGTGTTGGAGGCTTTTATAAACTGTCATTATTGTTTAGTTATAAAAATTCAAAATACCAATTACAGATTAGAATGTAATCATTTTAGTGATGGGAAAATAATAATAAAACATAAACCACTTAATAAAATTATAGTTTATTTTATTATCCTATATTTGTTAATTTTAGTTATTTAATAAACTATTAACTTATAATCTATTATTTATACACTATTATTGTACATCATTTATTGTTTTGTTTTATGTGTTTATTTCAGTGCACTGGCCGGCTTAAGTTTACTGAAAATAATATTGTGTTTAAAAATGTGAAAACCGGCAAAGTAGAACAACTAACGTCTTCTGATATGGAATTTGTTAATTGGCAGAAATTAGTTGGTACATGTGCTATCAGAATTTTTTTAAAAAATGGTAACCTTCATCGTTATAGTGGCTTCAGCGAATCTGTAAGTTCTATATACATTGTGTATGGCATAAATAAAAAAATTATAATTCACTCTTTTCACAGGATCAAGAAAAAATCGCAAAGTATTTTAAAAATACTTATCACTTGGATATGCTGGAAAAAGAATTGTCTATTAAAGGCTGGAATTGGGGTAGTGCTAAGTTTAATGGATCAATATTAGGTTTCGATATTGGTAATCTAACTGCATTTGAAATACCTTTAAACAATGTTTCTCAATGTACAACTGGCAAGAACGAAGTGACATTGGAATTTCATCAGGTACCTATTATTCATCAAATAAATTGTGCAGAGAAACAATGATGGGTGTATAATATTACTCAAATTATAAACTAAATAAGCTTTTTCTATAAATTCTCAATACATTTAAGTTATTTATTTTTAAAACAAAATTGTACTTGACTACCATCATTATCTGCGTTGAAATTCAGTCTCTGTGCCATTGCATCTTTTGCATAAGCAAATATTAAATATTTGCTTAAATTTTATAATTATATGATAAGTATATATTAATGGTTTTATTTATAGAATGATGAAGCACCTGTCAGCCTTTGTGAAATGAGATTCCATATTCCATCAGCTGAACTTGCAGGTGAACAAGATCCAGTTGATGCTTTCCATGATCAAGTAATGAAGCAAGCCAGTGTTATATCCATATCTGGGGATGCAATTGCCATATTCAGAGAAATGCAATGTCTTACTCCTCGGTAATTAATACCCAAACTAGTATATACTGAAAAATGCATATTCATGTTATTTATATTGAAAATTGTTTTAGTGGTCGTTATGACATAAAAGTTTTCCAAACATTCTTCCAACTCCATGGTAAGACATTCGATTACAAAATACCAATGACTACAGTTCTCCGACTATTCATATTACCTCACAAAGATGGCCGTCAGATATTCTTTGTAGTAAGTTTAGATCCACCTATTAAACAAGGTCAAACAAGATATCATTATTTAGTGTTGTTATTTAATATGGAAGATGAAACATCTATGGAACTTCCATTTACTGAGTAAGTTAAACATTTAATTTTTATATTTTCAACCTAACACTAGAGTTGTCATTTCAAATCTGTAAGATTATTCTCTTCCCAACTAGAGGAGAGGAAATAAATGTATTTTTTTTTTTAGTGAAGAAATTGAATCCAAATATGCTGGGAAATTAACAAAAGAACTTTCTGGTCCTACCTATGAAGTTCTTGCCCAAGTTATGAAAGCAATTGTTAATAGAAAAATAACAACACCAGCCAGTTTTAAAGGGTAAATATTTGAAAATAATTACTACTGATCATTTAATTAAAATTAAAAAAGCAAGATAAGTTTATATTTTTGATGATAAAATATATCTATTATAATAATGGTTTCAAATCTTTTGAAATTATTATTTAATTTTGATTTTATTATATTATAATAATAGTATAATGTGTATAGTTTATTGTGTACTTTGTTCTAAAAGTTATCCTTCACAATAATTTAGTGTTTATTAAAAATGAAATCAATTTGCATTTTATTCTAGAAGGAAATATGATGTATTTAGTAAGACAAAAAAAATGTAAATATAAATAATCTGATGAACTTAAATTCTTATTAGTGTTATAATTAATACTAAAGGTTTGATAAATAATAATTATACTTTTTATACTTGTTAATATATAATTTAAATGTATAACTAAGTACTTACCCAATAATTTTAATTTATAAACAGTAGTCAATATCATTCAATGTAATTTTATTGTAAAATATTACTTAAATTTTGACTACCTGCATTAATTCATTATTTATTACTTTATAGTCATTCTGGCACATCGGCTATTGGCTGTTCCTATAAAGCTGCTGCTGGCTATATTTATCCACTCGAGAGAGGTTTTATTTACATACACAAGCCACCTCTTCACATAAGATTTGAAGAAATTGCCAGTGTGAATTTTGCTAGAGGTGGTGGAAGTACTAGGTCTTTTGATTTTGAAATTGAGTTGAAAAATGGAGTTATACACACATTTAGTAGTATAGAAAAGGAAGAATATGGAAGTCTGTATGATTTCATTAATACCAAAAAGTTGCGAGTGAAGAACACAGGGAAATCGGTAATCACATTTATTATTTTTTCATTTTATTCTTTTATATAATGAAGTATTAATTATTTAATATATTTAAATACCAGGATAAACCAGCTTATACTGGAGATGACTATGGAGATTCTGATAACGAAGCTGAACCTGATGCTTATTTGGCTCGAGTTAAACGTGAAGGACAAGAACGTGATGAAGATGATGATTCAGAAGAGAGTACAGATGAAGACTTTAACCCCGATGCACAAGAAAGTGATGTTGCTGAAGAGTATGATTAATTAAATATTCAATTCTTGAACATTTAATAATGTTGATTCTTTTATAGATTTGATAGCAATCCATCAACAACAGATTCAGATTCTGAAAAAGAAGGAGGTGCAATTGGAAGTGGGGATAAGAAAGAAAAGAAAAAAGATAAAAAACCTAAAACTGCTAAAACTATTGTAAGTTGGTGCAAACAATTAAAACACTTAAAAAATTTAATTATTTACCAATGTGTAGAATGTAAGACACCAGTGAAAATTTTAAGTTGTAGAGAATGTTATAATAAAATTATTATTGAATTCATTAAATTTATACAACATTGTAGCTATGTAAAACTACTTTGATCAATATATCTCAGATTTTCCTTTTTTAATCTTGCTCAACCCTTCAATGTAAAATTTAAAAATGATTGAAGTTAGAATTAGTACAACTTAGTATAATAATATGTTGTCTATGAGACTATTTTATTATTAGTTTAACTTATTAATAATTATACTTAATTAATGATAGAATTTTTTAACTTTGTTTTAGTATGAGTCAACTCAATAAAAATATAATTTATGAAATTATTATTAGCCATATTAATTATAACTTTTATTAATGTTATTTAGTCTGAAAAGCCACGAAAATCCAAAAAATCTAAAAAACCAGATGATGGTAGACCCAAACGAGTGGCTTCAGCTTACATGCTATGGTTTAATAGTGCACGTGATAGTATTAAATCTAATAACCCAGGAATTTCATTTGGTGAAATTGGTAAAAAAGGAGGTGAAATGTGGAAGAAAATGTCATCCAGTGATAAAGCGGTAATTTATTTCTATACCTGATTGTAACTATGAATGCATTATTATTAAAAACTATTTAGTGTAATTTTTGTATTACTTTTATTTAATTTTTAGCTGAATTAATTAATTAACTATATGTTATACAAATTCAAAAATGTTTTTCTCAACATCAATTTAATTTTAATTTATGTTGTTTATTATATAAAATAAGTGTTGAATCAGGTGTCAAAAAAAAAAAAATTATATCAGATTATACTATTAGACTAATAGATTTTACATTATTTATTTAGGAATATGAAGAAAAAGCATCAAAATTAAAAGATGAATATAATAAAGCTATGAAAGAATTTAAAGAATCTGGTGGGGGAGCAAAACCACCTAAGGAATCACCAAAAAAATCATCATCCTCGTCGAAATCTTCTGCACCAAAAAAAGTTGCAACACCTGTTAAAATTGGATCATTTATTTCAAAAGAATTTATAGAGTCGGACGATTCGTCAAGTGATGATGATAAAAGTAAAGTCAAATCTAAAGCTGAAACCGTAAGTTGATTCACATTATTTATTTCTATAAATAAAAATATTTTATATTCATGTATAAAAAATGCACAATAAATTAAAACAATATCTCATAAAGAATGAAAATGAATAATATATTCAGATGTTAAAAATTCTAGTAAAACATAGGTGGTTAGCCTGATTCCTACAGTCCTTCTTTCAATCTTAAGAAAACCAAGGTTATTTTTTTAAAATAAAGCTTGACAATTATCAAATAAGAATATTTCTCAAATCTGCCAGTTTCTTCCCATACATACATACATACATCACTATTATCGTAGTCTCTTATTTTTCTTATGTGTAACAAATTGTGGATTAAAAAATATAAATGTCTTTTTAGGCACGTTTTTTAGTTTAACTTTTGGATTCCATATTAGTACAGAATAATAAATTGTGTATAAAATGTATACATGTTGTGTATAAAATAGAGTTGGAGTTATTGGAGCTATTTAGTCTTGTTTGGGGGGGGTTAGGATGAAATTGTTGCACTTTTATCAGCTTACTAGAAAGATATATTATAACTAGGTAGCTTGAGACTCTGGATGACATTTTAATTTCATTCAATGGATCAAAATAAATAATGAATTAATTTTGTTGATACTTTGCTTTATCATGTGTCTTCTTTAGTCTACAGTTATTTAATATACTCGTATATTAATGATTTTTTTTTTTATCAGAAATCTTCAGATGACTCAAGTGATGATAACAAATCTAAACCAAAAACTCCGACCAAAAAAGATGTTAAATCTATATCAAAAAGGAAAAAGGTAATTAAGTTATATAATTCTTTATCAATTTTAAACAAGTAACCAATGTTTGTTGTAAATATAGGAATCGTCTGATGAATCCAGCGAAGGAGATAAAGCCAAGAAAAGTAAAAGTGATTCAGAGGAATCTGATGATGATGAAAAAAGTAGTGAAAGTTCAGGAGATGCTAGTGATTCAGATTAAGATTTTTGTAGCTTGTATTATATGTACCTTACTGTCAACTCACAAATATTTATTTTTAATTTTTGTTAGTTAATTTTTATAAGCTTATTTGTACTTCAAACAAAAAAAAAATATAATTTTACATATTATGACACTCGCATCAATGTGATGTTATACATTACAGTACATGTTTTCTATTTATGGTTTATTCATGAAATGTGAACTTCTAATTAAACAACATGATATAATTATTTACAGATTCTTTGGCTTCTCATTTAAAATAGCTACTTCATATATTTTTCAATGAAAAATTAATTATAAGTAATTTATCATTGTGGGTTTTGTCGGTTTTAATCCAATTGCAAATTTTGTAATGATCATTTATCATTTGTGTGCCTGTGTGACAATCAGGTGCTTACATTTAATTCAATTATTTTTTTGTGTATTCTTTTACTCCAAACATTTTCTTCGTGTACCTATAAATTATGTCTTTGGTCAGTATCCAGACAATCCTTTGTATTAGCGATCATGCCTATATAACAGTACACTGCAGGACTGATGATGCAACAATGCATCAATATAATTGCTTTGTTCCCGGTAAAAACGTAACAACTGACGTTCAGAAATATTAAATGTTGTGTTATGGTAAAATACTATAATTGATAATGTATCATGCAAATACATGATGTTTCGTGTGAATAAAAAGCAAAACGACAGGCGTAGGAAAAATGTTGAGATTGAAAAATGACTCGTGAACGATATTACAATGGACATATGCGATTTAATATAATATATAAATAATGTTATACACGTAACAAAATATAAATCTAAAAAATAAACAAAACAACGGAAACGTATATATTTATACATAAAAAAGTAATGTTGCGTAGGCGGCTGGTTTCGTTAAGTCAACAAATACAAACGGCGATGTCCGCGTTACATAATAAAACATGATCACGCGCGTGTTTGGTTATTGTCGTACGAACAAGGTGTACGTCGGCGTGGCTTTAACTGCGGGTGAAAAATAATACAGTTTTTGATTTCTCAGCGTTGGGAGTGTAAAAGGAAAACGAAAAACATTCACGATAATTTACCAAACGCCGGCGAAGCGTATCCCGCCGAGGTGCCGTAATCGGTCTTCATCTGTATGAAACTCCGAACGCCAACTATGAAAAAATAAAACAAACCGTTAAAACGTACAGGTAGGTACATATATCATGTTATCACCTTATTGTTAAACATACATTTTTATGAGCCGATCATGGGGGGGAGGGATCAAGGAGCAGCCCCACCCTTTGATCCAAACTTGCTTTTTTTTTATAAATTAAGCAAATGTGCTTTAGCACAACAATTAAAAAATACCATAATGACCGAAAAATACTAAGTAAATTTCACCTTTGAGATGTCAGCTGTTTAGCTGTTACATGAAACGAACTATGTTTTTGGAAAGCAAGTTTGTCTAAGATTATCTAAAAAAAAAATGAACAATTTGGTTTCAACAATAATTATAAGTGACTAAAAACATATTCTGTGAATAATTATTTTAGAAAGATTAAATATACAACCAACTAAATGTTAAACCTCAGTTTTATTATAAAGTTATGCTTGAACTCCTTATATTTATACTATAACATTATATTATATTATATTATATGTATATTATTTTATTTTAACAAAGTGGCCCAATTACCGGAATCAATAATAAAAAAATCGTTTAAAATTGTGGTCAGCAGTTATACCGCATACTATATTTAATACTGTATTTTGAAAAAGGTTCATTGCACCCCAATTCCCGGGCACTATACTCGAAAATAACCACACGTAAGCAAATAACAGGTATGTACATAAGTAAACTATGTAGGCGTGTAGTATATAATATAGTAGTGTTATTGTGATTAACGATTTTGATTTACCGTTTTCGGTTCTAGGCTCATTCCACGGTTGCACTTCTGCAGATCCAAAAGCTATGTAGAAAATGCTGGACAAGAACAGTATAACAGCTCCTAACGTGAACACGATCCTCCATTCGTCCACTGAAGTCTGAAAAGAAAAAAAAAACCCATATTAAAATTTCGATAATAATAGTATATATATATATATAATACAATACCTATATATACAATCGTGTTAAGAGACAAACTAGAAATCTGGTGACTAGTTTTAAAACGAAATTCATTTTTATTTTTACATTATTCATATTTGTATTATGTATTATGTATGACTTCCAAAATCGTAATAAACACAGCACACCGGCAAGTCGCGGTGTGGTCTTTAATTATCTAAACGCACATCGCATTGTGAAAAGAAGGAATTCACCGTTTTCGAATTGAATATAAATTTAACTGCAGTTCAAAAATTAGAAAAACGAAACTGTTACATATGAATAGAATAATAATAATAATAATAATCGACCATATTAAACTGATCCACGGTTATTCGGTGGCCAAAGAAGAACCCTTAATATGCATAACATGTGAAATATAAATAAAAATGAAACACCGAATGCCGCCAATACGAGGAAAAAATAAAGGAAAACAATATACCCGACTACAGGGAAGCCTGGGAACGGAGATGGAAGAAACAAATAATATCATTTTTTTAAAAAAAAAAAAACAGAATTTTACAAATTAATTTAGTAACGTAAGTAAATTATAAATACAAAATTCAAACCTAAATACTATGTAAACCATAAAATGTAGAAGCACATATATTGGTAACAACTAACAACCATTGTTGTTGAAGCTTAAAGATCAATAAAAAAAATTGACGAAACTCCTTGGTGGGGTAAGATATAATGACGCGTCTTTTAAACTTGAAACCAATGTACCATTTCTTTCGAAAAATCAAATCCATGAAAATTAAACAAGAAAATCATGTGACACGAAAATACTAGACGGTGCAGGGTTCAATTTTCGCCCTCGGTCGATGTTTTTTCCATTTTTTCATCCACCCGGATCGATAACTACTGTTGTTGATTGAGATGTGTTGTGTAATGTACATTATACAATATGGGTATAATACAATAGATTGAGATGACTGCGCACGTGAACATTTATGAACAATGATACATGTATTTTTTACCCACCCCACCTCTTCCGTAAAGAGACAATGAAATGTATTGTGGTATTGTGCTCATACAATACACATACATTTTTTGGAGATTTTGAGACGATAAATGCATATTTTAATACATTTTAAAACAATAAATAGTAACAAAATGTCCTGTGAAACCAATAAATTAGCCTAATAAATTATAACAAATTTCAACCATGACGTCTAAAAGCGTACGCAAAACCCTTTCGCCACGCCACTGCGTAGTCCCATTCATTTTAATCGAAGTCGAGAACGAGTTTACGGATACCGATTTATAGGAGCAGATTGGGACTAAAAAGTTCACCTAGTAAGAGTGGCCACATTTGTATAATATATTTATACACAAAAAAGTATACTAATGAAAAAACATTGTTATAGATTAACATTTATTCGATCTAAAGTCGACAAAATTATAGTCGATGTATTAAAAAAGTTTTTTTAAAGACACCCACTCGCCCACCAGAACCCATTTTTACAATATGGTGGACGTGGATAAGAGCTAATTTTTGCTAAAATACTAGGAATTTTATTTTTTAGGGTTAGAAGAAGAATTTTCAACAAATTACATTTTAATAACATTTTTGTTAAAAAATGATTTAAATATTTTTAAATAAATCGCTTTAGAAAAATATAAGAGCATATTTTTGGTCACATATTTAATGTTTTTTTAGAGCTTCACGTCCTCTGCCCTATTGATAACCGTTAGATCTTAGTAAGGACCCACCTGATCGTGTACGATGAATCCGCAAACCGTCGGGGCCAGCACACCTCCCATGGACGCCACCGCGTTCGTGAAGCCCATCAAAATCCCCGCGTAATTGGGCGCCAAGTCCAAGTGATTGATGTTGAAACCGACGTTTGTGCAGCAGCCAATGGCCACCACGAACACGTACAGACATATGGCCGCTTTCGCGTTATCGCCCATGTACCCGAGGACGAGGAGACCCAACGCTCCTCCGCCCATTCCTGCAGAACACGTTTATGCAATACAATACGGTCTACTTATGCGCGCAAGCGCCTCTATGTTTTCAATTCATTGATATTTCGTATTTCATCAGTCTTAAGTGTTGTGATGTGACAAATTACAGGTATTTAAGAAGACGTATTGAAATCGCTATAAGTTAGAACATATAATGTACAACATAACCCTTTGCAATCAAAAGAAATAATTGCAATACAAAAATCTCGTTGTTAGAAATTCAAAATGTAGACGATATGCGTGTCGTGCGTAGACTCTGCAAAAGTGTATACACTGCAACAAATCGTGGTCGCTGATCTGTTCAATGGTTTCAAGCGAATGTATTTCCATCGGGAATTTTTGATCAATAGTATTATCATACGGCGCAATTTACAAAGCCACAAAAGTTTTCCAAACGTTAAAGTAGTAACCACTTGGTTTCGCTATTGCAGCATGCGTAGTCTACAAAATTAATGCCAATAGCTTACAACATATAATTATGAAATTAGAACACCAGTTGATTTGTTTTCTAATAGAAAAGTAACAAGTTGAACGGTACCGCTAACTAATACCAGCTAACTAACCGATAACTACAATATGAGGTGTGTTTATATGATTCTATAAAAATTGTACATCAATATTACCTAGGGTATTCCAAAATTTACGTGAAAAAGTGAGAGTAGTCACATTTTTCTTGTTCATATAGTCGGCAAAATACGTAACTGGAAACTGACACAGCCACATGGCCAAGTACGGTAGCGCAGACACAAATCCGTCCTGAAAAGTTTTTCAAATTTTTAATTATTTCAGTTTGTTGGTTGTGTGGTGAACTGTATTGAGTAATTTAATTTTTGTTTCTGTGGTCGTCTTATCTAAGCATTTTTACCGTACACAAATAAATGTTTATAAACCGGTGGTGGTCCCCATTATTCTTCAAATAAGAAGCATGACCAGAATGCAATTTTGTACAGATTTATATTTACGATTCGGATTATTGCAACGAGAAAAATAAAAATAAAAGTTTAATTCGGAACGAGAGAAGTTCATTTTTTCCAAAAATATTCAAAAAATTGTAACCTAAAAATAATTATTACAATTACAAATATACACAGCACACGCAACACTTTTGTAACGAACACCTTTTTTTTTTTATTCAATTTTACCCCGCGGTACCTGAATGTTTTTGGGGTGCACAACTCATTACTTAAGTCATAAGTAACGTTTGTGCAGTTTATAAGCAAACAGTAATCCTTACCGATTTGATGTCAAACTTGAGTACGGAACTGATGAACGTTGGCATTTCACTGAGCAACAACCAAAATCCGCAGTTGTGACCAGCATGTGATATCGTAACAGCCCATACCGGCATCGAGGTAAATATATTTCTCCAAGGAGTGATCAAGTTCTGAGGTAGAAAAAATATATATTTAATAACAAGTACAGTTTGGTTTAACGCGCGCAAATAGTAACAGAATTAAAAGGCCTACGTTTTCATTATCCGTAATAATATATTATATAGTTGTTAAACAGTCCAACAAATGATATTTAATGAATTTAAGTTTACGTAATGTGAAAAATGTACATTTTCGTAGTACGTCCGATTTTATAACTCACAGCATTCAAATTTTCGGCAAACGATTTCTGGTGTTTTCGAAAAGGGAAACAAATGTTACGTAGCGATCGGGCAATATTCTGTCTAATATCAGACAGATTACTGTGTGCATTGTGACGATCGTACGGAAGAAAAAAAAATTGCGTTCTCTATTTCGTCCGCGGATTCGTATACCTTTTTATCCGAAACGGTTTGGGTCAGCGATGATTTGATGTAGTTTTTCTCGTGCTGTGTGATCAGTCTATGCGTTTCTGGGCTTTCTGACCCCAGCGACAACCATAGTATCACCCAAAATATTCCGAACGCACCGCTTACGTAATAAATAGACGGCCATCCTGACTGGGTACTCGCCAGTATCCCCGAGCCGACCAATGTCACCACTGTGCCGAACTGAAGACCTATAGGTAAAACCGGACGTTATAATCATTGATGTACTGCTATCATAAATTTATTTGCACGAGACTCCCTACATATTATATGTACACGTCTTGCATATTTCTTTTGTTTAAGTCTCGGGTAAAATGTATTTTTGTTACGCTGGTTGTTATAATATAATGATTAAATCAATAAAAGTCAACTATAATATTGTACATAAATTGATTATATAATAATATACACATTTTAAAACAGCAATGATCAACTCGTGTAATACATTTTGCTTTATATCAGTCGATATTTCAATATGGGAGCTATAGTATGTGTGCTCGTTGGATTAGGCGATAGTATCCTAAAAAATTGCAAATAAACCAGAATAATTTGTTAAAACAAGTTTGCTTTATAAAGATCTACATCACAAAATTACAGGGAGTTTGGTGTTTGGAGCAGTTAAATCTCTCTATAATATCTTGCCACTTAGCTTATTTTCAAGAGTTTCATCAGAAGATGTCGTTGTAATATTTTTTAAATGTAAAATAGAAAATAGACTCAACCTGACACTACTAATTGTACAATATCCTCGTTAAATATTCTTGTGATTCTTTTGATCAATCTTTCGTTAACTATCTAGAACTCGAGGACTTTAACTAAATGCCATGTCTATAAATTAAAAAAAAATAAATGTTTAAGAATTGTATATAGTATTGGTTGTTTTCACAATTAGTTTAAGTACTTCATATGTTTGTATCTTAATAATTTACTTCGTTTTTATAATTGTCAACTTTTTATTAATTTATTATTTTTTATGTATTTCGTTCTTCATAGGTAAATAACATGTGTTATTCAATATTGGTATAAACTAATACCAGTTTTTAGCTTAAAAAAATCATAATCATGCGTTAACTATTTTAGTACATATTTCGTCCAATGGAAGTATTATGATGACAATTAAATTAATAAAAATGAAGATCACAACTGTAAACAGTTTTTTTCATAAGCAATGATCATATAATTGTATGACAAATAATAATCTACTTACTATAAATCATTTTATTAGATTTTTTTTGTATGAAATTGTAAAAATTTAGGTAAATTCTAGATTTAAGTCATATAACTCATAAAAAAAATACATGTTTAGTCGTACATTGTTGGCAATATATTAGCTGGAAGGGAAAAATTGAAAAAATGAAGCGGAACTTTCTGCATAAAATACTGTTTTCCTCTGTAGGTAAAAATGTTTGTAAGCAGAACAATACACCATTATTCATTGCCAGTTAATTTTAGAACAGTAAATAAGTTAATGTAAACCTCTATTGACTTTTATAAATGTCTTAGCAAATAATAATTGTACTCATATTATGTGAAAATTATAAATTTAAACTTTTCTGCGAAATGAAAATTCAAATATTTAATCACAATTGGGTGCTATAAATAAATGTGTTGACATTTTTTAGTAGAATTAGATTTGTTTCTTTATTTTAATAATTATTTGTAAAATTTCAAAAATATTATAGCGAAACACGTTATTTTAATATATTATTGACTTTGTTAACCTGAAAAATTTAAAATTTTGCATATTCGTGGTAAATCATCATGTAAGACCTTAAGTGACTTACAAATTTGTTTGACGGCGGTGTGACTAAATACTCAATTGTGTTCTACATAAATTTTAATTTTCAAGTTATTTTGGTTTATATACAATGCACATACACATTATTAGTAAATTTATTATTATGATATTTAGCAACAGTGACGTACTAAATAATTTTTTTTTTTTGAGGATTGGTATTTTATAATAAAACATTTTTTTGCTACACTCAAAATAAATATTATTTTCGAATACTTTATACTAACTACATGGAGTACGGACTCACAATAAGTACACAGACCTTTAATAATTTTCATTTGAGTTTTATATATTTGTATTATTGTTTGTAGCAAACCGGACAGAACACTAAGACGGCTAAAACCGAAAAACAAAGTTCAATATACTTCAGTACAATATCTCACTTATCATCTCGCCGATAAATACGTCACTGATATTTATTTATGCAATTTTAATTTTAAATGCCATTAAAATGTTAATCTTCAATCATTATTATAGTATTAATCGCGGTATCACGGTAACCTAACCGTGGCTTTAATCAAAGGTATTATTTTACAATAGCATATAATACCTTATTCATCATTGGTTAGAAATTATTTTTATACCGGTATTTAAACGTGTATAGGGTGTCCAGGTGTCCTAAAGAAGATTTAACCATTGCGATATTTCCTGAGATAATGTAGATGGGACAACGGGACACTCTGTATGTATTGGTTCAGATAAAATATTTTTCAAGAGCTGTATAAAATGTGAGCCAAGAATCTAAGATGTTATTTTCGGATTAAAATAATATGTTGCTATGCGATACTAAAATCATAATCATTTTAAAGTACAGGTAAACACATATTTATACACATACATAATATAGAATATTATATAATACGTACTTAAAAATTTAACAAGAGGATAATAAAACACATTAGAGTAAATGATTATCTACGATACCTACCGTGTGCCCCGTTGCTCGTATAGTGCTGATATTCGTTGAATTTTTTTTTTTTTTATTTAACGAAATATGGGTACAGATTGGTCGACATAAACCGAACTTGACTCAGAGCAGTGAAAAAAAAATTGTTTCGAATTATCGCGACTCGACTGCAATACTATTATTTATTAGTAATACCATTGATTATAAATAGTGTTTAAAATCAATGGTAATACCTAAGCAAGTTTTGCGTTTGGTATTAGATTATGGTATATCTCGATGCATGCAAACAGTATGTTTCAAACTATTCATTTAAACGGCAATATAGTACAGGCGAAATCAACCAACGAATCGCATTGGTCATGTAATATGTTCAATGCTCATATAGTCATGATTATACAGTAACTACTACAGCTGTTATTCAAAGTGTAAAAATCATTTTGGAACAAAACTTTTCGGTAAATCGAATTAAATCATTTCTTGCGCCGAACGGAAAAAAATGACATCAAGATAATGTGAGTGCAAGGTCAGCGAAGAAATTTGCAGACTATATGTGTACACTTTATTTTGGATACCTAAGGATACCTTTACCGGCTTTACCTAAGCCTAAGTAGTACCATCAATCATCATGATCATCGATAAATGAGAATAATAGTATATGATTATAATGAATTATGATTTACTTCGAGAGGACCTCGTGCGAGGGTTTTCACAAGATCGTTACTGTAATAACTTACCTCCCAACACAAATCCGACGAGACGACCGCGTTCATTCGGTGGCGCCCACTTGGCGCTAATGCCGTGTATCATTGGCATAGTGAACGCCTATAAACATGTATAATTGCAAGTAACGTAAACGTATAATAACACAACCATCCGTGGCACAATAAACACATTGCGGTACGTATCGGAATGTGCATGCAAATAATTAGTGTACAGAAGCCGGAGGGATCGCGGTATTTGTTTTTTTTTTTTTATTTTAAAAAACTTTAAAATTCCGAATTTTAGATAGCATATATTTCGTGAGTTCGACGTCAATCACAGTGTATATATCATACCTGTTGGCTTATATTGCGCAACAGTACAGTACGAAACTCTGTTTGACAAAAATCTGTCGGAACGCACTATCGTGTAACTGTACAAATATATAAATTATTTTGCGTTATAGAACATTTAATTATGTTGTCAACAGTAAGTCGACCGTCGTATACCTGGGTGATTCCTTGCAAGAACCTGATGAGCACGAGCACGGGCCAATCGAAGGCCACCACCAATGCCGGCGTGATCAGACTGAGGGCTACGGTCAAGGTCATGCTCATGGCCAACAGCATTTGATTGTTGTACCGACGGCCGATCATGGCAGCGGGCAGGTTCATGATGAGGTAGCCCCAAAAGAACGCGCTCAGGATCAAACTTTTCGTGTATTGCGTCCAACTGAACACCTGTTTTGGTCCACATGTGAACATAAGACGAACAGTAATAAATTATAACATAACGATTTAACGGGAGGCGAGATAGGCCGCGATCAAAACTCGGTCTCAGGGGCGGTTCTAGGAATGCAATCTTCGTACGGGCGCGAATATAGTAACTAATAAGTAAGCCTATTCAAAAACTGGGCCTAAAATTAAGGTCGTTCAATCCTAAATCGCCAAATGTTTCTCTTAACAGTCGATTAACACAAATAAAAGCATAAAAAAGTACAAAATAATTACAAATAACAGACATCATTCATTCCTAATCAGCAGGACTCTAGTGGTGAAAAATACTACATTTGTTTATTTTTAACTTTTTACCGCAAGTAAACGCCAACAATGTCGGTACCTATGGGCAGCAGCCCTCATGCAGAACCGGCACTGCACGACCAATAATCAGTGTTGGGAAAGAACGCGTTCCTTGAGGAACGCGTTCCTGGAACGCATTCCTTTTATAGGAACGAAGCTCGGAACGCGTTCTATTTAAAATATAGGAACGAGGAACGGGAAAGAGTTCCTATTTTGAAGGAACTTGAAAGAAAATTTCCGTTCCTCAAATAATGAAAAAAAAAAAATAGTTATTTTTAACACGTTGAGTGCCACAGTATTTATGAAGGGCATATAGTGTTTCCGCTCCAAAACTGAGCCGCGACGCCGTCGGTCGACTAAGTGTCGACACCGGTTCCGTGCGCCATGGACCAATAAACGAAATACGTTCTCGAAATATTGATGTGTTTTACAAATAATCTGTAATACCAAATAATAATAATTTTGTCGTAGACAAATGGAAATCAAATTAAATATATTATAATAAACGGTATGTAAAAATATGAATATTGGGTATACCATAGTCTGCGGACTGCGAATATAAATATACACTTATTGTTATTAATGTTTTTAATTATTATACATCCGAGCAAGATACACCTTTTTTTTTTTTTATATTTAAATCAAGACATGGGAGGGAATCGCTTTAGCATTACTGCCTCCCATGCCTCATCGTTTATTGTAAGAAAAACAATAATTGTACAAATTGCCTCAGTTTACAAATATTTCCCGCGTTGCGGTTGTACATTTGGTAGGGGCCTCTAACCCCCCTGATTTGGCTTTCAGCCCACATGTTATTATCTTGACTGCAAGATACACCTGTAGATTATTAAAATAAACTAATTCTATTTCGTCAGAATATTATAGTAACAACGAAAATAATAATATGACATTAATATATTATCGGAAATAGCACAGCCGCGTAATCGGCATCACCGTCGCCGTCGTCGTCATTCGGGGAAAATTAATTAAAAATTATATCTGATATCATAATCATACGTTTAGCAAATTAGTTCTTTTCAAATAAAACAAAATGTCAGTATAAAAATATTTTTTCATCATTATTATAAATAAAAATAATATATAAATATTTTGACTAAGTAAATTGATGAATTGTTTTTTTCATTCTTCATTTCCATTTTGTAGAATAGTTCATACTTCACATTATATATTTATATTTTATATTGATTATTAAATAATAAACAATTCTAAGTGAAGGAGTGCATTTTTAGTCAAAATAATAAACTTTTTACTGGGGAAAGTTTCAAGTCTACGCTATACAACTTTTGAATTATAACAAATAAACCTAAGACAAATCATTTTTGTTAAAAATCAATGCTCCTAGAAAGGAGTGAGTTAACCAATTTCAGTGGTGGTCAATGGTGTTTTTTGTGAAAAATTTTTAAGTCAGAAATAATCGGTAACTCTCTCGGTCCGATTATTTCTGACTTAAAAATTATTCGCAAAAAACACCATTAACCACCATTCAAATTGTAAAAAATATCTAAAGGAACGGGAACGCGTTCCTTTTTAAGAAGGAACGGGAACGCGTTCTTTTTTCGCGACAGGAACGAGGAACGGGAACGAGTTCCTTTTTAAAAGGAACTTTCCCAACACTGCCAATAATGATATAAATCTATAGTTACTATGGGTTGTGTAGAATCTGACTCGATAGTTTAGCCGATGTTTTCGTCGAAATCTTATCTACACATCTCGTATAATATATTGTACGGCAAAAGAGTAGGAACACCGTCGACCGTTTTTGTTCCGTCGACGGTCAACTGTGTTCGGTTTTTATAGCGACTTTTTACACGAAAGTCAATACGTCGACCAAACACGTATAGAGAGCTTCGCTGAGCGCCAAGTGTTTCGAAACATTTTCATGAATTTCAAACAGAAATAATGAGCCTCGAGTATTTAGAAACGTTCAAGGGAAACGGATGGTGCAGCATGTTGCATACATGTAGGACAAGTTGTACGACGATTTTATACGTATATTAAATAATTAAATGACAAAAATGTACTCTTACTAACAGGAATGTGGTAGTGCGTTTCGACTAGGAAGTCTGTAGAGTTCTTGTCCGGCGTCATGGCCACGATTGCAACGGATATGCTCACCCGCAACAGGTACGCCGCGAATAGGCATAGGAACAACAGGAAACTCTGCAGGTATCGAACGCCCCGAATTTTCCCTCCTGTAACGCGATAATTATAATAAAAGAAACAATTCACGATAGTTTATAATTTAAATCGTAAGTAAAGAACCAATACTCATATTTCAATATTTATTAGCTTCAATTTCATAATTATTATTTATTGGCACCTACTCACTATACTCCTTGAGTACAAACACATCGCGCACATTCATATACGGCCGTACGAGTGTAATGATTAATGATTATGGTTCATTACATTCAGATATTTAATATATTTCGTGTGTTATTTATTATTACATAAACGCAATTACACAATTACACAAGTAACCATACTATATATACTGCAGATATACGAGTACTATGCCCGGTTATCATATTTGCACTTTATGCACATATTATCTTACGCGAAATAAAACACAACACAGTTAAGGACCGTACTTAGGAATTGTCTGTCCGTTCCGCCTTAAGAAAAAAAAGTTTAATTAGAAGAAAATATATAAAATATAATATATTGTGATCTAAAAAACTGTTGTATTGAAATGATTTATAAACCGTAAATATGTTAACAAATTCCTATAAATAATTTAAATTTTATTATTAAATTTAAGAAATAAATGAACAAATATATATTAGGATAAAAAATTTTAAATTTAAAAATAAGTCACCCTACAAGAAACTGCTGCCCAGGGCTATAGCCCCTTGGTGCTCACTCCTAAAGTCCTAAATACGTCCCCGGCTATACATACTATTATGATTAATGATACTAAACAGCTTAATATTTAATAGTCAATTATAATAAGTAGGTACACTTATTGTTATAATAAAAATTACACAGCAAGTGATTACAACAATAAGTAATTTGACTAAAATTTGTTGACCTATATTTCTAACATATAAAATCGTGTTAGTATGGTTATAGGCAACACACTCGCACCCGTATAATATTAATCGGATTTCCGATCGTATTCCATTTCAACGTCGAATGATCACAATAATAATGAGAACAGTAATGATATTCATAAATATTAAATGCATATTATATTGCAGCAATGATGCGAATTTCGCGGGGGAAATGGATAAGTAAACAAGTTGTTTATCAGAAGAAGTGGAAAATTCAGTTTTTATTTAAAATTATGCATACGATATGCATACAATAACAATATTTATACTTGTTAAAACACGAATAAACAAATAACAATATACTATTGTCTATTATTGTAGTTAAAACATATTTTACTATTGACAAGTATCCGTGTGATGTACATTTGTTTCGCTGCGGCTAAATCTCCATAAACCCAATCTTTAATGTTGAAAAGAACCAAACATAATATAACTAACTATAAACTATGTCAATCATTATAGGCAATATAGAATATATTGTATATTAATACAATTTATCACATATTTTTCGCACTTGATAAATCGAATCACCTGATATGGGCGCGCGTAGTGTTAGGTGTTATGTTTTGTAACTTAATAAAAACATTTGGCCGTGAGGTCTTATAATATTGCAATATGTTCATGATAACTTTTACTGATTCGTCTTGGATAAATTTGTTTTACATGTTACAAAGTTATCAATTTAACATTGTAAAAATACTATTGTTAAAGGTTTAATTTAAATAACTACGATAAAATGCGGCTTAAATAATGGCCATTGTTTCAATACTTTTAATATAATTGTAAACAGACGATTGAAATTCAGTAAATTAAAAAAAAAACTTTACAAAGCGAATTGTATTAGAAAACGGTAAAAGTTCACACACATCACATTTCTGTAACAGATAATGTATAGGCATCTAAAATTTTTTTCGGGTCAAATTTATCACAAAAAAAGTTAAAATATTTGATATAATATTGAAACCGTTTTTCTAAGTTTGATTCATATATTATACAATATTAGTCAGCTTTCTTGGGTTTGTTCTAAAATTTAAATTATATTTATATTTTATACACGTAACAGTAAACATATACATAATGTATTCTAAAAACAACACGTACTGCAGACTGCAGTAATATAATTTTCATTTAAATGGAATTTGTGTTTCCCGAAGGTGGACCTGCGACTTTGTGAGTATATAAGAAACTAATAACTACCGTATACAACCAACCCCCTAGGGTGAGTCTATATCAAATTTACAGTTCGTTTCGTCGTCACAACATTATATAGGTAAAACTGTAAAACCGTTATATATTTCGGCGTAGACAATTTTGTCGCACCAATGTCTACAATATCTCTAACATGGGTACATCGCGTACAAGGTGATCAGAATTTTGTGTGAAAGCACGGTAAATAGTAATCTTATACATGTATTATATAGTTACTATTTAATGAAACTTCAGTGTTATGCATTTTTTTTGTAATTTATAAATGAGAAAACTGCTGAAACATGAATTCTGCGATCACCATGCGTATGTATAATGTATGTACTATGTATGTAACATTTACGATCACAAAATGTCTGTAAATAACTTATCCACAGATCACAGCTGTGAGCTGATCCATAGGTCCATAATCTAACTATCCATCGTGCGTCATTATTTGTTTTTAAATAAATACCTAGATAAATACAGAACTATAGTTTGTGCTGTTTTTTCACATTTCCGATACATTAATATGTATTTTGTTTTCTTGTCTCGAATAAAAATATTGAGTAGTTTTTTCACATCTATATGCTAAGCTAGCCGCTAGGTCGTATTATAACGTATCTTCTAATGATATTCTAATATTACAATTTACAATAGGCTTACTGTTATCTCATAAGATTCTCATTTGGAGAAGATTTTCATCTGGATTTTAATCTTTAGCTATTGGCCATTCAAGCATGTAATTGTTTCGTGTTGTCACCAATGTTGATAAAATAAATTATGTTCAATTACTAAAGTCTAAACGTCTAAACACACAGAAAAGATTAAGCTCAGCGTGGTGTATGATTATTATATGATGTCATTATTTAAATAAGGATATTGGAGTAATATTTGTTTTTTGTGATCACCACTCAGTAGCATATTAGGTGTAAATATTTCGAGGTTAACAATTCAACCAAAATCAAGCCGAAGAACGCGTTGTAAATTTTACCGAGTTTTTACTTTTTAAGTATTTATTAATGCAGAACTTTTTGCAATAGTTATTACGAAACAGCTCATGAGCGTGAACAATTTATGGGTATAATATGTACTTATTTTGACTGTCAGAATATTTTTTTTAAATAATTGCTCACGAAATGGTAAAATATGCGATCACTGTAAAAAAATAAACAAAATGCATATGCTAATTTATAATATCCACTTTAAACACTTTTGACGAGCAGTTTTTAATTTTCTATTTTTTTTTCCTCCGTTACACATAATACATAATATAGCTGGTATACCTGCGAGCAATATCGCAGCGAAACAATAAATAACATTGACCTAGGTTGTAGCCGTTGCATGCGTTATATATTAATAAGCACGTGAAAACATACGAGAAAAGTCAAATCTGCGTCATCGAGCGGATTTATTTCACAAAAAACATTTGGTCTCAACATTTGTACAATATAATAATTTAAATGCTCGTGCCACGGTGTATATAATATATATTAGTCACCAATTCGGTATGATATCAAATAAATTATAATTTTTATATGTCATTATTTTCCACGATAAGACTTATTAGATAACACACAGACCACAGAGGTAGTTAGGTATTATTTTTTTTTTTTTTTAAATGTACAGTAACTTCACGATTCTATTATTTTGATAAGTTATATACGATTTTTGTTGACACGATTCCACACGATTTGGAATGAGGCGTTGTCGTATATTTTCTAACTTAACCATGGGTTTTAGGACAACATTCAATAATTCATTATATATAATTATATTTATATGTATTGATAGATCATAAATTAATTTAGTTAATTCTTAGTATCTATAACTTGATTATATATAATATAGTTTATGACATTTGTCATTACACTTATTTGCTAATATCGTACAACTAATTAGTAATTACTAATAATAAAATAATTACCGATTACATTATATATTATGCATATAGCGTATGTAATCATGGTTGAGCTATATTTTAATTAACAAAATACAATAATGGTCAACGATTAATGTGTATATGAAATATTTTTAGTTATAGTAATTTAAGTTATACGAATTAGGTAATTAGATGTGCAGAAGTTATTCATGTGTCATACGGTAATCTGTGTAGAATAAATTCAAAATGTTCATTGCAGAATCAACAAACATTATTCGCTAGCGCGCATACAAGTAAAAATATTTGAATATTTAAATAACAAGGGGTTAATATCATGTTTGTCAACTAATTTTATTCATTCGAGGGAGGCGCGATAATTTTGTGTTAATGTTTTTAGGGAGGCTTGAATGAAAAAAGTTCGGGAACCGCTGGACTAAAAGGCGCTTTCCCAAGTTTATACTTGTATCACGTTAGAAAATAACATTTCGATAATAGCTGGTTCATTGCGAATCGATAACGCAAGAAAAATCGTACCGCAACGTATTCCATGGTCGGTACACAAGTGTACTTGTAACTTGTAAGTAATAAATTGAATTGCGATGATACTACACGCTTATAGCATGACTTGTAACATACGGCGGCGGCGGGCGGTAGATAAGCGAAACTAAAATGATTATAGATACATCCCATGCAGGCGCAAACGGTAATAATATTCATAACATGGCGAAGTGATTGCGATTTGGTGATAAACGGACGAGCAATAGATTTTTTAATTATAACTTTTCGGGGATTTTTAGGTCGCGAATAATACAAAGTGCGCGTCGTCGGGGCACATACGTATTATAATACGCCCCTTATGGCTTAAGACACTGTTTTGCATATCGCTCACCCATGTCGGACGTACAATATCGAGCGGAGTGGTACCTACGCCGCACAAATCCAACAGCAGACGTGTGGAAATCTACATTCCATATGGTGCGAGCGGAACGGTCGACAAGAAACGTGTACGGCAAGTGTTGGAGTCTCGAGGATACGAAAGAAAAGTGGGCACATACGGATATGGTCTATGGCCAGGGGCGGCGCGAGCGTTTTTCGGGTCGAGTGTCAAGTTTTGCCGAACAAGGTTTTGAAAGTTGTTCACGTGCTCGAAAAAAAAAAATCGCAACTTCCGAGGACGAAAACAGGTTACCGGTACTATTAGGTACGCCTACAAAACGTACACGAGTACGACGCGTATAGGTTCGCCGCCCTCGGTCTACGGGGTGAACGAAAGCCACGAACACGAGAGCCTGGCGCTAGAAGACCGAACGCTGCGCCCTCGTCACCCGAACGTCCCCCTGGGTCCTTGCCGAGGACCCCGACCGCGTGCTAAGCTCACGTACAATAATTATAGTGTTGTCCTATACGGCAACTTACGTTCGGAGAACGCCTCGTCCAGCAGATGCGTCTTGGATTGCATGACGGCGGGCCGGGGCGCGCGCGCGCAGAGACGGCTGATCGCGTGATATTCTATTTTTATTGTTCCTCGGCCGAACGGGATGTATCGGAGTACGTATAAGACACAAAAAAAAAAAATCGCACAGAACTGACGAATTCGACGACGGCACGATATGTACAAGACGACCGTACACGTTGACGTGCTCAGGCGGACTACCTACGTTTACATTGATATACCGCGTTGTGGCGTTGTGCTGTTGTGTACTATCATCGTTACTATTATTATTATTATTATTATTATTATTATTATTTCCACGGAACGTTACCGACTTCGAAATCGTGAAACGCGTGTAAAGTGCGCTGTAGTGGTTGGTGGTGGTGGTGCCCACCCGCGTCGTCGTCGTCGTCGTTGTTATCACAGCTGTTGGTCCGAAGCTCACGCAGTCACGCGCCGGAAACCATTTTAGTTGCGCGTGCCCGCGCGTTTTCGGTATTTCTCTTCGCTCTCGCCGCGTAGACTTTGATTCGTGATCAGGTGTGTATGTGTGTATGTGTGTGCGTATGTTGTATTCTTATAAAACTCTATGTAACGAACTTGACGGATTTTTGAATAAAAATTCGTTAAAAATATGAATGAACATATTTTCACTTAGAAAAATCTGTTTTTAATTGAACGAAATATATCGTATGCAAATAACAGTATATAATAATGTGATATTATTGAATGTATAATAATGTATAATATTAAACAATAATAATATTAATATTAATTATAATATTATAATATTGTTATTATTAACAACTTACAATAATAATGTGCATAATATTGTATAAAGTAATAGATAATAAAATGTATTGGCAATATAGTTTTATTTATAGTATACAGTCTTACAGATATTACAATATTATACAGGTAGGTAAATTATGATGGGTGCTTGTTAAATTTTTTTAATAAAGATTAATACGAGAGTGTATCCCATCACTAATCAAACATGTTCGAATTTTGACGCTCGACGCTCATGAAATACATATGTAATATGTAAATATATATATAAATACATACATGTATATTGATATTTTCGTGGTCTACACCAAAAAACTTAAAATATTGAAAACATAAAATAATATTTTTTATGTAATATATATAATTATTTATGATTATACACGACGTAGGTATTAACACGTTTTAAAATTTAGCGGCCACGTACAGCAAAATATAGACGTGGGCATGTAGCGTGGTAAACTATTCCTAAATTTTTCTGCTACGATTAATGGGATGAACTCCAACCCTTTTCTTTTATTTGTTGCGTACAGTTTGTTCGTCTAAAAGAAACATAAGACGATCGACCGTGAGGAACGACCTAATGAAATACATAAAAATGTTCATATTCTAGATATTAAATGAACCGCACCGCTCAAAAGTAACGCTCTGCATTGTGCGCACCTTAGAGGCTTAGACGCTCAACGCTCTTCAATTTACGTGCGACCATTGCAGTATAGTCTGAAATGTATTGCGGAATAAACTTATAAAAAATATATTCCGTTAGATATATGTAAATTTTTATCGTTTATCAGAAACGTTTTACGTGAAAATTATAAAAAAAAATTCGTTATGCCGAGAATTTCGTTGAATGGAAGTTCGTTAAACGGAGGTTGTTACACGAGTGTGGTGGTGCATCGTGCATGCAACACGCATGCGGAGAAACTATACGAAGAGATAACGTCCAAGACGCGATAATACTATATTAAACATATTTTGTACGCCGAAGCACGCAGTCATAATTGGTCGGGCGGTCAGCGTACACGATACTAAAAAAACAAAATAATGTACTGTAAAATGCAAATAGAGTACATGCATAATATTATTAAAGTATGTATAAGGGACATAGCCACATGCCTACGCTCAGGTATTTGCATTGATTTAAGAAAATATACAGTATATTCTAAAACAAATGGTATTATTAGGTAGGTACGTATAAGAAACAGGCACAGTTCTTTTCGATTCGTCACGTGCGTGGGCAATGGCAGTGCCTTATTTCCGCTTTAATCGTTTTTAAGTCCAAAACTACTAATTAGTACCTCAAAGGCTAAAACAAATAACTTTAAATCGCTTTTTGCGTAACTCTAATCTCGAATCACATATCATTATGAATATTCGAACAAAACTATACATGCCCAAAATTTATGGAATATAAACGTAAAGCTCAAACATTTAAAAAATAATAATATTGGGACAAATTGAACAGTATATTATTTTTCAAATAGCATCTTCAAAATTATTCTCACAATATAATACGTAATAGGTACTATAAATTATAATTATTATTTGATTAGATAACATTGTAAGGCCAAATCGTGTTGAAATGTAAATGTATACCTATTATATTACCTAGGTAGTAACTATAAGTACCATAGCTAGTAGGTACCGTAACAATTATCAAAGAAGTAAGTACTATAATACCTATACCATTGATTAAATATATTAATCAAATTGTTTTTTATTAGCATATTATCAATGCTTATACTATTTTTAATGTTCGAGATAGGAACACAATATTGTTTTAGTAAAGTACTGGGGGACTTGGTTTTTCGTCGTTATTTTTTGTTATCGGAGTTAGATAGCGCACTCATCCTTTTTGAACAGGTGCTTCGAAGATAATGAAAATTTATTGTTGTCTCCAGGCCCGACAGGGCGTTACGCGTACCTACATAACATAATTTTAAAGTTAGAGAACTATGTGTCATGCCAAACGTTTAAAAAATTAGGTGTTCAAATATTCATGTACTCATTATACATTATGTATACCGTGTACAATGTACATATAACCTAACAGTTTTAGACTTAGAGAACACTTGAACACTGTGTCATGCCAGAGGTAGCAGTTGTGTAGCAACAGTATATTGACATTTATCTTTTCTCAACATATTTTAATGTTAAGATAACTATGGAATAATATTTTTAATAACCCAATAGTATAACAAATTAATATCTAAGAAATATTCCTTCACGCTTAATTTTGGAGAAAAATAATAAATCTGTATGAAAAAAAATTCAAACACTAACAGTGATGTAAATCATCTTTTAGTCATCAACTCATAAGGCTCAGTACCATTATAGGCGGCCGCAGGAAATTTATCTGACGATTATTAATTGCGCCCACAGTGAACAGACAGTAAAAAGGGTATGATAAATTGCACCTGGCATTTTTCAATATCTATTTTGGGTATAATAATTTGCGCTCATATTAAATTATTTCATACATGATTGTACTTTATAGTTGTGTAAAAATCGAAAATTCATAATTTTATCACAGACACACGATACCATGTTTTATCGTTTATCATCAATATATTAATGATATTAATATGATATGTGTAACGAATCAGTTGTTCGTACAACACCATCATGAGATCATTGAGCCAAATCATTGAGGTTTTATGTTTAATAGAATTTCATATTTAATTATATTGAATTTTTTTTAATTTTGATTTTAATTATTTTATTAAAAAAACACAGTAACAAAAGAACAAGGATAGGGAAGAACAATTTTCGGAGGATAGAGATAGCCGCCTCCTCGTGGTGTCATCTGGAGCAGCGGTTCTCAACCTTTTTGTAGTGGCGACCTAAGATATTTTCCAAATTTTTCATGCGACCTTTTTATAATTAATGTTTAATGGAGGAATAGAAAATAACTATTGTGTACTCTTAATTTAATAATTTTTTTTACTCATATAACTTACGCTAATAACAGGTGCAGGTCATAATATTAATTACATTATATTTAAAAATTAACATTTCTATTAATAATTGTACTGTACATCATTTTTTTAAAAAAATAATGAAAAATGTAATGACTTCCTTGGTCTTGATGTTGCTTCACTAATGAATCAATTCGAGCTTCTATGGAATTAGTAAGTGAAACACGCATCGTGGGTTCAACATTAAGTTTATTTCTTGGTTTGGTTTTGATTGCAGTTAATTTCGAAAATCCGGATTCACATAAATATGTTGTTGCAAAAGGAACTAATTTCTTTAATGCTTCTTCGTAAAAATTAGGATACTCATTTCTTAAAGATATCCAAAATTATTATGATAGTATGGTGATCCAATAATAAAAGTGTGATCCAAGCCTTAGTACCAATTATCAATATTGTGAATGACTCGTAATGGTTACTCTTAGAAGAATTTACGAAAACTGTTTCATTTATTATTTATAAGACTCAAAAATAAAATAAAAATATCAACGTTTTAAATTTTAGCCGACCCATTAAAAATTATTGGCGACCCACAATTGGGTCGCCACCCTAAGGTTGAGAATCGCTGCTCTGGAGTATGGATAATACTAAATGGTTATCATAAAAATAATATAACTTGAAAAACACAGGGGGCATTTTACTACATAGAAATTCATACCTAAAATGTATTCGGCGCAATTGACGTATGCCCAATTTATCAAGGAAGGACACAATGAAATTAAATATCAAAAAGTACATTAAAAACGTTTTATTATTTGCAAACTACAAAATACGCTAGACCTATATGCTATTCAAAATTTATTCATTAATAGGTAAACATTTAAATCTTCGTGGTTGTTCCATTGCAAACCTTGTATCACCAACACCTAACTGTTGTATGTATTTTTGTTTTTTCTATTATCTCCATCGCAATGAACGGTTAACATAGACTATCTGATCGATGTTCACCCGCTGAAGACCAAAGCCAAGTGTTAGCCACTACATGTAAATGACCTTTCTGATGTACAACTTGTAGTGGGTAGAGATAGAAAAATGTTTATTGCAATAGAAATGCTAATTGCTAGGGAATTATGTTTTTGAAGTTGAGAGGGGAATATCCGTCTTCCCCCTCCTCCGGGCGTATATGCTCAGTAAAACACTTTGCATTTGAGGTGGTGCAGTAAGCAGTTCTTCGAGCTTCGGTCACTCCTCACTCGATGTCCTTAGAATTTAGAAACGTACCGGATTGAAGATTGGTCCGTTCTGAACGCTTTGCCTTGTAAAGTCGTTATTTCCCGAGTACTTTTGTACGATCATTTTGACTAGGGTGAAAAAATTCGAGGAAATAACTCTTGAACAACGATTAGCATTTCACCACGGCGGCGGGCCATTCGGCCATTGTTATATTTTGAAAAGGCGCGAACGCTATGACGTCAGTGACGACGCGTCCGCGGGCCGGGACGGACCGACCGCCGGTCGCTCCCGCGATCCGGTCACACTGCGCCCCGTTACGCTTTTCCACGGTCGTTGATAAGAGTCGCGCTACGCGTTTGATAAGGCATCTACATTTGTTTTTGTTTATGCGCAAACAACGAACTGCGAACGATTCTGCTTTACGTTTTTTTTTCTTTTCTTCGTTTTGCTCTCCGCTCGCCAACAAGTAACAACGATTGTCGTCACTCGTCAATATTGCTGTTTACCGCCGTCGACTCGCACGGCCGCACGATTCTCGACAGTTTTATTCCGCGCCGAAGTGATGAAGTGATCCTAGTCGATCATGGCGAATCTCGATGAAGACCTGTCGCGTCTGTCCATAGGTACGTAGTAGTAGCAGTACACTGGCGGCGCGTTCGCCGTGCGAAAAAAACCCGTCCGCCGGCGTCCAGACGAATCTACGACGTAGGCCGCCGCCGCCGCCGCCTTTCGAAAACCGACGTACCGCGCCAAGACGTGCGTTCGATCCGCGCTCACCGGCGGCGGTACCGCGTGCCTTGCTCTTGCCGCCGAGGTTGCCCGCCGTGCGCGCGTACGTTTTTGAACGCGACCGGTAGCGAACGTCACTGTTTCCGCGCACCGTCGTCGACCGGGCAACGGTGACGTCTGGACAACACGTTTCGTCGACCGATCTTTTTCGTATTTTATCGGACGTTTTTCACGCGTATTCAATTTCGAACTCTGTCCACTGTCGGATCCCTCGCGTCGGTTCCTCCGAAACCCAGGTTCTCGAGGGCTCTACATTTTTAAAAAAGAAAAATCAATTTTGATTCTAGCCTCTAATATCTAGCACCGGCCCATGATTCAGAGTCAGACCTGATTCAGTTACACTTACCTTGGACACTGTTTTAAATGTTGGCTTTTTTCAATCGTTGTAACTATTTTCGTCCGCGGTGTAAACTGTGAACCATGCTATCTCAGCTCAGTGTTATGTTGAATTTTGTATTTAATTTGATACAATATCAATACCGGATCAATTTTTAATATATGTTTTTTTTTACAATTTTATATTCTATTCTATAATTGGTAATTGGTAATTATTAACTCAATTTAATAATCATTATATAATACTCTATTGAATTAATGATGTTTTTCTAAATGCTAAGTATTTAATATTTTTTAATTATGAAATTCAATTGTTTAAAAAAAACATTGTTTTTAAAATAATAATATTTCATAAATGACAACAAAGTAGAAAATAAAATGTTTACAGTATAATTGATGTATGTACATGAATAATGATGATAAATTATGATAAAATATATATCTAATTTCCTAGACATTGTAAAATTTAAATTTAATCACTGGCAATTTTATAATATTAAATCCTTTTTGTATTTGATTTCATCAAGATTTGTCAACTGCTACCATATTCAATTACATTTGACCATGTAGTTTCTAAATATCTACTAGGCATTATTTTAATGAAATATGATTAATATAAAGTAGTCATGTGTTGTTAGTTTAGTTTGTAGTTTATATTCTTAAATATTATCTCAGTATTACAATGGAACAGATATGATTGAAATTATTTGTTTTGATTAATATAATAAGTATGTGTAAGTTAGTACATGTTTCTCAATTTAATATTAATATTGAATCACTATTTATTTCATCATAGAATAATGATAAAATAGAAATAAAATTTACTATGCATATTTTATGCTTAAATTATTTACATTTTTTACCTATTAAATTATGACTTTTAAATATTTAATATATTCTAATTATTTAATATTTTAAGTTTTATCTTGATACTTCCATTTTACATGTACCTTAGTGCATTTCTTAGTCAGGTTTTCAAAAGAAATTTGTATTGTAGTACTTATATTTGTATTTGTTTTTCAAAAATTAAACTTTTTATTAAATGTTTATTCTGTTAATCTAGGCGATGATGCAAATAATAAATTTGGCAGGAAAGACAAGTTTCAAAGGGAATTGGAAATCTATCGGCCTGGCAGTGGACCATTAAGACGAAGTGGTGGTTCTCGTCAGGATGGTGATGATGATGATAAGCGGTCCGTATTTACTGGGTACAGTCGTGAACTTGATTCATCAAAAAAGAGTGATTTTATACCTAATAAACATTTTGAAAATCCAAGTAGGAAAAAAGAAAACTTTCCAAGAGGTCAATCTAAGGTAAATGGTTTTGCCGCTGATAATTATAGTACTTTCAATCTAAGACGTAAACTGCAAAAGAAAACTCAGACATTCTATGAACCACCAAATGAATGGAGTAGTGACAAACGATCAGATAGACCTAGAGTGAATTTTGTTAATCCCGATGACTCTAAGGATGATAATGATGACAATTGGAGAGCTCATAAAGCACCAAAAGCTGTGAGTGTTCCTAAAGCGCCAAAAAGAGTTGAAGAAAAACTAGTTCCAGAAAAAATTATTACACCTGTTGAGAGTATACCCAGTATGGTTATCAATACTCGAGTTAATACAACACTTTTACAAAATATTCCAGAAAAAGTACCTGGCTATGGCAGTAAAAAACGTGAAGAAAAGAAAACGCTTAGTAAATCAGTCATCAGTAACCTAACGATATATGAAAAATTGCCTCCTAGATTTCAAAAAAAATTCTGCGATGAAAATCATACAACTATGGAGGAAGTTAACTTATTCTTAAAAAATGGAATGCCACTTCAAGATGATCATAATAAACAACAGAGCTCGTATCAATCTAGAAGTCAAACATTATCTCCTAGAAGTAACAAAGGTCGATTTAATGAATCACCTAGACATGAACAAGTATTTTACAGGTCTAATCCTAATCAGCTGCCACCAAAGACTGAAGTAAGAAGAGTTAATAGTTCAACTGAGTCAAGTAGACGAGGTGTTGATTTTGATATGCCAACCAAAATTTATAATAGTCATCAAGATAAATCAGCAGAATCTAACTCTAGGGATGATTCTGAGGACAGTGTTTGTGTTAATATGAAGCAGTCTTTAGAAAGTGCAGTTTTACTCCCTAGTGGTACAATTGTAAGTTAAATTTATGTTTAATATTTTTGATAATATTATATTATTTTGAATGTAATAATTAACTTATTAATAAATAATAGAATTGGGCTGAAGAAGTAGAACGAGCTGAAAATATGTCTAAAGTTGCTGAAGATACAAAAAAAGAAGTTGAGAGATTAGAAATTATTGAAAAAAATTCTACTATAGATAGAAAGCGAAGAAAGTAAGTAATAATTTTAGTGTCAGAGTTCCTCATTTTACAAACAAAATCCACTTAGGAGTGTCAGTAAGGATAGAAATTGTGTAAATACATTACCATTGCATGATCAACCATCTGGCAGTATTCATTCAATTTGGCATTCTCAGAGTAATGATAATTCTGAAAGCTTGAATAGTAATGGTGGTAGCTGGAGGAAAGAAAAATCTAGATCAAATCGTAGTAATGATCGATCAAGGACTCGTTCCCGAAATCGTAGAAACAGGTTGGTTCTTCTATAAATAGTTCTTTATATTCATTTTTTTTCTTCTATCAATTGTTTATTTTAAATTACAGACATAACAGTGAAAAATCAGCTTCACGTAAATTTGAAAACATTGGTGGTATTATAAAATTACCACCCAATGTAAATGTTAACTCTACTGACAGCATGTCACTTAGCCTCAGCGGTTATTTAAATAAAAACTTTGTGGCATCAGCTTCACCATCTCAATATCCAGCCAAACAACTGTTCAATCCTAACAACCCAAATAAACCTATAGTTATATCTCCAAAACTAAAAAATGCCAGAGCAGGTTATGCACCTACCAATGTAGAATCACAGTATGCTAAGGATCATCATCCAATGAACAATATAAACGCTTCAAGTACTCACCAACACTGTGGTGCGCATTTTGGTAACCCACCACCTACTTGGTATGATCCATACACAGAAAGGTAATGTTTTTATAACTATATTTTGAACTTAAGTACTTAAATAAATATGAGATTATTTTCTTAGTTACCGTTCATCACTTAATCCAGTGTTACTATTGGACATAAGAAAAGCTGATTCAATTATTGGAGATGCGGTTTTTGAATCAAATATGCTTAAGAATTTGACAGTTATCAATTCATGCAGGTATATATATTTTTCTAACATTTAAATTATCTTATTAAAACTTATACTGTATGAAAATTTAAAGGGAGTTTTTAAAAGATGCATTAAAAGAGCTTTTAAAATTTGATATGAAGTTTTGTCAGCGTGAAAATATTGAAACTCATTTTTGGAAAATTCTTTATCATAACATCATTGAACAGTTAAAAAAACTTATTAATGAAGATTCACCAGAACTAGCACCGGACTATACTACATTACTTATGAATATAATTGAAGAGGTATGTAATCCGAAAAACAACTTAATTATTTTAGTGGGGTTAAAAATATAAATGACTATTAAATACTTTTAGGGTATGAAGTATTTCACTGATCTTTTAAAATTACTCGAAAAGCATTATAATTTCAACTTGGATGATTATGTATCACTGACATGCCTGTCTACAAAAAAACTTGGAAACATTGGTCTTGCTTTAATATCATCACAAAAGCTATACATATCATTAGGAGACTTGGCAAGATACAAGGATGTCATAAACCATAGCACTAATTATGTCATTGCAAAACAGTAGGTATTCATTTAAACCCGGTAATCCATTATACTTATTTATATAATTTGTAGATGGTATACCAAAGCCAACCAAATAAACCCGAAAAATGGTAGACCCTATAATCAATTGGCTTTACTGGCTGTGTACGAAAAAAGGAAGCTTGATGCTGTTTATTATTACATGAGAAGTTTGATGGCTTCTAATCCTTTTCAGTCAGCAAAAGATAGCTTATTATCTTTATTTGAAGAGTATAGAAGAAAGGTAAGTCATTGTTTAAAGACAATTTAATTTTTAACTTACTAAATGTTTGTTTTAGTATGAGATGACAGATAGAAAACGTCAAGAAGATAGGGAAAAACGTGAACGTGAGAAAGCAAAGGAAAAAGAAAGTTCCATGTCTTCTAAAGAGAAATTTAGTAAAAGACGAAAGGAAATATGGATTCATCCTGAAGGAAATAAACGTTCTCATAGGACAACGTCAACCACTGAACCATCTCAAGACATTGATGAAGAAGAACTGTCTAAGCTTTCTCAGTCTGAGGTAACTATTTAGTATATATTTTTTTAAAAACAGTTATTAAAATTATTATAAATTATTTTTGTGTAAAAATTAACTGTTGTAAATGTATTTTAAATATATATTTTCTTATTGATATACTAAAATGTTCTAGAAAATTTAAAAGATCCCTTGTTTATTAAAATAGATTGTTTGTTAGTTGTTACTCATTCACTGATCTGTATAAATTCCTCTTATTTTCAGGTTAATAAAAGATTCATTGTCAGTTTTCTTCATGTTCATGGGAAATTGTTTACTAAAGTTGGGTAAGATTCAATTGTTGTATACATATTACCGTTTGTAATTTGTATGTTAAAACCACAATAAATTGTTTTTTATTCAGTGATTATTATATAATTTTTAACGTTATAACTTATAACTATTAAAAAATTTTTCTTGTTATTTGATGCTCATACCATACTCACAATACAGGATTCTAGTGAAATGACCATATCCCATTTTTTTTCAAAATTAGCTATCATTAACCAAATTTTAAATCTACACTTGGCATTGTGCAAATGTAGTTTTTTTGAAATGTATTTAAGTAAAGATTCTGAATATTAAATTAATTTGTGCTAACTTACTCTACTTTAGAGTTAATGATACATGCTTTCAAAGAATTAATTTTACTGTCAAATAATTAAATAAAAAACAATTTTTTTTTATTTATGTACATTAAGTTATTTTAATATGAAATGTAGCAGTTATAATATTCCTTTTAGTATTCACTATTGATATTATTAAACTTTTATTTAAAATTTTCTTATTTGTAGGTAAAATTAAGTAATTTTATATTTTCATTAAAATTCTTTTATTTGTTTAACTTTTCATAATAATCTTATTTGAAAATATTTGAAAGCTTTATTTAAAATTTTATAATATTTGTATAGTTTGTATTATTATTTGTATTATGGGTGGAATAAAAATATATTTTGTTTTTAGTATGGAGAGTTTTCAAGATACTGCGTTGCAAATGTTAAGGGAGTTCCGTAAATTATTATCAAATACACCAATACCAATTATAACAATAAGGTTTTTGCAATATTTGGCATTAAACATGTTTGCTATTGAAAACAGTCGTCCAAAAGGTAATTCTATTAAATATTTAGATGACATTTAAATCATTTAAGATTATGCATTGGTATTTTTATTTCTTATTTATATTAAATTTTATGTTCATAAAATTCCTTGTATTCTTCATGTATTACAATAGAAACACACGTAGAACAGGGTTATTGGTCTACAATACATGAGTGTGCATTGGTTATGTCATTGCAAATGTTCAGTTTGATTGTTGATAGATGTAATCAACTTTTAAAAGAAATTTTGTCCAAAGATGATGGTTCTTCAGCTAAGCACTTGATCGGTAGTGATATAGATTTTCTGTTACCTGCTATTAAGGTAAAATTATTTAATTTCAGTTATAATTAAACCAAAATTAATGTATTTTAAAATGTAATTTGTGTTTAGATTTGGTGTGATTGGTTGTTGTGCAATTCGAAAGTGTGGAATCCACCACCATCATGTTCGGACTATAAACTCTCGTAAGAATTTTTTTTACACTTTTTTTTAGAACTTTATTTAAATTTGCCTAATTAAAGATTTATACTCTATTGATTTTTTCAATTTTTTTGTGTAAATTGTATGTTAATTGTGTATTTTTCCAGTGGGACTGGAGACTGTTGGAGTCGATTAGCCTCACTAATAAATAACTTGGAAAAGTTTCAAGAGCATTATAAACTGTTTTTAAACGAACCTGATGAAAATGATCCGAGTAAAATCACAAACTTTTTTATTTAATATTGTTTTAAAAGAATTTATAAATGATACATGTTTTGCATGTCTTGAACTGTTTAGATTTAACACAACAACTTAAACTGCCTGAAGATTCTATGTTTAGTGGATTCACACCAATAATTGGCTATGAATTAAAACCTATATTTATTAAGACCACTTCTGATAGAGTGAGTATTTGTTATGTAAAAAATTTATATTTTTTTGCATATATTTAACAATATTTATAATGTAAGCATATTTTTAGGATCTATCTGAGTTAGCCCACAGAGTGAATTGTATATTATTCTTTGGTACCGAGTTTTTGTGTGGTACTGAACCACCAGTATTTAAATTGCACAAAACAGATACTGGAGCAAGTGAATACATTTCAGTTGTTGAAACAGCTAGTCCTAAAGATGATGTAAGTATGATTTAATAAAATATGGTGGTACAATTAGTTTTATTATATACCTATGTGATAGAGCGAAGATGAAGATATGTGTTTTGAAAGTTGGATTGATGAAGAAAATAATTCTAAGTCAAAACAATCTGAAGATAAATCCTCATCCGAGTTCAATGCTAAGCCACTCCCAAATGAAATACAGAGGCTTCTGAGTAGAAAGGAAGAACTGGAACAAAAACAACGGAATGAAGAATTAAGGCAAAAACGTGTACAGGTATGACATTTATTGATGTACACAAGAAAGTAATGTAAATTGTGTTAATACGGGCTTTAATTTTTTCTAGGAAATATTAAAACAAGCTTCATACTGTATTGAGATTGAAATCAAACCACATTACGTAGTTCCTGACACTAACTGTTTTATTGACTATTTGCCGCAATTAGAAAAATTGATGTATTCATTTTCTCATGCTCAAGAACACATATGTACCCTAATGGTCCCCACTGTTGGTAAGTTCAAAAATATTGATTCATATAAAGTATAAAAACAGTATTTACTATTTAGTTATTTTATTTATGCTTATTTAAAAAAAACTAATATTCTTTTCTTGTTTTTAGTACTGATAGAATTGGAGGGATTAGCCAAAGGTGGTTGGGTCAGAGATTCGGTGTGCGAGGCAGCTAAACAAGCCTTAAAAATATTAAAAAATACTGAGACAGCGGCTGTTAAGTTTGTCACAACCAAAGGATCAAGTTATAAATCCACCATATTTTTCGAAGAAGAAACTAATTTTGTATGCCTTGTTAATCTATTAACAATAATTTGTTTATTTGATTGATAATTGTTTATTTTAGGTTGGCAATAATGACGATAAAATATTAACAACTTGTCTAAGTCTTTGTAAAAATAGTTCACAACCATCTATTGACAGTCCACAAGCAGAAGGTAAATTTATAACTTCAATGGTTTGACTAGAAAAGTGCCTGTTTATTTAATTTTCATTAATTGTTGCAGGTGAACCAAAAAAAATATACAGAGATGTTGTACTGCTGACTGAAGATCGCAATTTAAGAGTAAAAGCTCTATCGTCAGACATGCCTGTCAGAGCAGTAATGGATTTCATAAACTGGTTGGACTTCAACAGTAGTTAATTCAACCAAATACAGCAGTAGGAATGCCATTTTGTTCCTAAATACCAAGACTTTTGAATTGACATTTTTAAATACCACTGCTAATGGTGAGTGATAATATTAATAATCATCCATAATATTTAATAATCCTTTTTGTGTTATGTATATATATTTATTTTAAGAAGTTAATCAATTTATAAAGGGACAAATTTAATTATTTGGTTATACAGGACAAGGCATTTTGATGTATTTTGGTTTACGATGTATTAGTTATGCTATTGTAGTGTTTTCATTTGTGTGATGAATAAGATTAAAATTGCCATAGATTAACATTAAATGTGATATAAGTAATATGAATTATATTAAATGATATTGGTCCATTAATATGGTTATATTAAAAATGCAAAACAACACATAGTTTGAAAAGTGTTAAATTTCATTAAAATATCCAATCAAGATAAGTGAATTTTATTAATTTATGTTATATATAATGTACCATACTCGTGTATCATTTTAATTTTAATTTAACATTCAGAATAAGCTTGTAATAAAAAAATAATTTTTAAACATAAACATCAATTAAAATCATTAAACCATCGATTTACTCATCACATTGTAAGAATTGATTATTGTATTTGTAACTAAAAATTAATTCTGTTGATTCCATTACTATTTATTCAATGTTTTAGCTTTATTAATCATAGTTAAAATTTTTAATTCCAGAGCATGTTTAAAAAATAATTTTATTTATTGAACTACTTCTATTATAAGGATTTACTATTGTATAATATTGTATTGTGATCTCAGCAAGGGTGTGTTGTACAGTAAATACTGCTTAATGTGATCACATTGAACAGTCCGGTGATTGGATTAACTGAAAAATAAAAAACCTAATAAACACGAAAATTATCGATACATAGTTTTAATAACTTAGTAATTTAGCAACATTTTTTCTCCCTATTCATCAGTAAATTTATATGTTTTTTAAATTGCAGTAGTTTTATTTACAAAAATATTTTTTACGAGTACAGAAATTATAGATTTTCTTTTTCAAACCATATAATCTTAAAAACATATAAATTCAAACATAGCCCTACAACAATAAATAAAACCACACTTAAAATGTTACTCATTTATAATTTGAACTGTACATAATATCATCTAAAATATATTATAAATGTATTTAAATGATGATAGAATAGGCAATAGGTATTAACTGTTCATAAGTTTTGGTAATTAATCTATCAATAATATTTAAATTTTATCATTGGCTACATTAACATATGATTTGTTTTGGGATTAATGAAAGTGAAACATAACCAGTGATCACATATAGTGGACATTACTGTAATTATTATTACTTATAAATGTTCATTATGCATGTCAACCAAAAACAACAATTTATTTTTAGTATTTAATCATATAACCTATCGTATAATAAAACGCATAGCTTTTAAACATCTTATATTTAAATGTATTATTAATTATTTTATAAAAATGTAATAAAACGTAATATTCTAAACTAAATTTAAAAGTTGTTTATCATTTTTAAGAATCATTAAAAACGGTTTAAAACGCACATAATGGAAAAATCTAAACTTCGACCCATGTCAATGTGTGAATAATCCATGGTTATTATAACCTATTATATTTTATGTACCAAAGTCTGTAGATCTCGACGCTGTCGTAAAATTTGTTCGGAACGAAAACATAAGGCAATGATTTATATTTTGGCGTTAAAAACAGCGTGTCTGCGGGATGATTATAATATTTAGTAGGCAAAGTCGGCCAGGTACATGTTATTACTGCAGAATGTGGTATTATTTTACGAGTTTCGAAGTATGTTAATTTTATAGGACGATCCGGTGTCGACGATGTAGATGAAAAGTAAATATACCAGCGGCGGCTTTTAAATCCGAATATCGCGCATGCTTGTGTTGTTTACAATTTCGCGTTCGATTTTAAATTATTCGCGCGTAATACACATACTTTGAAAACGATTTAATATCGCTACCCGTCATCCGCACGCGGTGTGGATTATTTTATCACCCTTTTTTCTTTTTTTTTCTGGATCGGTAAGAATTTACTTTTTAAACCAATCCTGCTGCAGCAGTCGGTTATCGCGCGTGCGTGAACTCCCTTTATGAAATACAGTCGTTAGCGTACTATAAAAAACATGAAAATAAAAAACGTAAATGGTTAACAACTCATATGAATGGTATAGGATGTAAATTCACGTCCCGTCCCACCGCTTTCATATTTTTCGTCTTATATTTTTTACGATATGATCTCGAATTGTACCTATTATGTCAAAAAAAAATTTTTTTTAACTCAAGGTGAAGCAAGTGTATTGATTTCGTTATTTGTTTATCTATTTTTCTGTACCATTTTTTCGTCGATTTATTGTAATCTACGCCTTAAGTAACGTTAAGTATTTCATAGAAACTGGAATGAGAGACAAATTTACCCGGTATTAAAATAATAAAAATGTCATTTTATGACATTTTTATAGTATGAAATGTCATCAAGTTTTTCTGATGGTATAAAATTTACCGATACCAATACACCGTGTAACTTACTAGTTTTTTTTATTCGTTTCTTAGTAATGGATGAAAATGAATTTTAATAAAAGAACAATATTCTCCATAAGTGTAGTTCTCCTTTAGATAAATGGGTTGTTTCTTGTATTCCCAGATGGTTTATTTTATTTAAAAAAATCAACCCCTCGTCCTGCACTCGGATCAAGGACCTCCGACATTAACACACTATCTTTATTCTATTGTATCTGGAACTATAATATATTATATTGTAACGACGATTCTCTCCCGGAAAGGACCAAGAAACCTTAACCATTATCTCGTACGGACACACATAAACGCACACGCGCGGTCGCGTTAACACGGTTATCTGCTATAACCTACATTACGATAGGTTCCTTTTTAACAAACCGCCGCTGCCCGTGCCTCATTGTCGCGCGTTATTAAATCGCGCCTCGTTACGACGACGTGCAGGCGCGAGTACTCGTCATTTATATTTGTATACATTTAACATATTATTATTATGCGAGTGTAATGTAATTGGGACCGAAATTGCACTCTTTGACGACAACAATACGGATTTTGATTAACACACATAATATTGCGTACTTATTGTGTATACGTACTCGTTCACACCTGCAATCCGTGTGTATTATTTATAATGCGTGCGCGTATGTAGTTCAATCGGACAATGTGAATACGATCGCGATGGACGTTATACGTAGGTACCATTATAATACTATTATTAGATATACTGATAAAAAAAAATAATACTTTGTCTAATAGGTCCGATGTAAAGTATGTATGCGCTACAATGTGTATAATATTATAACAGTAATCGCTATAGCCATGTAAAACGCCGAGTCTCTAGATATAGTATCTTGCCTATGTATGTATTATACCTCGACACTCATTGTATTGGGTTTTATTCATAGGCAATCGCGGACGATTTGCAGTCGCTTTTATTATTATACAACACAAGGTGATGACTGATATGTGACCCACTGTGAGATCACGATGGAATTAACAATCTCCGTTGCTATTGATATTTTTCGAAATTGTTCCTTTTAGAACAGTTTAACAGAACGGAGTCGTATCAAACTCTTCTTATCAAATATGTATTTGCACCCTTTATCCGGCTAGGAAAAATAACTTTTGAAGTTAGCATTTCTATAAAATTATAAAATATAGCCTTTCAGAAATTGTTATGTGAAAATATCAGAGTATCGCACAATTTTTGTCTATTACAAGTTTACAGGAGAGGGTAAGCGTATACTTTTCTGTATTACACTGTACTATAACAAAATAATATTAATATCTACGGAGATGTATTATATTCATTTGGATATTTTTACTTATTTTTTTTTATTTTATTGAAAAAAAAACGAAGAATATTTACAATCTGTATGTACAATAAGCAAATTAGATAATTAAAGAACAATATTTACAAGACATGAATAATTTTGAGGAGTGGCTGTCCAGTGACAGAACCCTCAGGAATTGAAGTTAAAGATTCACTTGATAACTGCATCAGCGTCTTTTTTATACGCTTGGGAATCAGTCATCTGGATATGAAGTTTATCATAGTATCGCGTTTGAAGCGCACACTTAAATAATATTATATCGCGCGGCGGCGTTACCGTGTTGTTGCGTCGTCTGTTAAATTATTATTACCGTGTCTTGCGAGAAGAGCCGGATTTCGATCCCCCCGCGAGTTACAACTCTTTGGTTACCCGCGGAACACCAGACGGTAAAAAAATAAATTACACCGTCGTCGGTTAGGTCGTATACCGTTACACGGTGACGTCGTCGGAACGAAAAAATAATACCCAGTTTAAATAAATAAATGTTACTAAATGTAAACCGTATACAACATGTCGTGGCGAAAAATAATATTGACTCTCGTGCTTCCGCGTAACATCGAGTAGGACATTCTTCGGGGACGGACGTTGCCGGTGACAAAAAAAAGTCATGATCTCCGATGAGCGACTGTACTAATAAAATATAAAAACATAACGGTATCCATGTAAGCGGCGGACTTATATTTTTTCTCCCATCTCGTTCTAACCGATTATATACATGTACATAATATGTAAATTCGAATATTCTATTCTGTGTTTTTTTCCCTTCGAATTTCGTGCGAATTTTAACGAAAACCCGTACGTATAATACTGTGTATACAATAAGTAGTATACGCAAACGATTTTTGTTTTTAAATAATTAATTCTATCGACTCGTATAACGTATATTTGTGCGAATAAGCGAATTAACCATTAAGCCGAGTTCGTTTAATCGTTTTCTTTCTCTCTCTCGAGTACCTACGATGTGTACATTTATAATACGCGTGTGTTCCGCCGTCGACGAGTATTACAGTATCAGTTAATTTGCACTTAGTGCTGTTCTAAAACATTTAAATCCGTTTTTTTTTTTTTTATTGATTTTCTGTAATATAACGACCGGTGAACGCGCGCAATAATGATTACGTTATTCCTTGAACAGCGATTAGAATCCTTTATTTGCGCATACAAATCACACGGATCGGGCAAAATGTACACGTAAAATATACCCAAGTATATATTTTGTTTTAATACTGTTTTCGACGACGTTTCTACGGGACTCGCTTTTATAACGCAGGAAAACGTGTCGGCGTGGGAAATTTTTTTTGTTTTTTGTCGACTTGTAAAATATGTTTATACGTAATTATTAGCTATTACTACGCGCATGTGTCTCGGCGGCGCACTAGTATAATTATGAGTACGGAGTATTATTTTCGACAACTATTTACGACCCTTGGACCCGCGCGTTGTCACTTATATAAATCCGTGTAAACGCGTATAAATCTGATACTATTTATACAGCGTAAATAAATACGTAAATAAGTACCCGCGCCACTCGGCCGGTGTGCGCGTACGTGTTTTACCTGGTCGATCTCGGCGGGCTCGTGATATATTTTTTACCGGCTTAACCCAAGACGGATTAAATGACGATAAAATATTATAATAGAACACACGAAATCATTTTTTATAATATTTTTATTGTATAGGTGTATTGAGATTATCATTAATCAGCGTATTACTTATGCCTGTGCGTCGTCGCCGTCCTCGGTACTTAAAACTTAAAAACGTGTAATATTGTATTATTAATTATCGTATAAATCCAAAGCTCCCGGGGTCGGCTTCGGAACTAGGATTTGTCTCCGGACGGTCGTATGTTCAACCGAGGCTCGGAATGTGTCCGTCCTGTGTTACCATGTTGTATGTACAACGCAACACATAACATAGTTTGTACGCATCTTAAATACGTGTTTGTGATTTGAAACTAATGTTTGATATTACGTAATTGTCCAATGTTCTGTGTATATTGCAATAACGACGTGTGTTTTTGTTTGTTTTGTTCACAGATGCCTACTTAATTCTCTATATTAGTGTCTTTATTGCGGCACACCATGCAATTCAAACGTTAACAAAATATATATACCATACAGTCTGACCAACGTTTTTAATTTTAATTTTCCGACTTAGTGATGATAATGTTCAAATATTTTAATGCTGTAAATTATTGCCGTGTACATAGTATACAAACGACGATGAATACAAGACACGCACGCACGCACTCACTAAACTTGCACGATGAAGAAAAGCGATTCTTGCGACTTGTCGTTGACGGAAGTTAATATTATTACAAATCTACGAGGTCGCACGCGAGTGTGATGTGTATGTGTGTGCTGGGTCGACGTCGCTCGAAGACCGCACGTGTAACGATAATGTTTTATTTTTAGTCTAGTTTTTAAATTTTGTTTCTCTGCAATTCGCTCACTTTCTAAAAATGTCGTAGACCACCGTCATAATGTAATAAATATATCATCTCGTCTCGCGCACCGCGAGAGCGTTTGTTTCGACTTTCGATCGACGCCACGGAGATCTCATCACAACAAAGTCAACACTTGACGCTTCATCACACCTAGAACTTAACCACGTGTTCGGGGCCGTTCGTAGTTTCACCGATATCGTTCAAACAACAGTGACTACAGTGCGAAAAATCGCGTGGAATCGTTAGTCAAAAGTATAATTTCCATAATTCGATGTGCACGATCACCGTCGTTCGCCACTGACTACACGAGATAGAGAAGCAGAGTTGTGCACGTACACGTGAGTTGTGCCCGGTCGGTCGCAATAAATTCGTTTTTCTCACCTACTCGCGCACCACCCCTGTCCGTCTTCTTTCTTCTCTCGTCCCTCCCGATAGCTTATAAATTGTATGAATACAATATATCGATAAACAAACAGTACCTCACCGCCCCTCTCTATGTATACGTAATAATATTATAATATGTAGCGTAGAGTTATGTTGTGTATATAATATAGTATTTTCATTATTTATCTCATATGTAATTACCCTCGTACAACACAGCACCGGAACGCGATTTAACTTCATGATGAAACGTCACAAGCCGCGCGAGATACCCCCGCCGAATGATTATTATTAGCCGCAAATAATTTAGTAACGGTAGTTCATCTACAATACCGCGATTGTTTTTCAGTAATACGTTTCATCCTCATTTTTTTCTTTCTTTTTTCAGTTTAGTTTAGTTTAGTTTAGTTTAGTTACTTTTTTCTAGCGCACGCTTACCATTATGTACCTCCCGCCCGCTGCGCTGTAATAGGAGAGAATATGAATAATATACCTGTGTATTACATATTATATACTTACAGCGTATATAATTACTATTAAAGTGTAGTCATTGTATCATCTTTGTATTCTTATTTGCTTAGAATTAAAGTATATTTGTACTATTTTAAATATTTGACTGTTTTTTTTTTTTTTGTAATTTTTTCTTTTTGTCCGTCTCCTCGAGTACAACCCTCATATTATACATATATATAGTATAATAATTCGACGTGTACAATTTATATTTTAAAATATTTTTATTCGTAAATTTTAAATGTACAATATATTATTTTTAGTCTTTCTATATAGTTAGTTTATTTTATATAGTTGTTAATTTATTATTGATACTGTTTTCCTCTTGGAAATATTAATTTAGTTAATCGATCATAGCTCTGTACAAAAACAAAAAGCAACAGAAAAACAGAACTGAATATTGTAATAATAATGATAAAACAATGTAACATTATATACTTATAGTTTATGACGAGCCACCCGCAAGGAACCGCGGCGCCTGTTAATATAATCTAAAGCCCACCGAGCGCACCAATTATAAGCCAAGTCAATATTCTGATCAATAGTGGGTAATCATTTACATTATATTTTATTAAAAATCATCACACAACAATAATTACTTTGTACGTACATGTTTTATTTCCGACCTTTTTATTTTACTGTGTACGCGTATATACTACATTATATCGTTACGAGGGTTAAACGTTGTAACGATTTTTGTCTGCGACCGCTGTTACTTGCGCCGTGTGGTTCATTTTAAGTTGTCTGTAATAAAAGAAAAGCTCCTTATTCTATAAGTTACACGGTCTACGTGGCATTTTTTTTTTACTTATTATTCTATTTATGTTAAGCCTAAACTTATTTTTACAAGCATGTGCGCTAAAAAGTCGTTCGAAAAACTTCGTCGCGTCGATTGCTGCAGTGACTTGAAACGCGCGAGGAACTCGATCGGTCCTACTGTTTCCGACTCGTGCAAATAAAAAGCGGTATCATTTGAATAACTTTCAATGTATGTATTTTATTATATTTTTTCAGGTAACACTTAAACGTTATTCTCTTGTTTTATTTCAATAGTAGTTGTTCAATTTATACCGACGAATATTTGTATACAATTATATTATACACGGTGAAAACACCGTTCTAGACGAGTTGATAAAAATGTGCATTACATACCCTAGTTATATTTTAATAATACCGATCGTACTGCGTTGTGTATTCGTCCTTTTGCCACTACTGACTGATCATTACGCTGTCATTATAAAATCATAAAAAACCAACGGAACACTATTACTTCACTCGGTAATTTGCAATATCGGCAACCATGGGCCACAACACCAATCACTTCCGATCTCATTTGAGGGTGTACATGGAACAAGTGCCGATTATATAATAACTTATCTGTACTCGGTTGCAATTGTGTCTCATTGGATGGCCAAAGTGTCCTAGCTAAGCACAACCAACGAAAATAAAAACTAAATATTGCGTCCCGTGCACAAAACGGTAAGTACATTTAAAACAAGTTGGTGTTTAATGATAATCATGTAAACGCACAGTTGAACGATATTTTTTTATTTTTAACGATTCAGCACTTTAGTAAAAGTTTATTTTTCATAAAAAAGGAAACATAAGACCGTACCGAACCCGAACTTGAATTCGATTTGAAAAATATGCTGCAGCGGCTTTTAATTTGCAACAATTAAGAACGGCATACAGGTCAGTTTTGCGTTTTCTTTATACCTCGGTAGTCAGTATCAGAATAATTGACATAATTCATTACTATACACCTAAATACCTAATCATCATAGTTCACGTCTTGCGCTTCGCCGGACGGACTTTCGTAATTATGATCATTTCGATTTATTATTTTTCCACTCGGTGTGTTTGTATAGACCTTTTAGGCGCGTCCGTTGCCGTAACTTGGTCGAATCGTACAATGTAGTAGTTATCGCCGTTTTCGATCAACACGTGAAGGCGTCGTGAATACGTGTATACCACCTACTTAACGCAACTTTTCTGGCCGACAACGCGGCGATCGCATAGGTCGTTTAGAAAATCTGTTTAGATTAACGATATTTAACGTGTCCAAAAGTATTCGCGATGACTGTTTTCGTGCGCACGCGATACAAGCCGTGTCGAAATATTACCTACCTGATCGCGCACAAACTTTAATAATCGCCTATTGTCCATTATTGCATTAATCGCATTCGCCTTGACCCGGTGCAGTGCGTGTCTATTACCTTTTTTATATTATTATCTGAAAAATAATATAGCATATTACACTATTATACATCGACACATCGCGTATGGCCGTTATTGGTTGGAGTGCTGGCACATAAATACCATGGAAATGTACACGTGATACTCTTGATATTTGTCGGCGGGATACCACTATACGATGCCACCATTCCATATTTACATAGTTACGTATAGTGATAGGGTTGTTAAAAAATAATAATTTTTTTTTTTTGCATTTTAGGTACCTACCGTACAAGGTACCAATCAAATTCAAAATACCTACTCGACCATTGTCCATTTTAAAATCGAATCTTATCAATAAAAATTGGAGAAATTAAAAAGTTAAAAGTAATAAGTAATAACCTACGACCTAAATGATTGATTAATCAATTAATAACAATTTTAATAAACAAATCAAAGTACTTTTGTTCTTTCACTTAACTATTTTCTAGTTCTGCACATCAATATAAAATATTTTAGTCTTTCCTTAAAAAAAAAAAAATTCTCTACATCAAATACCATTATTGTATAAGATAATTCTATACAGCGTGTATAATGTCATATGCACCTATAGTGTATATATTATTAAACAATTAAAATAAACCCACGAAATTGGCCATTGTTTTGTCGTTGTCACCATCTCAAATCTATCCCGGGTAAATTATTGTTAAACACGTTTTTCGGTATGATAATCAAATATTTTAAAAATAATATCCGTTATTAATTCTCACGCCTAGATTGTTCATGAATTTAACGTAAGGGTCTAAAAATGTAATCGCCATTATTTTAACGATACCTAACCTACTCCCGCTCCACCGGTAATTATGTCAAAATAATACACTACGCAGATGTGAGATGTACATACAATGATTTCAAACAATCGTATTATGCCAGTGCTTCTCAAAAATGTTGTCACGGGGCCCGCTAGATTTAATGTAAATCTTCCAAGGCCCGCCACTAATTTACAAACATCTTTTTACTATTAAAATCGTTAAATATTTTTTCTTAACTATATAGGTAGGTATACTAAGATTACACATATTAATTCACACGGATAAATTATTAAAATGTACTGCGAATAAATGTTTTTTTTAATATAGGTACCTACTTTTGAAAAAAATTTTATGATAGTAGCTAAAACACGTATAATTACAAATAAATTGGCAATAACTGTAAAACTACAGAAAAATATACAGTTAAATGTTGAATATATTGTGACGGGTAGGCTAGTACCTATATTTTTGCATATTACATGAATGCCCGGTGTGATATTCGAAACAGCGATGCGCAAGTTTGCTTCTAAAGCTTGTTATGAAAAGCGTGATTGTTTTTGTTGCCATAAACGTTTGAGGCCTTATGAAAATAGTTAAAATAAAATAAATATATTCAAATATTTCACGCCCCCCCCCCCGCCCCACCCAGCAATATTGTCATAGACCCCTAGGCCCACTAGGCCCCTGGTTTGAGAAGCACTGAGGTCTATATTGTACGTGTATATCTAGGTGGATGCAACATGATGTTATGACAGGTTCGCATATTATAACATGTATATGGCTGCACGCAATACAATCCGAAGAAAATAATAATGATACTACGAGTAGTACACGTAGGAATTGTAAATAAAGAAACGGGGTAAATAATTACGGCGAAGCCGAGCAGAGATTTCGGAATGACCGCAGCAGCAGTAGTAGGACGACGATGGGGCAGAGATTCGAACGATAAGTTGCATAAGTTTTACTATATCGTGGTCGGAGCATGGGAGGGAATAGTATTTATTTTTTTTTTAATTTTTTCCATTTTGTCTCGGGGTCACGGACAGTACCTACCGTTTGCGGAGGAGAGCTATATCGCGTACACGGTATACAGTTGATTATGCACCGGCAGTGTTTTATCCTCCGCGTGCGCCCGGTCGTCGTACCTAATGAGTAGGGCTGTGAAGTTGATGACCTAAAAAACATTAAAAAATGACCAAAAAAAAAAATGTAAAAATGACAAAAAATGTCCTAAAAAAATAACCTAAAAAATTACAAATATTTGTTTTAAATTAACAAAAATACAATTTTTTTAAAATATTTTACTATAAAATTCCATATTAATTTATCAAAGCTTAACAATATATCAAAATATGATATAGAAATGACAAAAAATGAAATTAAATATATTAAATAAATAATTAAATAAAAAAATTACAAATATTATAAATAAATATTATAATTTCCAAGTTTTAAGTAATCGGCATAATGGTCGACAAGAAACGATAAGAAGTGACCTAGTGTGAAATCAGTAAAAATGACTTAAAATGTGGGAAAATCACCTAAAAATGTCAAAAAATGACTTATAAAGTAAAAAAGACCAAAAAATGCAAAATAAAAATTAGTTATTCAGTTCCACATGCTAATGAAACACATTTGTAGCCAGAAGAGCATCGTCTAAAACGTTCCAAAAAAAAATGCAAAAAGCACCTACTTCCGAGTCCTACTAATGAGTTTTCGTGTTTCTTGTTAGTTACGTGCGTGAGCGCGTCGAAAAAGCACATTATTATCACATGACGCACGTGCAGATTCCACGCTGTAGAACCACATCGGTCCAAAAATTAATATCTCACTGCACGGACATTCGACAGTCGTTTTGACTTTGATTATTTCCCGTTTTCGTTTTAAACAATCGGTTCGAATGAAACCGATGTATGTTGTACACGCAGCCACTTAAATACGTATAAATGAACGGCTTTCCAACCATGTGCAAGACAATCGTACAAGTTTCAAGTTGTTCCAGTCTTAATGTGGGTCTTGCGGTGTACGGTAGCCATCGACCATCTCGCCGAGCACCGACTGCACACGTCGGACGAAACGGAAAAATTCGTTTCGTCTGCGTATATAACCGCGCACGACAATAATATAATTTATGATTTGTCGCATTATATGCGCTCGTCGAATTTCATGTATAGACGAAGATCGAGGGGTAGGGCTTACGGGGCTGAGCCCTTCCCCCTGACAAAATAATTTATTCGTGGTTGAATCACCTCCGGAAAAATTAAAATACTGTCTGTTACAAGGTGGTGTAATTGTACCGTCTAGAATTAAGAGTACAGGGTGGATATCTGGTGGATGGTTAAATTTAATGGCTTACATATATTTACAATATACAAAATAAACCATGTTGTGCAATTGTATTAACTTATTAATTACAAGTAATTGTAACAGTACGTGACTATACTGACATTTGAATTTACGAGTGGATGGTCAAGAAGCAGTAATACAGTTTGCACCACATAACAAAAAAGAAGACATTCTGCGCCGCTGGTTATGTAGTATTCAAATTATATTATATTTATACTTAAGGATTTACAATTTTATTTACGTCTTATTATTTATTAATTTGATCTGCATAAATGTATAAGAACCATAATATAGATTTCGAATAGAAGTTCGTGCTGCGATCGCTAAACATTCGGCAGAATCACATGACAATCGAGTGAGATTGTAGAAAAAAAAAAAACTGTTAACTGTGGTCTTGGAGCATTTAGCATAGGTAAGCACCATCACACACACGCACACTTATATTCTACGTATGTCGTATTATATGTGTATTAAATATAAACAATAAAATCGAACATGTATACGTCTGGGTCGTGCACGTTTTATGTATAACTACATTTTTTTACGATCGTTTTTTATTTTTATTTATATCTTACAATCTTTTAAGTATAATAAAATTTAAACGTGTAATTGTACACAATTACAATACGGCTTGCGGCACGGGGGATTGTTTTGTTTAGAACAGAAAAAAAAATAAAAGAACACGATCGTGTAGGCCGCGGAGTATCACGGACGGAAAATATCATTGATTCAAATAACGTAGTCATATATACAAATAAATTATTACGTATACGCCCGTAGTACTATAATATAACATCGATGATTAATCTAGATAAAATCTAAATCAAATCCACCTCGTTTGTTTGCCCGTTTAATAATATTCAGATGCGCCTACTCGGTATTTGTTTTCGGTATACCTACATATTATTGTATTGTTTTCGTTTCAGTGGTAGAAAACGAAATGTTCTCGTTGCTGGCTACCAATGTTTACCAAAGTTACCAACGTGCCTAGTGAACGTTTATTTTCTAAAGAGGGATTGACTTTAAATAAACAAAGAAATTGTTTAACATCTAAACATTTAAATAAAAATTATTATTTTTACAATCTTTAGGTGATACACTATGGTAATGTACAAATTATTATTATTATAATTATTATTTATATTAATTAAAATACAATTTATTATACCTATGCCTTTAAATTATGAATTAAATTGTGTTATTATTTAGTATTTACTATTTATTTTTCAAAAATATAAACTATAAAGGCTGAAAAATGATGTTAAAACATCGAAAAAACATAGATGTTTTACTTGAAAATCTGATATATCGACACTATCGATGTTTAAAACTCTTTTTGATCGATTAAAAAAATTCTGTTATAAGTTTTAAATCATGATCGTTCGTATTCTAGATGGTAGGTTCCGCTGATTGCTCTAAATATGACGTTTCCATTTATGCAGTTTATACAAAATACCGTGCGAATGCAGAACTTATATTTATGTTTAATAATATACGCATCCATATTATATGTATATGTCGTACGTACTTGGTGAAACCGCTCATTTTATGAAGTGGACTTTTATCCATTCTGTGAGTCTTACCTTTTTCTACCTAAATACTATATAGACAATTTGTCGACTATTTCATGAAGTGGATAAATTCATTCTACCCTTATTATGAAATTTATTATTTTTCTGTACATTTTATTATCTGATACGAAATGAAACAATATATTATGACAATTATTTTAGTTGATTATCTTCTTAGGTAATTTAGTTTATTTAAAATTTTTACTTATTATTAATAATTATTATACAGGACGAGAACACAAAAATATACGAATATGAATAAAACATTTATTAATTACAGTACTTATATAATTTTAATTATTTTTTTTTTTTTTTTAATAAACATAAAATATAATACTATATAGTTAGGTGTACTCGTATACAATTAGTCGAATAATAATTATTTAAAAATGTAATTATTTTTTTAAAATAATACGATACCGATTCGTATTCTTTGATTTCATCAAGAATACAATACTTTTGAATCAAAATTAGTTTCCCGGCTTTAAATGTCGCTAATTTTATACAAATGTACGCTCCCAATTTCAACATAAACTTTTGCTCGAACTTAATAATGTCACAGGTATTTTTAAATATATATTATCGTGGCCCACATACCGCGGATCCGACGGTGAAAGATCGTTTGAAAGCCAAACGACCGATAACCGTATGGGTATATTGTACCTCTTCGGAAAAAGGTTCGTTGCGGCCCGACCGCCGGACGCCCGCAAACGGTAGTTGCATGTGCATTGTGCAGTAGCAGTGTTTTCCTCTTATTATTATTATTTTTCGTACACGTTTTATGGGCGCCTAAATGCACGGATCGAGCGGACGAACAAATATACATATACGGTCGATCGTAAAATGTTGTGCGCTTCGAATAACATGTGTGCACGGAAAACGAGTCTTCGTTTGTCAAAAAAAAACGTACAAGTGTTCGCGACCACCGCTCCGGACGTTATAAAACGATCATCATTAGTGCGCGGATTTTTATGTAAATACATATTTTTATCGAATACAGATATCTTCGTTCTGATTAAAAATAAGTACATAACACCCTGAATAAAATGACACTTTTTTATGTTACATATTTTCACATATTTAGATGTAAATACATATTTTTAAATATTCTTACTAATAAGTACATATTTGATAAACGTAGGTACTTATTAAATTTCCAGAAATGTTAAAAATAACCATTTCTTCATAATCGTTCAGAGTCGTAACTCGAAATAAAATGCAAAATAACATCGGATCTCACAATAATTGAAAGCCTAGCAACTGTGGAAAATGCAGCAAATACACTAAATGAAGTCCAAGGAGAATCTGGAGTGATAATAAAAAATAAATTAAATGACGTACTAGCTAAAAATGTTGGTTTACAAAACATAAAAACTATTAGAAATATTCTTCTGAAAACAAATGAAAACCCATCAGTGGATATTGAATTTGCACCATCTGATATATCAAATATGAAATACGCCCCATTAACCTCGGTTGACGTGGAACGCTCTTTCAGCCGATACAAATCAATTTTAAGACCTAACTGCAGCACATTTAAAATTGAAAATCTCCAAATGTACGTTGTTTCAAACCGTTTCAAAGACGACTGCAATGAAGATGAATAAATTACATTACAAAAAAAATTATGTTATATAATCTATATTAGTTATATTATCTATTGTTGTTAAATATTTCACGGTTTTTAATACATATTTTGGCAAAAGCAACAACATAAATATTTAAATATTTTGACTTTTTTATCACATAAAAATCCGCGCCCTAATCATTATTATAGCTGCGGCGTTACTCGTGAACGCGCGTGTTTTATCGGAAAATGTACGATTTATCATTACATCGCGGCACCAACGTAGACGGGAAAGAAAAGGCGTAATGTGTTATTTATTATTATGATTTGTATTCACTATGCGCGTAGAGCGTCCGGCGCTATATCCAATAGTCCTGAGATATGTTTCGAGATTTTCCGAACGAATCGCTCGCCGAACGTTATTGGTCGCGGCCGGTGCCCGTAAACATACCATGCGATATAGTTGAAAACCTTTATTATAATTTTTTTTTTTTTTTACGACTTCAGACCCGTAAAAGCGTATCCGACGCCAACGCAGAGTCCGCGAGTGCCTAAATGTATGTACAAGACAGTGGCGTAGCGTGGGTTTTGAGAAAGTGTAAGCAGAAAAGCTAGTGAACCTGTTGGAAATGTATTAGTACCTAAGTCTATAGACTACAGTCAACTACATTTAATGGGTTAAAAATATATATATCTCTTAAATCGACTTAGAACATATCTATAATTTTTTACAATCTCATTATGTTTTTCGATATTTTTTTTATGTGCTTCACTTAGACATGTTTCTATTCTTACATTACCAAATTTTTTTAAAGTAATCAATGATTCAATATGAGAACGACTTATTTCACGACGATGCTTTAAATTATGAAAATTGTTCAAATCGTTGCAACCATATTTCGACCAAACATTGATTCATGTGAAAATAAAAGACAAGGCCAACAGTATAATTTTTGAGTATCTTGACAACCAGATAGCCATTTGTTGGAATCGTAATATGAAAAGTTAAAATACTGGACATTTTTTTTACATTTTGTTTTTAAATTTAAAAGTTTTGGAGATGATCCACCATTATTTAAAATATTTTGTTTTACAATAAAAGCATACGACATTGATTTTTAATATTAACTTTTTATTTTTCCTTTTTTTCAAATGTAAGCAGTACAAGACCCAAGATGATACGAATGATCTAAACTCCGATTACGTATCATAGTTATAGCGGGTAAATGCTAACGTACACATCGCGCTGCAAAATACCACACAATAGTATAATGTACCTATATTGTACAGTTATTGGGTTGAGTGAAAAAAAAATAAAAAAATAAATTCTACCGATTGAGTACATCCAGTAATAGTCGTAAAGTATAATATATTCAATTTTAAAACTATTCGATAATATTATCGCCTTAACGATGGCTCGTAAACGGTCGAAACCGTAGAAAACCTAACCATAAGAATATTATCAAGGTGTACGTATAATGTACAGTTACTATACATGTACGGCAATTTTCTCCGCATGGAATCGTTGAAAAAAAAATATCAACAAGTATTTAACGGTCGTGTCAAAGCAATAAGTAAAAATACGTTTGTACTTGTCACAATTATAATCGCACAACGATTAAAATTTAATACATGTAAAATCAAAAAAAATAAATAAACAAGCAAACACAGGTGAAGTAGGTTTATGTACTTGTTATAATTAATGCGTTTTGAAATTCTCAGAACCAGCGTAGCTGGTCCCCAAACGGAATTTTACTCATAAAATGCGTGCAATACTTAAGATATTTGTGCAAAAACTTTCGGAAACTTGGGCGTTATTGAACCACACAACTGTGCCAATATGAGTTATTCGGATACCCAGTATATGGGCTCAATTCTCAACTACTTTAAATAGAACTACGAATAGTTGTGAGAGTTTTCATTCTAAGCTCAACAGTTGTTTCTATAGTGGGCACCCAAATATTTTTGTATTTATAAATGAGCTGTTATAGGTACAATCAGAAACGTATATTAAATGCAGGAGTAATGGAACTAAGAAATCTAAAAAACAACAAGAAAAACTTTTTTTAAGAGAAGATATGTCACGGTATAATAATAAATATAATACAATTCAATAAATAATTTATAAATAAAATTTAATGATTTTAAAAATATGAAAAAACTAAAAAAACAACATTTTTGAGAAACTTGTCAGCCAAACTCCCCTTGGTGTTTCTTGGGTTATGCTAATAGTCTGTATATTTTACTAAATATTGAATAAAATATCTAATGACCCGGGAATCAACTCGTACGTACCTCTTAATGACCCGGGAATCAATTAATATATGAGAAAGGTCTCGGGAATCAACTCACCTATTGCGAGTTATTCGCCCTATAGAGCCGTCTACTCTTCCTAGGTCCGGGTCCCGTCTTGGAGTTTTATTGTTCGTCGATTCGGATTAATCACATAAACCCACCACGGACCGGCTTAATCCATTAACGTTAAAACGATTGTGCAACAATCAACATCGCGTCTGAGTAGTGCGGACGAGAAGAATTTATAACGAATTTTGTAGTACGCACCCCCAGATTTCACCCAAAGTCGTACCGATCGTTCGGTCAGAATAATGGATCGAAAAATATTGTCATCATAAAGTTTAAAAAATTCTCACCTGCATCGACTATTATTATTGTTATAAGTTGTCATCATTTTTTTTTTCATCGCAAGTTCAGTGTTCGCGGTCAATAATCATCACCAGATTATACTATATTGTTACCGTACAATATGCGTCCGCCACGGTTTGAAAATGAAATAATGTACTGCCAGTACCAACTACCATAATAAATACACCAACACCATATACCGCAGCCAGGTAGGTTCTACATCAACTATATAGTTTTGTAAGTCGGAAAAATATTTAAATATCTTACAATGTCCCTGACATACGTTGGACCGTGCGAAGCCTTCACATGAAAAACTTGATTCTCCAAAAATCTGAAAGATCCGCATTTCAGACTTGGGAATTTTTGGACTGTGAACTCTTCTAAATAATTATGATTTATTTTAAATATAATTTTAATCGCGACCAGTTTTTGAATCATAATATAAACTTTAAATACACTACATTTATTAGTTTAATTTGAAAACATGTATATCGGTACTATGCATTTACTGTATTAAGTTATGCCCCGATTAATCCTAATTCAAAGTTTCAAAATCGGAAATCGGAGTTAAGAGCGAATCGCTTATTTTTTACAAAAAATCCCTGTATGATGCGTAGTACATTTGGTACACATATGTGATAAGGAACGAAATCGCAGCTCCGACCAAGACGTTACAGGTGGCCGACCGTGCTGACCATGGTCTTACGCGTTGCGATTATAATTTGCCGGCGGATCGCGGCGATGCACAGAAAAACGTATTCGTCCGTTATCTTACGTCGTCTTTCTTCCGTTTCAGGTGTAATAATATGGTGATAAAACAATAATTTACCGAGATTCACTACTGCTGGCCGCTGCTGCTGCGAAGGTGGCGGAGGAGGCGAGTTCGTGTAATAATCGTGATATACACTCAACAGCGATGCGCGTTGCACACGCTAGTGAAAATATGATATATTACACACGAACGATGCGGTACAACGAATATTACTAACCTCGTGGACATAAATAACATGGAGAGTTCTGACACGTTGTAATATTAACATTATCGCTGTTTCCGCTGTTTTTTTTCGCGCACGGCAATTTTCCGTTATTAAAAACGCGAGCGCGACGGCGATAACGAAATGTTCGCGGATCCGCTCTCGTACCACGATGTTTAATATTTATTATATTATTATTATTATCATCATCACGTATAGCCGGTGTAGGCGCGTATTATAATAATTGATAAAAATAGCATCGGGCCGCGGTGAAAACGCGTATGTTTAATGTATAGGCGTGAAGCGATTTTAACGCCCGGTCGTGTGATAATTGTAATTTATCGGATATATTACGGTAGGCGTGGTGTACCTGCGCAAGGATTGTGTGCCGCGGTGCGTGTAATATACGTGTATATTATGTACACCTCTAACCTGCTGCAACTGCAACACAGCTGGGATGTGACGATTTTGAGTCGGACGGTTAATTTATTGACCACCACGAGGCGGGCGAAATACCGACTCCGAGGCTTTACGATAGAATGCGCGCCTACAATGTATTATTAAAATATCCGTATGGTTATTTATAGACGTTCGAGCCGCGCACGGGAAACGGATATTGCAATATTAATTATCCACAGCGTGGAATACACATAATATTAGTTTGCTGCATAAGTGACCGTTCGCGTTCACTCCGAGCATACACTCTGTCCGTATAGGACTGCATAATAAATTGCTAAAAAACAATATTCCAATAATTTATTCTGCAGCACTTGTACCTACATATATATTAATACGCATCAGACTCTCGATAATTCGAAAACCTCTATAAATCGAACTAAGCACTATTGTGGTCTCCTGGGAAAACCTCTATAGTCTATAACAGCGGTTCCCAAACTTTTTCAGCCTCGGAGCCTTTTTTTAAGGAGAAATTTCTCGTGGTGCCCCAAGAAATATTTAACGTTAATTTGCATTTGCCTGTGTTCTATGAAGCATAATTAACACGAGCTGTATACATACGGGAGTCAAAATAAAATTATATTTATGAATAAAGGAAACAATAGTTTTAACCCTTTGAGGACAGAAGGGACTTTTAAAGTCCCAGCCAAAAAAAAAATCGTATAAAATTACGTGTGGAACAGTTGTTATTGCCCAACGGGACTTCTATGTCCCGTATTCTACCAGAAAAAATTATCTTGGAAGAAAAAAAATCAATTATCATAGTTTTATCAGTGTTTGTTGATTAATACTTTTCATAAACACGTTTTTACAGTTTTCCGATATTTGACAATTTTTATTCGCTGTATTAATTAAGATAAGCATGCATTTTTTTTTATTTGTAATTAATATACTCCATATTGCCTTTTTCTATAACATTAGATGCTCTAGTATAGTTAGGTTGGATTTTAAATGCTATAAACTAAGAGGGACTTAAAAGTCCCGTTAGGCATTACAGTGACAAGCTTGGCCTAGCTTCAGTATCAGACTACAATAAGTATATGGGTGGGGTAGATCACGCAGACAGGTTACGTGCTCTATACAATATAGAACGAAAATCCCGTAAATGGTGGCACAGACTATTCTTTGAACTGCTGGATATAATGTTTGTTAATTCATACGTAGTATACTGTTCCCTCTTTGAGAAAATGACAGTATTAGAATATCGAAGATCTGTCGTTCAAGGTTTACTTACAAAACAAACGCTTGGAAAAAAGGCCATCTGTTCAAATTGACAAAAATGTTAAAAGGAGAAAAAATCAATTTTCATTACCACAAAATGTGCGCACTGGTAACCGAGGAATACACTGGCCAACTTTTGTAAAAGAGCGAAGAAGGTGTGAGGTATGCAGCTCAAAACAAATAGAGTCTAGACCCTATTCAAAGTGCATGCATTGTAATATACACCTGAGTATAAATGAGAAAAAAAACTGTTTCAATGAATATCACGAAATTTAAATAAATATTTTACATTTGTATTTGTGTGCTCATTTTTTTAAATTCTAATTGTTTAATTTTTTTTTAATTTTTTTATTAAAAGTCCTTAATTTTAAAATTATTTTTACATTGCTTGTATGTAAAAAAAAATGACCTAGATGACTGACGGGACTTCTAAGTCCAGACCGTAGAGGACGACGGGACTTTTAAGTCCCAGGATAAAATAAGGATGAAGGATAAAGAAAAAAATATTTTTTTTTTCAAATCCTATCTTAGAAATAGGAAAAATTTTGAAATGGCCAAAAAAAATTTTACTTTTTTAATGTTATTAAGGTGCTGTCCTGAAAGAACTGTAGAAAATATTGTTTATTATTGAAATATAATATAATATTTCGTATAACGAACAGAGCCCTTGGGAAACCATTGCGGAGCACAGTTTGGGAACCGCTGGTCTATAATATAATTTGAAGAAAACACATGTATATTTCGGTCCCCTCGATAAATCGAAAATATTAAAGTGCGAGATGGCGGTAGACCCTGTAAACAATTAGAATTTTTTTGGTCAGAACCTCTATTATTTGAATTTATTAATTCAATATTAGCTCAAATAAATGTAATTAGAAGTGCGTTTCAACTTAGTCGTACTCGTATTCAGTAACAACTTATTGTGCAATTTTTGCATAAAAAAAGCTAACGACGAAGATTGTATAATATTATGCTTGGTTTATCTTGTCGTATATTTTTGTTTTCGATCTATTTGATAATTTCCCAAATTGTTGCGATCGGCTCTGATCGTATTATTTATTATTTACCACCACTATATAAGCTTCAGTAATAAGCGAACAGTTGTCGCAATGGACGCTAATTATGGACCAGACCGTGGCCAACAATGTAAAAGAAAATAACTGTTTTTTCCCATTAAATATAAGAATTAGCGTGTAATTTGTACCCATAGTTTAATAGTGTACGCTATGTAAATAATAAATGTAATTAAACTATAAGTTGCTACTATCGTAAAAAAGTTCAACTCCCTTTAATTAGAATTACTATCTTTCACCCTCGATAACTCGAACTCTCGCGATCATCGCGAAATCGAAGACCTCTTTAAAACGAATTTTCAACTAGGCCCCGTGAATTTCGGAGATTATCGAGACTCCACTATAGTAGATTACTATACAGTTCAACAGTCGTGACTATTTTGTGGGAGTAAAAAATTTTAATTTTTTTATATTTTATGGCATCATCCATTTATATAAGTTATACTGTGATTCCGAAATTTCATTTATAGGTACATAACATATCTTATCCGTCGGAATTTGGACCATTTTAAAATACTTTTATAGGTACTGGAATTATTAAAATGCTGTCATAAAAACACAAGCCATTTATATTTACCGTATACTTTTAAGAAGAGGAGCCAATTATCGGGCTCTATATAATTCTGACTACTGTATATACACTTTATTGCATCAGCACAACATTTATACCGTGGTGTGAAGAATTATTGTTATTACTATGGTTATGAATTTGTAGCAGTTTTCATAGTAATCTAGGACACAGCTTATAAAAAACTAAATTTGATTCATACATTATAGAGTTCAAATATACAATTTTTTGTTGCATTTTTTTAAAAATTCTCTTACGATATTCGAGAATTAATGCAATTTTGATAGTTTAGTTTCTGTTAATTATATGCATATTCGACATTCTTAGAACGTTTAGGAACATATTATTTAATTTCAAAAATTAAAAAAATATTCAAGAATTGAAAAATATTAGTGAAAAGTGGAAAAACATTACATAAATTAAATAATACGAGTACATGTGTGTTATTAAGTATTTATTTCAACCAATACAATAAACAGTTGTCTAAAATGTAATGAAACAGTTTTCAATCTATTTCTGGACCTAGATATTAAATTGTATTTAGGTTATTTAAGTTACTCTAAGACTTGATTTGTTTGAACATATGAAAATCTGTTCAACAGTAAGTTATTTTTCGGTATTAAAAATAATTTTTAGCTAAACTTTAACATCTTCAAGTGATTTTTAGTAGCATTTTCATGGTTGAAAAGCATTTTTTTTGCCGCATTATTGGTAATTTTTAAATGCTCTTGTTGAAGGTTCTTTGTGCATAATTTTCCTAGCCCTAGTCACATTACATGTCACGGCTCGTACGGTGAAAAAATTGATAAAAACAAATAAACGTAATAAACAATAATACATAAACGTGCGCCTGATTACGTTACGCGATGGATGCATACAATATGTACGTACAATTTATCGTTGTTGTCGTGCATACGAGTACATATAAGATGTGGAGGAACAAAAATGTGCACATAATTCGGCGAATACCGCAAGAGATTCATATGACGATGGGAGAGGGGGGTGGGGGATAATAAAATATAATTGAATAGATACACTGCATTGTGTTGACGTAAAATATACTGCAGCACAGACCCCGGACGGTATAATTTGATGCGCATACGATGTCCCGGTGTCCGGAGCGTAATCTGTTTATCTTTTGGTTTTCGTATTGCTATTATTATTGCTGTCGGTCATCGCGCGTTTGATGCTGTAACGTTCGGGGAAGAGGAAAGAAAGAATAAAAAACCAATCTCGTTCGCAACGATTTTTTTTTATTCGAGTTATTCCGCCCGAACAGCTGCTTGAACGATGCACAGTAATAAGTTCGCCTCGTGATGGCTGAATAATATTCTGCACTTTAGCTGCTGATGCAGTTCACCGCAATAGGCGCGATGACGTTCACACATGCGCGCGCACCGTTTTCATTTCTACTTTATTTTTGTATTTAAAACGCATTTGGGTTTGGGGAGTGAATTCGTCGCACCGCGGTAAGAGTACAAAACGTTGTTTTTATCGAGATAAGCTCATTTGGAAGATCGCGTATTAATGTTGGCAGTGGCAGAGGGAGACTCGGTTAACTAAGTACCTACGCGGAGTACCTCTAAATACAGGGTGGTCCACCGGGTTTTACACAGCACGATACTCCCGTGTTAATGGAGTTAATCAAATTCTGATTTTTTTTTTATAAGACTCTCAAAAAATTTTGTCAACATCAGTTTTGTAAATATAAATTTTTTATTGAGAAATTTAAAAAATTAATACTTACACAAAATTATTAAATAAATAGGTAGTTAATTTTTTAACTTTTTAAGTAAAACAATGAAAATCCCTGGGCTAAGGACATTTTTAGACAGTAGTTTGGTAAACAAAAATGTTTTATTAGACAAGTTAGAAAATTAACTATTTATTTTATAATTGTGTGTGAATATATAGTATACACTATTTTCATGTAAACCAAAAGAACTATGGAAGTAAGACTTAATTGAAAATTTAAAGTAAAACCATTGACATTATCAGAAAAATGAACTCTATAAAATGGCTACCTTCGAATTTTTTCAAAAGTTATAAAATAAAAAGTTAATTTTGTAAATTGTTTAATGAAAATGTATATTTACAAAACTGATATCGACAAAATTCTTTTAGCCCCGCGAGTCTTATGAGAAATCAAAATTTGATTATCTCTATTTACACGGAAAACATCACCTTGTGTAAATCCCGATGGGACACCCTGTATACGGCAGTTTGTTGAGAATTCGCGAGGGCTGAAGCAATATAAAAGCGATAATACGTTTTTGACGATTTCCATAATATGCGTATCGAATGAATATAATATATAATACGCACTTCGGATGGGATGAAACACTATGCGTATATTCGCTGTGGTGGTAAATAGTGGGTAGTATTATCCAGGGTTTTATCTCCAAAAGGTTTTGGGGCTACAACACATAAAACTAACAACTGCGTGTATGTACGGCACGGGTCGGTGTACCGTGGTTTATTGCCGACGAATTTATTATCGCCTCAATTTTAGGGGCGAGTGTATTACCCCTAGGTCCGCTCCCTTGTGGAAAACTAAAATATAGTGTCCGACAGAATCGAGACGTAACCGCATTTATCGCAATAATCGTACCGAAAAATACATGCCTCAATCTATAACACATTTTCGCTGATAACATTTTATTTTCAATATGAATAAAAAAAATTATGCATTTGAAGAAGTATTACTATTTGTAGAAAAAAATGCACAGAAAAATTATAGCGTTTTCGATATAATATTTAAATACGAAATAGCTTTTTAAATTTTAACGTATTTTTAATTTCTGATTAATATCCAAGTTAACTTAACGTATTTGTTGCGTGTTCATTTTTTTTTTGTGAGTTTTTTTAGCTTTAATAAACTAATAACAAACCTATAATCGTAGACAATATCTGTGTCTTTTTGTACGTTTTTTACAATATTTTATTATTTAAGCGAGTCATGAGCTCGCTTTTTAAATTCCAATATTTTTCATAATCATATTTTAAGTGTTATTAGGTTTCTAATTCTTAATTAAAAAAAATAAACATTTATCAAAAAAAAAAAACAACAACACTGTAATTTGAAATAATTACGTTTTATTATTAAACAATACATTTACTATCATCTGATAATATTATAAATTAGTTAAATATTATGATGGCATATAGTTTACAAAATAAATGCATTATTATAGTGACCGAAAAACGCAAAATAAAAGTTTCGCCTTCGAAGTGCATATTTGTTAGGTACGAATTATATCCATGGAAAGCATTGTCTAAGATCACCCAAAAAAAAGACACACTTTGCATTGAACTCCGTGCCCTGATCATAATAAATAATATGATTATACGTAATTTATTATTTATTTTCCCTTTTATTACACATACATGGCTCTAAATATGTAAATAAAATAAAACTATGCGAGTATAATATATTATATGGGTACTAATGATAAAATTACTAAAACATCGTTGTCGATAAGACGACCGTCGAATTTACAGAAATATTTATAGAAATAATTGTGTAACCGTGTGACCCACAATGGGTGGGCTTCGAACGTGCACCGTAGATTTAATAAGACGCCAGATGCTTTTAAAACACACCGCGAGGGGTAAACATGACGCACGGGCGTTAAATATTACTATCGCGTCCGTATATGTTACAGTTAAAACCCGAAATTCGTCAAAACTAGTTTTAACCAGGATTTCAATGTCGATACTAGTATATTTGTATTGATTGACAAGGCAAACTATCGTGGTATTAAGAGTTATGTAGCATTTGTACTTTTTCTTTACACAATCAGCGATTTGTTTCACACCTTGATTATTATTTGTATTTTCTATACAGCCGTTTATTATCACCTCCTCATCCACTAAATATTATAAATTAAGTAATTTGGTAGTAAATAATAAAATTATTTCAGGTCTGAATTTAGTTTTTGTAAAGAAGTATTTATTACTGTCAAACAAGTTCCCGACAATCAAATTACTCTTCGCGCAACCGCAATAAAATCATCAACGGGATCAGGGCAAGGATCTATAAGGTTTACTTGTAAAATGTCGTGTGGGACAAATCGCTTTTTTTGTAAAAAAAAATATATATTATGTAACTCAAAATACCACCACAGTTTTCCTTGTCAAAAAAATAATACTTATTTTAAATTTAATTTGGTTTTTGTTAAAATTGTACTTTAAAAATAGGATCAATATATTGAAGTTTTGTTTAATTCTCCAATTTAACTAGTTAGAACTAGTTTTGACGAATTTCGGGTTTTAACGGTAACATATACGAGTACACCAATACAGCGGTGTGTAGTGCGTGCAAGCCACGACGTGGGATCAGGATAAAAAGTTGAAAAACAAAAAAAAAAAAACTATAAGCGCAGCAATGAAGGGTCGAAGTGAAGTCAGGTTTTTTTTTCGTTGAAAAAATTCACGTTCCGAACGGTCAGCTTTTTACGAAGCGCAGTAAATGTGATGTCACGCTATAGTTGTAATATTACGTCTCCGTCGATGTACATTATGCAGTTAGTGAAGCGTTCACGTGCAATCATGTGCACGCGTTGAGATTTTAATCGATCGCCCGAGAACGCATTAAACAACAATTATAATTATTACCCCCGTCGACGTGGGCACGTTTAAGTTATTCTTATCCGTAGCCGAGACCCGTACACGTCACGAGAGATTTTCGGTCGCGAGGCTGTACGACGTGTACTCTGCCGAAGTCGAACCGCGGTCAACGCTGTTGTACCATCATCGTGCGAATTATCCTCGTGGAGGTCGGAATGCGATCATCGTCGACACGTAACTGCGCAGTGACCGCGCTTGCAGTGGGAAAGAGCCGGGTGAGCACCGTGGCGGAGAGACTACGCACGATGATTGAGTCCGCGAAGTCGTGACGATCGGTGGCGAGTTTTTGTGTACAGGCGACCACCTTGACGCCGATTGTGCAAAGGTTACCGCGGTTAAGGTTACGTCGACGTCACCCGCGCGACGAAAAGGTCGTAGGTCTGTTACACGGTTATACCTACCTATACGCCACAATAGGTACGTGCTTATTTCACTTTTCGTCGTTTTCGAATTGCCCCCGTGACGAATGTTGTTTTCCGAATTGCTCGCGAAAACTCTTGCGGACGGTACAATTATTGACGGTAAATAATAGGTTCGGAAAAGTTCGATTGCCGGGGAAAATGAAAATGGATATTTTAGGGTTCAATATTTGGGTAAACGTTTTCAAAATTTTGGTACAAACGACGGTAGAACAAATTTCGGGAAAGTGTCGACATTGTTGTGCTAAGGAAATCTTTCGATCCCTCACGAAAACATTTTTTTGTGTTCGCTCCATTTTACGTTTTACGTGATATTTTGTGGTGTATAATAAGAATGACCAACCCTGGCTCAGACGATCCTATAACCATGCGAATAAATACTCGTAGTTATAGTTTTACGGATTAAGGTTACTCATCTTTGCCGCTAATTAGCTGTTGGAAATTATTTAAAATTATGATATGACGTTACACGCACACACGTACAAATTAGTACGAAATAACGATGTTATTGTTATGAGTTTCTCATACAGCTCTGGAAAAATTGCTGACTCATTTATGATGCATAAATAATTATTCGGTTAAATAGAATTAAAAGAAACTACGTCTTTGACGACTATTAAAGCGATAATTACGAACATGAATAATGATTTACGACTTTTCGAGTTGCCGAGTTGTCGGCGAATTCATCATTCCACGGATATCGTATACTTTTCGCAATACGAAATGTATGCGGATTTATTTCAACGTACCACGTCCTCGTGCGGACCCAAAAATATTTAAATCGTCATTTGCGCGCAAATGTGTTGTGTTGGTATATCAGTCCGACCATTTGTACAGTTGACCTCATATATCTTCATTTTCATGATGAAGGTATGTATTTTTTATCCAACGACGCTAATATCTATTATGTTATTTCATTATACATAATATAATTATGAAATGTTTGATTTTTTTTCTCTTCTCAAGTGCCGGTTGAAAGTCAAACGTCAAGTGTCCAAGCAGACGTACTCATTATCATGACCGTGTTACGATAGTGATAATCATAAACTGAGCGTCGTCGCGAGATACAAGAAAGTTAACAAATCACGGGTATATGACTTGGCGTATAATAATATTACAATAGCTTAATGAAAATATTACGGTGAAATAAGTATCGCGTGTTTCGCGTTGCAAATAACTGTTTCGTCATCGTCTGCAACTTCGGTAGGTATATTATAAATATGTGTGATTGTCGACGTTTCGTTTTGTCACCTGGCCGGGAGTCATTACGGACATAATTATGTATATATATGTTTTTTCTTATTGAAAAATGAATACCTAGTTTGCTGCTTGCAATTACGTATAATTATTTGAAGGTGTTCACATCAGCAGCACAAGGCCGAAGACAGAAAAAAATATGCGAAGAGAAAGGGAGTAAAAAATATTATATTAATTATTTATCACTAAATAGAAAAAATTTATCGAAACATAAATGTATCGGTATCATGTATTGTGTGAAAGGGCGTTCAGAGGAAAAGTTTCAAGGGGGGGGGGGGCGAAATAAATTCTCAAAATGTAAATTAAAGAAAGGTTTAATCAGTTTAATGTTATTTCATGAAGTTTAACAAGAACAAAAAAAATATAACTCTAAGAACTGTACATTTCTTTGTTTTATACAAAATAATAGTAATAATAATAATATTCATTAAATTATAAGTTTTTATTATTTTTTCAGGGGATCAACTTCCCAGTCATTCCCCCTCAAATTTGCACCACATGGTTGTTGGTGCAGTTTTATGTGTGATGCATAATTTCGAATTGAAATGTACAACAAAATATTCAAATAGTATTTAAAAAGAAATGGATCTTAACTATGAAAGATGTTGATCTTCGTCCTACCTTTGCGGGGCTTGAATTAAATATTTGATTCAAAAACATATAAACACAATATGGGTACACGTATTTTTATTTTTATTGAAAACTACAATAAAATACTGATGGTTTTATGTATTATTTTGTTGCACGTAACCAGGTTTTAAAATGAAACAAACGATTTATTATTTCGAACGCAGTTAAATAATTACGTACGCAAGGCTGAAAAGTATAAAACGTGTTGTGGGAGAAACATACGACGAATATGCGGTTTCCTTGGTCACGCCATTACATTTTAACATCAACAAATTAACGCGATATAATATTTTATACGCGCGCCGTTAATCGGAGTAGGTACGTGTAAATGCCCGTACATCAGTATAATGACAACGTATACTATCGTTTTGGAGGCTTCGGAAAACGATCGTTTTTGCGGAGCCGGTGATTTATTTGTTCGCCGCGTACCTTTTGTAAGTCACATAATAAGCGTGCGGAATGTTCGTTTTTTTTTTCTTTTAATTGGAGTATAGAACCACGTTCACGGCGAAAGAATTCGCACTGGAAACGCGACCGAGGCGATAAAAAAAAAAAAGAAAAAACCGAATAAATAAATAAAAAGAAAGAAAATACTTTCAGTGGATTTCGACGGTTTTCGAAAGCCTTGGGGGAATCGCGACGGGGAAGGCCACGGAGAACGCGGGGGAGGGGAGCGAAGGTTGCGCGCGCGCGCGGATAGGAAGTACGTATATACGCGCAGACGGCGGTGCTCGTGCGTTGACCTCGGCGCGCGCATTACAGGGATTCCTGTCGATGATGATGCGGCCGCCGTTGATGTTTCCGACCTCACTCTGTATACACACGTAGTCGTCGCGCTATCGTGTGTACACACTTCTGTGTATAAAAACCATTCGCATATACCCATATTATATTAACGTGCAGCGGTGCGTGCGTGCGAGTGCGCGAACGCTGTCCGAGAGAAAAACGGTTTAGGTAGGGATGAGAGAGAGAGAGAGAGAGAGAGGGAGGATGGACGTAAGCAGACGTTCGGCGGTGCTGCGCGGCCGGCCGGTGAATTCTTCGGGATGTAAAAACTAAAAAGACGCGACTTTGACGCACGCGATATAATGTACGAAACGCAAAAAAATCCAAGTGAAACGGTCACAGTCCGCGGGGCGGAGGGCTGGTGGGTCGGCGAACACGGGAGGAAGAGAGGCACGGAGAGACACGCGCAGAGATGGTGAGAGAGATAGGGGAAGAGAGTGAGCGGAGGAGGGGATGCGATGGCGGTTACCGGCTTGTCCGCAAACGGACGCGGGGAGGGCGAAGAGGCGCACGCACGGCGGCGGTGCTCGTGCAGAATATTTTAAAGCTCTTATGGCCACAAGAGACTATATATAGGTACGCGCGCACACGACGATGCGTACCGATACCTATTGATGCGGTACGGCGGCTATTTCTGCAGAACACCGTCGATGACGAGTCGTTTTCAACACGCCGGGCACTGCTATAGTGAGCATACGAGTAGGTATTTGTGTATACATGCGTGTGCATCACATGATATTATTGTCCGCGGTGCACGTTGCCGAAGAGAATGCCTGCCGAAGGAATATCGTTCCACCGGTCAAGTGCATCGGTGCAAAGGCGCATCAGTTGCATGCACTCGGTGGACGCTGCGGGGTGCTGTTTTGAACGTAACGTACGTGACCACCCTACCGAGTGCGACCGACTTTAGGCGTTCGTCCTGACAGCCGCGGTGCACTTATATGCGCGTACATGCAGGGACACGGGAGGGAAAATACTATTCCACGCGAATGCGACGACCGCATAAGTGTCATCATATCTGCACACGTACCTGCCAGCACAAAACGTAAAAACACCCTCGTCCGTCGGTAGCTGCTTAGGGGAGGAATCTGTTGAATATTTCAACGACGCTCTCGAGATGCGCGCGCGAATAGGGTTCGGTCATGGCGGTCTATAATATCACGTAACACAAACTTGTAAATTTATAATGTTGCGCAGAGGACAGAAAGTGCGTGCGACGGCAGCGATTGTGGTCGGTAAATACAGGGTGAAACCGACGAAATATTCAACGCGGTTGCAACGTGCTGAAGCGAACACGGATATCGACGCCGAGAACTGTGACAGACACGTAGGCACACCCGAGCTGCGTACATCCGACACGGCAATATGGTTTAAGTATGGGAAACGGTGTGTAGTCGATAAGACATAGTTACCCGTAAGAACGTAAAAAACGAGTCGAATCACATTTCAGAGCTACTATATATTATATTGAGCGTAATGCAATATTATCATTTATAATATACGTTTGCAGTTTTAACTGACATGGCGTTTATTCAGTGCGCTCTAAATAGGAGACTGCTTTTAGTATTTCTGATACGCGTTGAAAACCAGCTGTAACCGTACATAGGTGTCGCGATTCTCGGCCGTCATCTTCATCAGTCGAATGAATGCGACGAAATAAAACGATGCGGGTTTAGACGAGTAAAATTCCATATTTTATTATCGCATAATTACTGTTGCTAGTAATTTATCGTCATCTGCTGACCAAAACAGCGTCTTGTTGTACGACTAGGCGAAGAAAATCCAAACGTCTAGACAGATAATTTTTACATTAATAGCTGTAGTATCGGAAATGTCTACTATAGGGACCGGCCGAAAACAGCGGGAAGCGTCTTAGCGAGTTTTACCGTACAATAATTATTAATGGGTTTCTTGATTTTCGACGTCGTCAAATCTACAGTTTATTTTCTACTCATATATTATACACATATGTAAATTCGTGGAAATAATTTTCAGTTCGTCAGGATACGTGGTGCAGCAGTAACACGCGTGACAGCAGTTCGCGCGGGCGTATTCTTTGACGTACACGTAATATACGCTTACAATATTCACGCCGACGATCGAATGACGCTAACAGATAACCCCGATAAATTTGTTTGTTCGGTCGTATATCTAACGGTAAATAAATGACTAAATGATAATAAAATATGACTAGGTACGGTGCAATCCCATTTGGCTCCTGTCTCTACGAATCGTCGGTTCTCATTTGGCCCTGGTCTCTACATCAATTCAGCTCCTGTTTTTCACAAGTTCCTTTTCATTTCGTGCAGACTTTGGCCCGCCCCTCGGGGGTGGTGTGGTTAAAAATGTAACTGGCGGTGCGTCTTGAGAATTACGTCCGTGTTTGCGTGAAACATTTCTATGGACTTGTCCATCTAATAATATTATTGTAATTATTATTAATTTCAACCCGGAGACAGACAACAAAATGTACTCACAACAAATGGGCTTCTCACTTTGAGCTCCCTGTACAAATGGTAACGATTTGATCTTTCATTGTTCGGCTGGTGTATTTCGTTCCAGGTCTTCCTCTTGATCGTGTTCCTCCGATTCTATCATATCATACAGCCTTCAATCATTGAACCATACGTAATTCATCCCCTCAATTTATATTGTATTATAGCGTTCATGATAAAAAATGAATAACAATAAAACAATACCAGCTTGACCGATGAAAACTGGTTTTGTTCACGAGTACCAGCCGATTGGCACTTCGCGGTGTACGCGTGCATACGCCGAACATATAATATTAATTGTGTTTCGCGCACGCCAAGCCGGCGACCCTGCAGTTCGTGTGGGTGGCAGCCAAATGGGAATACAACCGAGGGAAAAACGGAAGCCACTTGGGCATTATAAGACGGGAGCAAAACGGGGATGATTTGTGTCCCTAAACCATTATCGGCGGGTAAATCGCAGACGCGAAAGCGACATACGCGTGCAGTATACCCAAGGCCGTCCTTAAGATTAGCGAGGCCCATGGCGAAAATACTTTAAACACCTTTTAGATATTAAATCATCTATCTATAAACATATTATAATGACATTTAAGAGCCACAACCTATCTATACAATTAAAAATACGTCTACTGAGATGCTACGTGTTCTCAATTCTGTTATATGGTGCAGAAACTTGGACTCTAACCAAAGCCACTTCGAATAAGTTAGAAGCATTCGAACTATGGTTATACAGAAGAATTTTGAAAATATCATGGACTGAGAAAATTACCAATATTGAAGTACTGCGTAGAATGGGAAAGGAGAAAGAATTAATGATAACAGTCAAATGCAGAAAACTCCAGTACTTAGGACGTATTATGCGGAACAAGAGTAGATATGAACTTCTCCAATGTACCCTACAAGGGAAAATAAATAGCAAAAGATCACGTGGAAGAAGAAGAACATCATGGCTAGCCAACCTAAGAACATGGTTCGAAAAAAGTTCAGTAGAACTATTCCGGAGCGCAACTAATAGAACTCGTATATCAATGATGATCGCCAACATCCGAAACGGATCGGCACACTAAGAAGAAGAATAATGACATTAATAATTCTTATCACACAAAAAATTTGGTAGGTACCTCAGACACTATCAGAACTCAACACACCAGAAAAAAAAAACCAATTTTACTACTTTTTTCAAACGCGTGGCCCCAAATTTAAGCAAAAAGCGCGAGGCCCAGGGCTTTGACCCTGCTCGCTCACCCCCCCCCCCTAAGGACGGCCCTGATTATACCTACATGTTGCCCTTTCAGCCGCGCACCGGCACGTTATGTTGCTGCGAAACTGACGCGCGTTTGTAAACCGGCAAGCCCGTGCGTATTGTGCGCCGGACGACTCGGGCGGAATCGTTCAAACGGTATCGGACGGTCGGAAGAGAGAAGCGTATCCCGACATAGGTATTCCACTGCCTCGTACAATCTTAGACCGCAGCAGCAGCAGCTATTATTATTATTATAAGTGTACACCGTTCCCGGTCGATATTACTTAATAATACTATACGCACTCCTCGGGAACGCCGCTACGTTTTGTACACTTTTTCTACGATAAATCAACGTCATTTTTAGAATTCCACGCGACCGTATAATATGATAAATCGCTTGCGGAATGCGCGCGCCTACTACGATTATTATCCGACGGCTGCTGCAGCATCGGTTTTCGGACTGTACGATTTATCGGACCGACTCGACTGCGCGCGCATACACCGCGAGTACCGGAGTACGATGATTACATAAACGGCGTATGAGCGCGCAGTGGTCTGACATGTTTTAACATAGATTCATAACTTCTTAATGTTTTGTGCACATGATTATGCAATACGTGCAAGTAACAAGATCTTTAAACGTTGAATTCAATATTTGCGCCCATTTTAAGATTTGTCCCTAATTGGGGTTGCTGGGGGGTATTTTTTTCAACATTTTAAAAAAAATTGTATATTTTACATCAATTTATATAGGTATTTTTGAACCTGCAAAATCTATTTCTAATTTTTATGATGAACTCAAACTTATTTTCACTGGACGACATCTGCAGGACTTGTGTTCTAATTAGTGAAGGGGAAAATCTGAATCTTCCAAAGTTTGAAAATCCGAATTTTGGTTTCTGAAATTCAACTTTCACTTTAAACTCGGATTTTGGATATTGAAAGTTGAAACATTAAGTAATTATTCTGTTTTGCATTAATTATAATGAAATCATTATAAGAATACATTTTCTTAAATTAAATCAATACATTTTTTATGTTTATGTATTTAAGGTTTATACGATTTAAAAACTAGTCACAACTAAAATGTTATTTAAAATCAACTAATACGATCGACAAAATATCAAAACCGTAACAACGTAATAGGTTAAATTTTTTTCTAACACAATATAGTCCAAATTTCCGAAATTCGGCAAAATCTGAAAATCTTGAATTTTGCAATCCGAAATCGAAAGTCCGGATTTATATCACATAACAATAGTTCTAATACGCACCTGCACGCACAGCAACACGCGTACGGAAGTATTATGAAGTTTCGTATGTTGTGCACGGCAATACACGATATCAACGTATTATATTCAATACGTACCGAGTTGATGTATCCCTGTAGTGTTATAGGTATGGATAGGAGTGTGCAAGTGCATTCGCGTGTACAGGCATACAACATGTATGCACTAGGGAGGGGATACAATAGCGTTGGAAGATTTATGGCGAAAACGGCAATAACGTGCGCACAGTCGCGCGGTTATAGATATGTTGTCCGAACGTTTTTCATCGCTGCAGCCTCCGCGCGGTAGTCTTATTTTGCCATCGCGGGCATAGGTTTTTTATTTTATATTGTACACGGTTTGTTTATACCGGAAAGTGGAAAAAAAAGAAGCTGCATAGGTTTTATTTTTATGTACTATCGTAGCAGTAATTTATACGCGCGCGGTCGCAGGACAGTTTGCAGTTAATTTTATATATTTTGTCGGTTTACACACACACACTTGCACGCGTACTTATACGTACGCATTTATATCCCACGTTAAACTGTATATTTATTGCGCATCGCAATATAATATATCATGTTTTTTATAGATACAATTAAAACTCCCTGTTTTTACATAATACACACTCGCGGATTGTTTATGATCGAAAGCGGTAAAGTGTCGTTATTCAGTAGTAGAATACGCGCTTTTATTGGTCCTTCGTCCTGTATATTCGGTTCCGCGAACGTCTATCGCCGTAGTCCCCCTCATCCGAAATTCTCGAATCGTGACACGTCAAAGCGGAGGATAATGTAAATTTTAATTAACAATAATCAGGGAACATTCTCATCATCGTACCATATTTTTTTTGTAATTTTTATTATTTTAAAGTTTTTCCAACGAAGTAAATCTAAACGTAATGTTGGTACAGTATTTTTTCGGCATCTTTGACAATTCATGATATATAATATAATAGTTTGCAAAAATTTACAAAGATGAATGCGACATCACAGTAATATTTAGTGTCACCAAATAATGTTATTGCACATTGTTCACAAATATTGATAACAATCGATGAATGCTGTGGATGGTAAGTGTGCGATGACAATTAACTGTGTTGGATAATAGAATATATTTTTTTTGCAAGTCGAACGGACGGGCGATAGCTAATAAGTGATGATGACAATTTATTATTTGATCTGGGGAGAAAAAAAATTAAACTTTCTTACGCGAACGTAAACTCTCGTTTGTTTAACGATCTCGTTTATTCCATATATTTTTTTTCTGTTACCTGCGCACGCATCGGTATAATATTATTGTCGGTATTTTACGACGACGGTATATCACATGGTAACGGCGAGCAGTCAGCGTGTAACACCACTTTCAGGGTTCTCGTACGTGGCAATCAGGGTCGTCCTTAGGATTTGCGAGGTCCAGGGCTAAAATACTTTAAACACCTTTTAGGTATTAAATCATCTATCTATAAGCATATTATTATGACATCAATAATTCTTATCACACAAAAAATTTGGTAGGTACCTCAGACACCACGACGAAAATAAAACCAATTTTACTACTTTTTTCAAACGCGAGGCTCCAAATTTAAGCAAAAAGCGCGAGGCCCAGAGTCTGGGCCCTGCTCGCCCCCCCCCCTAAGGACGGCCCTGGTAGCAATTCCGCGTAATATTTCGCAGTTTGTACATAGCATAATATGCGTTTCTCGACCACGGGATTCGTGGGATGATCTCGAGGGGTAGGTAAGCGAGAGAAAAAAAAATGGTAGCGGCCGAAAACGTAGGACACGATTTACTGAAAACGGTTCACGTAAATTTTTACGATAATTATATGTTTATTGTGTTGATTTGTTTCATTGTTCATAATAAGTTCACATCGTACGCGTATCACTTTAAATTTTAAATAAACCATTGAATTAAACAGTTTTTTATTCCCATAACATAATATCATATCGTCGATGAGCATATGGTATATTAGTAGAAAAAATACGTCATTAAACGCATACGGGGGAGAGGGGTGGGTACGTAAGACACTGACGAGATGTCGAGGGTTGTACGCGAATGAAAAAAAATTGAGAAACGCCGAATTCTACGCGTGCCTATGAAACTATATTATAGCGCCCCTGTTATCGCCTCGTCTTGCGTACCTATACATGTATTATGACGTGTACTTGCATGAATATTATATTTTTTTCAATTTCCTCGCGGAGTCGCCTTGACCTAGAATCCGAGCGACGGACCGCCGCGCCGCGGTGCTCTAAATCGCGACGACCCAATAGAATAACAATAATAAAAATAATAACATCAATAATAATAACGATGGTGATGATGATGACTACACGATGATAATTGATAATTATTCCGTGATCCTTTTCGCGAGCACACGCACGTACGGACCGAAGGAAACAAATTATAATAATATCGAATTTATAAACATGCGCGCGCACGGTCCGCAGCTCGTTTGGCCACCAGCAAACCTATATATTATGTATATATATCCTATCTGGTTGCCGAACATACCCGCGCGTTTTTGTGTACACCTGTATAATAATAGCAGTAGTAGTAGTGATAGTAGGTCCTATACGTGTGTGCCTACACGCGTCGCGCTGCACGTCTCACCCGGAAAGATTTCTCGTCCACGATTATTATACGTAGTGTGATCGACGTAATAATTATTATCATCACGCGCATACAGGTACACGGTGCTGCAGTGCATTATAATGCACGTGAGCTGAAAATAGCGTGCGTGTCCTGAACATAATGATATGCGCTCTCCGCCGAACGTCTAAAAATAACGATAATAATCCTATCACACCTGTAGTAGTAGTACGGGTTTACGTGTACGTATACACGTTATAATATATAATACGACTCGCCGATCCTGAATGCATCTGTATTTTTGTTTTCATGCAACTCTACGTTATAACGGAAATATTCACCCGCGGTGCAGCGCGCGTATTAAAATGGTCGGAACGCGCTCAATTATATCGATTATTACTGTTGCCTTTCACTCGAACCATGAATACCACCGGGCCGTCTGTATTATAATGATTTGTTTATTTATAGCGAGGCTAGCTAGGTATCATTGCGCACAGGGTGTCCCATCGGGATTTACACACAGCGATATCTCCCGTGTTATAATAGAGATGATCCGATTATGTTTTTTTTTTTTTTTTCACGAGCGTCTCTGGGCAAAGACAATATTGTTGACAATGGTTTGGTAAATATCAGTTTATTACAAAAGAAATTAGAAAAATCAACCTTTTATTTTATGACTGTTATAAGTTGAAAAGATTATGAAATAAAAAGTTAATTTCTCATCGTTTTTAATAATACACTTGTATCTACGAAACTATTGTCAACAAAATTTCTTTTGCCCAGGGATGCTCATAGAATTAAAGAATTAAAACGGAACTTGATTATCTCTATTATCACGGGAGATTTCGCTCTGCGTAAATGCCGGTGGGACGCCCTGTATATACTATTACTACTGCTGTATGCATTGGCATATAGACGATCACGCAGGTCTTGTTCGGCACCTCCTGGCGCATATTGATTTAATACGCTCATCAACGTCGTTTTATCATTATAACAACGCGCGTCCGAACGCGTATGTACTTACACAGACCATTAATTTGATAAAATATTGAAGACTGCTCAAGTTCCGTCCGACCGTTATCATACCGTAATTTAAAGCATCCTAATTATATTCATTTTTTTCATCAGCTGTCAATTTATCGCGTTTAAAACACGTTTAATTTGTACACCTAACCCACACGTCGTGTACACGCGTATGTGTTCACCGTAAAATATACGCTAATAGTATTATATTATTCGTTTATCGGTAAACAGGCGAGTCCCGTCGAGACCGTTCCCTGTACTAAAGGTACATTAACGCGTACGGAAATGTACTTGTACGTACTCGTGCAATTAATTAATATACGTATAGGTATGGTGAGGAGTGTGCGTTCAACATAGGCGTCACTGGAACTGCCGTCGTTCATATTACCACGGGTACTACATGAATACTATTTATTATATTAATGAGATCAATGAGCCGTGTTGATTTATCGCACCGAGTTGACTCACTCCCGTCGAGTGTACACATAACTGTAGAAACAAATTAATTTTGTAAACGATATTCCTTGACCGTATAGTGGTGCGCATACACTATGTTTACAGCGTGTTTGGTATGAATAAAAATGATTGATAGTGTCTACATTTCATAGTCGAATAAACGATCGTGCGAGTTTGAGTCGTATGAGCTGGAAAAGGGTTTTTTATAACGTGATGCACTGTGGCTAAGGCGAGAATTTAGTAATGCACGTATTTTGAATTATGACGCTCGGTTCTATCGGTTATACTTATTTTTGTCCGGTTTTATAAATTGATTCGTTTCTATAATAGCGTTCTTTCATGAATATAAAATGTCTGAGGTGTACTATTTCGCATTCAATACATCTACGCGTTATGGACGGGCTAGGGCAACACAAGTTACTAAACGATGACCACATGATGGAATCAAAACATGATTTTCATTAGCACGTGTGAAACTATAGTAACAAAAATACGATCTTTTATAAATGCAATAACAGTGATCTAGTAACAGTGTTAACAGTGTTATTTCTATGGATATAAAAGAGAAAACAGTAGATGAGCTAAAATCAGCCACAGCATTTAGGACGGTCTATATGACAAAAAAATAGCTCGTATAAACTGTATAGTTACAAAAGATATATTAAATACACGTAATTGAGTCTTGTAGGTAATACTTTACTGTCATTGTATTATGGCAAATCTGGTTTATTGCTTTCTAGAAAGATCGAAAAATGAAAACGCTATATATTACGGAAATAAAAGAAACATTATCAGGAAAAATAATATATATCACTGTTAATACTTAACACAGAAAACAGCCGTATACTACCATATAATTGTTCACTCGCTACACGTCCAAACTTTACGCTATGTGCACCTATGGTTTTTCTACCCCTTGTCGTATTTCTATTACGATGTTTTTATTGTTGTTTCCCCCAATATCTTATTTCGATTAACGAAAGTTTTGAAGGGAACAAAATCGAAAAATAAAATGATTAATATAACAATATTGAGATTCTATGTGTTATATATAATCCACAGCTCACAGGAATTGAACATTTTTCGTGTATAGCACTACTGTTACGGGTGGACGAGACGAGAAATATGTTTGTACAACTATATTACACTTTTAAAATCAAAAACAAATATAATGATTAAATTCGGAAAATGATTCAGAGCGAATTACCTAGCTATGTACTATTAGTAAAGACATCGCGCGGATAGTAATAATACATTAATACGTGCATGACATGTTCGTCTAATTTGAATTATTTGTTTGCTACGAGATGTGAAGTCCGGAGAACGGTTTTGTTGCAGCCAGTTGAGCAACATATAGACGCACTAAATTTGATGTTTATACTCCCAAGAACCTTACAGTCTTGATCCTCTTAAGAATATAATATGATATTGTCCAAAATTCAATAGCACTAAACTCACTATCTCTCTCCCTAAGAAGACAATTGGGAGATAATATTTTTGTTTTTGATTTATTAAATGGAGATATTGATTGCCTCCTTTTATTGAGACAAATAAGTTTTCGTGTTACATCGTATTTCTCTCGATGCAACGAACTTTGTATTTGCTGATCCCTATTTTTGAAGACAATTTGGCCTTTTTTTCATCTGGTCGTGAATGTTTTAAATTTAACTTTATGTAATTTTCAAAAAATAATAATATAATTAGTAAAACATTGTATGTATAACTTTAGGTTTTATATTTTATGTATTTTGAAATTTCTCGATTTTTGTTATTTTTATTTAAAGTCTATAATCAAAGTTTTTTATTTTTTAAGAAGATCATTAATTTCATGTAATTGTATTAACAATGTATTATATTATTGTAAAATACTTCAGTCTGTTAAATTCATCATAAGTAGACATAACACGAGAAAATTCCAAGTTCGCATTCGTCGTATATACGTCGTCACCGCGAGCGTTATAAATTATCATAATATATATATTATGTATTATCGAATATTATTGAAGTACACCGCCAATATAGGTAAGTGTGCATCAGCTGGAACGTTCTTTTTTAAATGTCTCAATAAATACGACGTGACATTGCGTGCACGAGGAATGTTTTGCAGCAGAGACGACGTGGATTCTTTAGTATGTACCGAAACACACGTGATACCTATAAATCGCATGTTTTAATAATAATGTACGTTTGTACGAACTGTAAGAATATTTAAAAACACTGATAATACCTATAGTATGACATACCGACCGTGTATACCTGCAGTGGTTCCCAACCTTCTTTAATCTACGCCCCCCACCCTTGTAGATTTTTAGAAATCTCACGACGCCCTTTATACATAAAAAATTTGATAAACTTTTTATTTGTTTATATACCTTTAAGTTTAAATAAACTAACAATATATACGTTATTACGGTAGGTTATATGATTATAAAACATGAACATTTATCAATACGTGGTAACCGGTCATTGTTTTCAATCTTTTTATTTTTTTCCCCCGCTTATACAAATTGTAACTTATTCAATAAATACTGATATAGACTATCTACCAGCAGTTCCCAACCCTGGGGGGAGGGGTCATTATAACAGTATAATAATTTATGTTAATAGCTTTGGGGATCACTTAATGTCCTAATGACACTTATAATTTTATTATTATTATTGTAATTTAATTTTTTGTTTTTGCAACTAAACTTTGAGTGGGTAGGGGGGAGTACTTATATTTGCTAATTTCTAACCAGATTTATCGGTAATCTAGTCTTGGGAGCCGCTGCTATAGACGGAACCCGGTTGCGTTCGAGTATGATGACGATAAATGTCAGAATTCGGTTGAATCGAACGAACGACGGCAGCTGAGGGCGAAAAATTGAAAAAAATCTTCACACGGGTATAAAGCACGCACGACTCGCTTCACGTGGAAACGTTGTATTGGCGGCGCGGGTGACACACACGCAGACGAATAAAGACAATATTATATATTACGAACACGGAGTGATTTATTTTTAGTCGAAACTGACTGCACGAACTTATTGCTGTAAAATATTTTTTTCACACGATTCTCTACGTAATATTCTTTTAACTATTACTAATAAAACAGCGAATTATAGAAAAATATTGAATTTCGTATTTATAAGCGCAGTATTAAATTTACATGAGCCGTCGACTCGTCTAGACATCGAACGTCGAAAGTCTCCAGTCCATATTATCATTATTGTTATTTGAAGTTGAGAAAAGCGGTGGAGCGTACTGCAGTGGTTATATTTAAGATAGCTACGAAACGATTGATCGAAAGCGACGGTGCATCTGTTATCGTTGCTCGTTTGGACTACGAATACGTATAAAACATTTGATTAATAGAAAAATTTTACGTATTTATTGTTTGAATTTAATTTCTAACACATTTTCCCGTGGTCGAACAAATATTTTATGTTGTTAACTTTAATATCGGAGTGAACTGATCTATTATCAAACTTAAAGGGCCTCAGAAGAACATTATATGTGCGGAGTCATGGCTATTAGGTTTTTTATAATATAATAACTTTTAAGCGAGTTATGGTTGTGCTTATACAGTTTAAAAAAGTTCATAACTATCGCTTCATAACTAAAATACAGCAAAAACCTGTGATGTCGCACAGATAACGTAATTCTTCCCTTAAAAGTTTGATAATGGGGCAGTTTGCTCTTATAAGAACCTAAAATCAGTTCTACATAATATTCTGAAAGCCGATCTACTACATCTATATAATACGTTGCACGTCTGCAAGACGGAAGCAATACGCATATCCTCTCAGAAACGTACCATAATACTGCACTACGGTGTTATTATTAATATTATAATGATTCCACGAACGAAACAAGTCAATACACATAGTTGAACTTGATCCATACCGCGTGTATGCTTCGTTTTTATTCGGTAGGCGTGTGTACGATGTGTCTCTAATGTCACATCAGCATAAATGTATATACATATTATTCTATGTTATAATATGAACTCGTTACAGTGGTTGCCCCATAAACACCTCATGACCAAAAGGGTACCCTACTAATTTCTTTCTTGTGGAGAAATAATCACGGCCAAACACATAATCTGCCGTTGCCGAAGCTACGCAGGGACATCAGCTCAGCCAACCTCGATTTAGCCGATAATTTCCGCGAAAAACTGAACCGCGGTCCATCCAACAGCAACAAAATCATCAAATTCCTAAAAGCAACAACATTTTATCACTTAATTTAAGAGACCCTAAAAACAACATTGTATAATATAATCTTAAAACTCTCTCCTTTATTAACATGCACATTATAATACCTATATAAAAACAGCTCGACATTACCACATACCATAAAAGTAATTCTAAAAGCCAATAATCTTTGTTGTTGTGGCTTCTATATAATAAAAAAATTGTAAAAAGAAAATACTCGTTACGCGTAACGGCCGGGCAGTTTACCGTATAATCAATACGATTTGCGTATAATAACGATCGATTTCAATATCGAATCGTTTTGTAGAGTTGCCAACGGCAGAATAAAATTCCAATAGGAAATTTAAATCAATTTCATCGGCGATACGTTCAACAACACCGTGCACTAATATGACTTTAAATACATAATTAAAACGGTTATAAGACGTATATAAATATAGATTTATAGTTTATAGGCAGTATATTATTTATTAATAAGTTTTGTAATAATTTTGTAATTATATAGATGCTTAATGCGGTTTTCACACGAAATTAAAAAAAAAACACATCAAGTTATTCATAACTGTATTTTTTTTAAAATGTTATTCTTTTTATGGTAACCAAGTGAAATTGGATCATGATTATGATAATTCTTTTCTAAGTGCTCTAAAAATAGCACGACAGTAAGTTGTATATTATGACGTATAATACTAAATATACATTGGCCGCATACTCTTTATTTTTATATTTCTTAAATTACTTAATACCTACCGGCTACCGGTTAACCGGTTTTGAAAAAAAATTATCTCATGTTAATCAAAATTATTTCTTATAAATGTAGCCGGTGTTGGATATCATATTAATTTCTTCTGCGGTAAACTATAGTAACTAGATCATTATAATATTATAATGCGCTTTGATCATATTCTATCATACATTATTATTTTTCCTATTGTGTGCCTATATGTTTTATAAAAAAAAAATAATCCTTTAGAGTAGATATGCGAAACTTTAAGTATCGCTCGGGCCAAGTATATTTAATATTTTACCATTTACCATCATTTCATTGCAACAATAAGTCAATAGCTCATAAACACTTATTCGGTTACTGCAGTCTGTCGGAGTAAAAGTATAACATATTAATGTAAAACCCATAAATATATTATACCCCCCTCTAACACATAGTTGGGACACGAAATTAAAATCGAACGATTTTTTTTTCACTCAATTGTTCATTCGTATATTTTGTTAGCCACGGTTTACACCGAAAAAATGTAATTTAGACGAAATATTTATCGAAAACAGAACACACTCGCGTCGATAAATTGCCTATAGCAACGAATAACTATCGTTTTGACGAAATCATATGAACTAATCGCAATTCAATGTTTCCGGCAGCATTTAACCTCTCGTGCAAACACAAAATTTAATAATTTTTATACTATACACTGCCGTCGTGTCGAATGCGTCCACGACTCGAATTCAATCCCGCTGATCATCACGCCATAGTAGATGTACAGTGGAACCTCGATAAGTCGAAAAAAATTCCGTTCCCTTGCGAAAACCTCGATTACTCGAAAGAAAACCTATAGATAACTCGAACATTCTGTGCTCCGAATATACACGAATAATGACGGATAATTTTTATAAACATTTGTCTAATCGGCTTGTGCGTTCCAATAGTTGTTATCTATATATCGTGCTATTCATTTGGTATCGGTACTGTCAGTTGCGACTTGCGATCGACCGGCTACACGTGTACGGTGAATAGCAGTGAATGTAAAAATGCTTCGTAATTTAAAGAAGCTTACTATTTGGCTTTTTATTGGAGAAAAACAAAAGGTTCTTGAAGTAGTGAAAAGTGGAAGGAAGAAGAAGGATATTGCTGAAGAACATTTATGCCTGTAATCGAAAATGCTGATACAGATGATAAAGAATAGGCCCTGATAGCAAGTCGTTATGGAATCACGGAAGAACACACATTTGATAATTTTTTTAAGTTGAGTTTTTTTCACTGTACATACCTATATATAATAATTAAAAACTTCAATACATACATTTTGAAAACTCTTTAAGTAGAATTTTTTTTCTAAAACCTTGGTAACTCGAAAACCTTAGTAAGTCGAAAAAATTACATTTCTCTTGGATTTCGACTTATCGAGGTCCCACTGTATATTCGATGATGTGTCTTGTCATTTCGGCCGTCTAGACTGCTCGAACCTTCTTGAGTTTTGAATTTTGGCGTAACGCGGGAATCTGCACCACGGGGTCACTCGCAACAAAACGAAAAAATACCGCTTGAATACTTCGCACATGGGTCCGTCAATCACGTGTAATATACCGATGATGCACCGCGGTCGTCACTGGTCGTAACCAGCGCATCGAGGAAACGTACGCAACACGCGCTTTACTACTATATCGTTGTCGCCGCATTTTAGTGGGCTACATTACATTTTCGAAATCAACCAACTGCAACGGTCGCATACTCCGTACTCCGTTCGACCTTATACGGAACCTTCAAACGAACGCGGTTTACCTACCACGCGGTCACCGCAGTCTAGACCGACCGCCGGCACCGGAAAGCCGACAGGACACGTGACGTCGTTGTACGATTTTCGTCGACGATTACACGTTTATAGGCACGACCAAGGAACATCGCTGGACGAGACGTCCTTAACATTCTTCGGGAATTATGATGTACTAAATCAACGATTGGTCGGTTCGGATTGGAATATTATTATCATTTTATTGCTTGTATGAAAACGTACTGAAAAAAAAAACCGGCAAGAGCAGCAGTTTGTCAAAGCGACAGCTGATCTCAACACGTATTACACTGTGGTATGGACCGAAGAAAACGAAGAAACAATCGAAGCGACTTTTCCGATAAAGTTTAAAGAAAAAAAAAAAAACTGTTTCAAAGTAATCTCGTTAAATATGGGTACCACTGCGGTGGAGATAAAAATACAGTTTATTTACGGGAATACGTGGACGCGTCTAAACGATTAGCTTTTCAGTACCAGTGTAATGGTATAATACGCGTACAAAAAAAAAAAAAACAACCCTCAAATGATCAGTTAAAATACAATTTTTGTGTTGGATGAGCTCATGATATGTAGGTTTGTACTAGTTTTTAAAATGGTCAAGATACACGCGTTTATCGTATTTTCGAACGTCCTGTACTGCACGTTCTCGGAGTTATTTCTATTCCTGAAAAGCCGAAGTCCTCCGTCGCATAATCCCCCCTGCGTTCCACCTCGTTTGACATCGAAATAATTGTGTTACAACGTTAAGACGTAAAAAGTACCGCATCATTTGATCGACGAGAAAAAAACATTTCTAATATTTTTAACAGATTGAAAACGTAAGGGGTTCATCTTCACCAAATACGGTTATACTGTAGCATATTTCTACGTATATCGGGCATCGTGTATTATTACACTACATTATTGGAATGCACGGTATACGCGTGTATTATACACGTACTTTATTTATGGTCATGTTTTGAGCGTATCAATATTACTCACGTATAAAACCACCGAATTACGATAAAGTGATTTATTTTTTTATTTATTTTTTTACTGTTCGTATTGTTTTCAGCATTTTGATGATTCGGTGATGTGATTATACAGTACACACGTATCTACTGTAAGTATATAGTCTCCAAAACTGACGTGCGCCGTTCCCGAGCGCGGCTAAGAAAACCAAAAAAAAAAATAAGACGAGATTGCTGAATAATGTTTTTAACGGGATTTTCTATACTTATTGTTCCAGTGATTGCGTAATAACGTCTCAACATACCAGTTTCTGAGGTTTATATATACGAGTATACACGCGCATAGTTGTACGATTATTGGTGGAACCTACGTGATGCGTGTACGGACGTACGGTGTACTTATACCCGTTCACGTTTGTGGGGGGAATTAAAGTACACAAAAACAAACATTTCAGTCCGCTTAATCAAATCGGGACAGCCCCGGGAGGGAGAAACGTCGGCGATCAAACTTAAATGCAACGCCATAGAAATCACTGTATAAATAATAAATTGTTATAATAATAATCGTTAATAATACATGGAATTGAAAATGTTTGTCGAATACGAATATCGTTTGACGAACAATTTAGCGTAGTTACCTAAAAAATTAGTTCGAAGCTGTTGAAGATCTGCGAAACAGAGCTCGGCTTGGGGGAATTATATGAACTCGATGCGCAGTTTCTAACGCTTTGGAATTTTAAATGGCAAAACGATAACTGCTTGTGTACAACAGGTGAACGAAGTGACCATAGTGAGGTGAGCGATTTGTGCGTTTCATTTCCGTACACTTGATTTTGGCTCAGTATAAGTATTTTTTAACAGCTTCATGTTGGAATCTCTATCAATCGGTTGGCTGTTGGACTAGGATTCCCCTAACTGCTGCAGCTTCTGAAAATACTGCGAAATCTGTGAAGGAATTGTATGACAAAAACGAGATGTAAAAATAATATTATGATGTATGTATTTGTTATAAAAAATGCGAGACTATTATTACGTTACATTTGTTCCGTTACGATAATCACTCTCGAGTTTGGAAATTAAAAAATACCGCGATTAACTGCGCGGGGAGTGCCGAAAGCTAAATAATATTTTTGTAACTAATTTTTCTGAAAATATTTTTTGTTCGGCCAGCGATCGTATTGAACTCAAAGTATACACATACATAGTTGGTACGATAAAAAATAGATAAAAACAAAATTACTTTTAATAAATTGCCCGCTAATTTTGAGTAAATATTTGGGTTTATATAAATATTAAGATATTGAAATGCCCCCCGGTAGTACATTATTATTATACAATATATAAACTCGCGTGCTCGAATATAGAACGGTTGACTCAATATATTTTTTTGACGATAATGCTACACATTATATCGGGTTTGCTGTTATAACGTTATATAGCCGCTAGTCAATCAATTTACGATAGGTTTGTTACAGATTGGCATGTTTATGTAAAACAATTTTCTCTCTCTCTCTCCCTCTCTTTATCTTTACGATCTGCATCCTTTCAAGCTAAAAGTTTTTTTTCTCTCCAATTATTAAACATCACAGATTATAATGACGTGGTATGTATAACATGCTATGGATATAAACGTCACTCGTATAACGGAAACTGCAGTGTTCCGTTCCCGCGGGGGATAATTTATATTGCTACACTATACAAATATTAATAAAAAATAATGATGCATTGCTTTATTATGACATACCGTACTAACATAAAAAGTAAAACAATCTGATCGGACACAATTTGTTTGTCATGATATCGTCTTTTAGGGGTAATTCGTGCAGTACACTGTATAAATTTTCAATTGAATTTCCAGTAATATTTACGTTCCTCTTGATGGATAATATATTTTTGTAATTCACCCAAGTTACATACATCCTACGGAATTCCAGACATCTTTTAAATTTTTTTTTTTTTTGGTACATTAAACTTGTATTTTCATTAAGAATTTTTTACTCTTAGTTCAATTTTAAACAATGTAATATTTTCTATTTTTTCTCGCAAAAATATTGAATTCTTCAAGTTTCGACAGTGCAGTAGGTAGTCTGCTTAATGTAAATAATGAAATAATTGTAACCGTACGTGTTAGAATAATTTGTGTGGGCTATTTTTATCGTTATTCATCTCCGAAATTGAACGTGAAATGTGTACGGTATAGAAGGCTAACGGTTTTCCGAGAACATCGCGGCAAAAGCAGCACTGAAAAGTAATCGTCATCGGTAAAATGCCATAGCCATGATCGCTCTAGATCTTATTTCTCGACGACATTTCAACGGTTTTCGAGTGAGCCGCGAACTGTGCCGCAGGAATATTTTTTCGTAACAATTCCACTGTCAGCAAAACGCGCGAGTAGGCACACATCACCATTATCATACACGACTATCCGGCACCGTGACGAAAGAAGCGAGACAAGTGTCCAATATAGGAATCGACGACCAGACAACATTTTTTCTTTTTTTTTTCTCTTTATCCCTCATCCGTATATATTTATAAATTTAATAACAACAACATATTATATTCTCGATGTACACAGTTCGCGGCTGCTGTTTTACTGGTACGCGATAGTAGATAATATTATGATGACATTATAATATTATGTGTTTTGCTAAACCGTTTTACCCTGACGTGATAATGTTCGTGTTCGATGCTCGCACCGTAGATTTCGGGGAAAACAATGGGTACTTCCCGCACTCTGCATGCGCTCGTATCGATGGACACGATGCAGGGGTGTTTGTCAAAATATATTTCTCGGAATAATGAAACTGTTATGCTAGACGCTGTACAAGTAAAATTAGCCATGTCCGAGCTTAGTGCGTTACTAAGAGGAGTACGTTGTGTCCGTCTTAAAAACGCACAAAATAGCAAATCTATGTTCGGTAGAACCAACTTTGTTCGGTTAGCTTTAATATTAGAGTAAATTGACGTATGATCGAACTCAGTGAAGGCAATGACTGTGTCCTCTCACTGGTATTCACAATATTTTAATTTACAAGCGAGTTACGACTGCGTAAAATATTAAAATTTTAAAAATCTTCTAACTAGCTTATAAATAAAAAATACTGTAAAAAACCTACGAGAAGATAATGTTTCTTCAATTTGAGCTCGATAATAGGTCAGTTTTTGTCTTGTATTAAAGCTAATCATACAAAATTGGTTCTACTGAACACACATTCGCTGTTGTGGCGTCCTCTCAACGTACTCGTAGACTAAAATGTATATTGTCTATTAGATCTACTTAATTTTTCTAACAATCACATAAGAACGAATCACGAACAAACAGTATAGGAAAGTACAGCTGTTTGAAAATGATTATTTACAAACATGATAATATTATACTAAGAATTTTAAAGAATTACTAAATTAATAATTTGCTGAGGTCCATATGACTTCTTCACATGTTATCAGGTAACAAGTCAGGTTCAATACTTGCGAGCAGGGTTCGGGACTTCAAGCATTTGCTTATTTTTTGGGCTTTACATGAAATCTAGAATGGTACTATGAAAAGGCGTGTCATGTTGCAATGATCTCAAATATGAAATTTGAAAGTGCACTATTTAACTTATTTATTAACTATTTTATTTATGATTTTTAAACAAATTGCTTTTTTTTAAAATGTATTTGCTTTTTTGCAAATCCCTGCTGAATAATGACGTAGGTCATTGACGAAAATCTAGAATTTTTAGTTTTTTTCTATTTTTTGTTGTGTTGATTCATTTTTGCCCCGGAAGTAGAAATTATTTTCCGACCCCTGAAAGAAGTCAAAATGTTTTGAAAAACGCAAAAAAATTTTGTTTTATTTTCTTTGTTTTTAATTACCTTTGCCTATGTACAAATTATAAGTTATAAGATATAACTTATAAGTATCAGTGATTTCAATAATTATTGACCCATTGATGATCTCAAACTGCTTTAGATTATTTTTAACTTTGTGAAAGCTCTTTCACAGCAGACTTAGTACAGGATAATGCAACTTTGTACATTCTATATAAATTATAGTCGTAGAAAATAGAAACTGCATAAGGATGTTTATTTCATGATTTAAAAAAATGTATTTCAAAAGTTAAATTTACAGGAATTAGAAGGAATTACGTTTCCATGAATCGCTTTTAAATGTATTACTACTGTGAATTATACGGAACATTGAAATGTACACTTTTGGGCGAGTGGGAAATATCTTCAGGACCGGGGTTCGTAAGTAGGTACAGCGAATAATAACATACCTAATATTATATGGCCAAAAATATGCGCGTCCGGGATAACTCGCAAACGCGTGATCATCACGAGTAATGAACAATTAGGTACAAATGGATTTTTAAACGACCATAACGGTCATTGCTCGTATTTCCGAGTGCAACATAATGTTATATACACGTGTAATATAATATAAACGAACGTCTATATTGATACGAATAAGAATTTCAACTCATTATGAACGTACGAGTGCACATTCGTATAATATGTGGTACCCGTACGTCCTACATTGTAGGTATATGCGTGTACCCCCGGCGCGGCGTGCGTTTATTACACTGCCGCGACCGATTAAAAATAACGATTAATGCGCTTGCGTATATAGTATAATGATAAAAACCGTTTCGTCCACCCATACAAAAACTGAGTCCAGAAGATAAAATCAATACGGCGCGTATACGGTGCAACGGGTGTGTTTAAATTATTATCGTCTCGGCACACAGCCTATTGTATTTGGTCTTTTAACGACGATAATTATTATTATTATACCGTATGAGAACATTCTATATATTATTATTAGAAAAGTTCAATTTTTTAGCTGATTATTAAAATGTAGCTCTCTTGACGAAAAGTTTCATTCATGTGAAAACAAATTCAATATTTTCGTTTTTTGAAATTTTAATGTTCTTAAGCGCACTTTTTTTTAGTATTTCATACTTTTTTTTTAGGAATTGTAAATGCAATTTTAAGGTTTTATAGTGCATTACAATTACAGCCCTAATTGTTATCTACTATTTTATTCTATTAAAAAGGAAACGGAAACTCTTTAGACTAAAATTACACATCCTGAAAGCTAGTGATTTTGAGTTGTTCCCTGCAGCTACTTATCCTTCTTTTTATCATTCCATGCAACCTGTTGGATGTTGTAACTATATAATTTTAAGGTTAGTTTATTCGAAATGCAATTTGTAAAAAAAAAAGTATTTGGTTTTAAGTATCTGAAAAAGTATTTAATATACGTATTTGAGTACACATAAAAAGTATTCGATTATACTTTTTATCAAATACTTTACAAGACTGACGAAATCACAAATAAGATTTCAACAATAAAATTGCGGAATTCACGTACTCGACGACGTCGTTGCTGATTACGTGAAATCGGTAATTTCAAAAATTCGGCGTGACACAGACATTGAAGTGATCTGCGTTCCAATAAATCATTTCGATCGACAATATTATTGCGGAAAACTTTTTGTTTTCCAATACGTTGACACCTAGTCAAAGCATTTGCATTATGATGGCAATACGGTGACAAAGTCTATCATCGTGTATCGTAGTGTTCAGCTCGTCCGACTACTCGACAGGACATTAACGATATGCAACGCCTTTCTCGAGCAACGGTTCCGAGCCTGGCACGGACGCACGCGGGGGAAAACTCGAATTGGGTCCCGATATATTTGATCGTTTAAAATAAACACGAGTTGGGTCCGCGGTAATATTTAATGATACTCGAGTTGGGTCCACGGTAATATTTTATCTTTACGATTTACAACCATAGTTGTCGTCAGATAACATATTGAAACATATATTGAGGAAGATGCATTATTTCCTCCTAATATTTGGATTGAGTTTGCTACAACCACAAATCGTACAACAAATGGTTGTGAAAGCTTTCATGCGAAATTAAATGTTAGTTTCGGTGCAGCACACCCCAACATATTTGTTTTAGTAAAAATTTTATTTGGATTTCAGGGTGAAATTTTACATCTCCACAACACTACCAAGCAAAAAAACAGCAGAAAAAGAACAATTTTTAAGAGAAAATATGGTTTGTTTTGTCAGTGGTGAACTTACCCGGTTGGCTTTTGTTAAAGATGTGAGTTTTAAATTTCTTCCCTAATTTAAACTATGAAAACTATAAAAAATTTGTAATTGAATAGTAATTTTATGTTTTAATAATTTTTAAACGTACCCATTACCTTTATGTAACAAAAAATAATTTTTGGAAGACTTTCTAGCCAACCTCCACGTGGTGTGTTCTGGATAACGCTAATAGGCTGGACCCAACGCGTGTACTCGACAAAATACGTCCGGACCCGATTGATGCTAATTTTTAAATTAGGGACCCAACTCGAGGTTATCCGCACGCGGTACACCGCGTGTTGAAATTGTACTTCTTCTTCGTCTTCTTCTTCTTCTGCTAAAGAATTTTTCAAAACATTTCCACGTAGGTACACACACGTATGTGCGATGATTCACGAGGACGCGTTCGCGCGATACAAACGATAGCGCGTGCGTGGTCGGGCGGGTGGTAGCGATGCGCGCGTGATGTATATAGTCGCCGCCGCCGCATATAATATGACCTTGCCGAACGATGCCCCCAAACGGACACGACCTTCAGACGGACAGACGTCGGCGGCGGCGGCGGCGGCGGCGGTCGGTCGGTCGTTTCGTTCGTACGTACCTATATATTATATACTATACGTTACATGTACGTATTACGTACACGCCGCAGTAGCACACTCGCGGCTTTCTCCGCCATTGACAGCCGCCGCCGCCGCAGTAGTTCGCATACCGCCGTCGATCCTCGTATATTATAATATGTATATAATATTGACGGCCAGGGCCGGATCTTAAGTTTTTAACACCCGGGGAAAATTAAAAATACACGCCCTTTTCAGGAAATTCCTGGAATGCACCGCAGTCCGCAGTAAACACCGACATACAGTCGCGGACGGATATATCCACGGCAATACGTACCTATTTGTCCATTTTAAAATAATATTGTTATAACTTGTTAAAATTAAAAATAAAAATAATATTATTTTATTCACACACCCATTATTACATATTTCTATTAAAATATTATTTTGTAGTTATGACTTTTGTTTGATTGTTTCAAAGTCCATTTTAAATTTAAAACCTTTACAATACGCCCACGAAGATTATACGCCCGGCGATAAATCCCCGACTTCCCCCCCCCCCTAGATCCGGCCCTGTTAACAGCTAATAACTTTTCTTTGGATTGGCCAAAAAAAACCGGATGCCGTAAAGTATACCATTTCTTGGGAACTCAAATATATAATTTAATGCCTACCCATATAGCTAATATGCCATTACCTGCTTTTAAAAAACATATTTCCCACTGGCTCCAATATGAATATAATGCGAGTAAAATTTAAATTATTATAACCAATTAATTCCTATTTTATAATTCAATATCATATAATATTATTATATTCTTATTTAATTTTGTCTTATATCCCTCATGTTATATTTCAGATATGTAATATTTTATTTAGAATATTGTAAATTGATAACCCTGGGCCTCCACACGAGTTTTCTCAGTGAGGCCCAGTAATCTTTTTGATTTCAAATAAAAATAAAAATAAATAAAAAATATTATAAATGGATCGTCGGCCGATCGTGAGTGTGCGAATATGAACGTATGCGACGCGTACACCGGCCGCGTGTGTGCCAAGTACAGACGAACTGAAAATAATGTGGTCAAATATTTAAATCGAGCTCGGTGCAGTCACGGCGATCGCGTTACTTTCGTGATTGTACGACTGCACACGAACTCGGCGCACAACTTGCCCGCACCTCCGGGTCACAAGCTGATGATGGCAAACGCGTGCGGATGTAATAATACGGGCAGTTGAGCGATTGAGTCTAAAATCTCGAGACGGTCAGGTCCGCACATAATATAACGTCGATCCCGACAAAGCACCTCCACCACCTCTCGGTCGGTTTCTTCAATAATATGTTCTCTTCCCGTTACTATTTCGTCGTTGGTCTATCAACAGTTAAAGATTATTGTTTTTGTTATTGTAACAGATTGCCAAAATAAAAATTATGTAAAAAACAATAAATGTGACGTATTATGTTATACGTATACGTACGCTGTGTAGTTTTTGACGAACAGTTTTCGCACAACACTCGGTACATTCATGTTATTCGGCGCGAAGAGAGGAGCATACGGATTCTTTTTCGTTGATTATTCAACGTTTAAAAACAGCTATACAAATTTAGCTGTAATAGTATTGCATATTTGTCGGGCAAACACGTTAATTTGACTGCTTTACACTTCAGGTTTTATAGATTTTCCAAACGTGATCAATCGATTTTATGGACTTTATTAGTTTTTTTTTTTTTTAAATTTACGTTCGTTTTTAGTGTTATTGTTTGGTGGTACTTATAACACATTGCGAATACCGTTAACTTAACGTATAACACACAATATTGTAACCGCGGCAATATTATTGAGTGCAACACTGCGTTTAAGTGTCGATATGTCTGTAAATGTAATCAAAAACGGTTAAATAATCGTGACATGCGATCAAACACTATATATTTGTGAACTTTATGTCGATACATACGAGTATGTGCAGCTCATATTGTGTACATAAAATACGCACCTGTATATGATTGATTGTAATCATGTCGATGGTGGACCGATACTAATTTTCCAAACCTAAACGATGATAATTCACAGTTGACATTGAAAGTTTTTCGCCAAAGAACGAATTTGTGCATATACACTGTAGACGTTACGCGCGTGCACACGTTCATTCGTGTTTAATATGTATATACCTCATGCACTCATCTACTCGCCTGAGAACATATTATATTATTTTACACATCCAAAAAAGCGTTGGCAAGCGTACAGCCGGGTGTACAGCGCACATACTGATTTGTTTATTTCGTGTACAGTGTGCGTACGTTTACTTTGTAATACTTGTAAGGTTATAAATATTGTAATATTATGTGCTCGGCGTACACGTGAAAATCGAAATAACGTTTCCACTCTGGTCGACTAACCGTTCTCGTCGTCGTCGTCGTCTCACGTTGAAAATAACAATCACGCCGTGAGTTACTTTGTAGCAGCACCAGAGATGGACTGCAGAAGATATCATATATTATTATATTACGCCGAGATGGTATAAAGAGAGAGAGAGAGAGAGGCAATGATAGGACGACCGGAAAAACGAACTAATCCGTATAAGACAAGATCTACCGGCAATCATATGCACACACACACACGCTGTACGTACGTATACCACTAAGTACATAACGGTTTATTATTATATACACGTTGCGTGCACTCGACATACGTAAACATACACTCGCACTCCACTCGACCAATTTTTCTCTATTTATTTATTTATTTTTTCATCATTATTTTTCCCTCGGCTAAGTGATTTCGTAGTTTCGCACTACCTCTATGGTACGCATCACATTATTATGTACCAATATACAGTCATCATAGATCGCCGTTATTATACTATTATTATTACTATTATTTATCATCATCGTGCCTATTATTATTTCTATTACCTTCTGCTACAGGATATTTCGCGGATGTGTTACCACTATGTACATATGAATTCCGATGTAGTACTTTATCGGGTCTAAACGTGAGCAAACGGTAATACGGTTGTTCTAAGTTGATTTACAATGACCGTACACGTACGCGTATATTGTCATATAATTTACCAGAGCCGGATTAAGAAGGGGGGATAATAGTCCGTGGCCTCTAGAGAAAAGAGGGTTTCAGAAAAATGTTGGTATTGTAATTTTTCTAAAATGCGTTTTGGTACAATTTTTAAAAACTTAATACATTTCTAGAAGACAGTTATTTCAACAATATATATTATATAATAGTTTCAGATGGGAGGTTTTATCGCTTAGCGAATTCACCTGAAATTACAAAGGATATTTTTGCATCACGGAAATCCAGAAAAAAAATTAAATAAACTGTTATAGCTGTAATATTTATAAAATTATTATACCTCTCATATCTTATAACACTTTAATTAAATAGTATTTATTAATAAATGTATTATGTAGTGTAAACTTATTCTCTGATCGAAAATGTTTTCTTGTTCAATTACTATAATTAATCAATAGACATAATCTACTTACGTACAAAATTATTTTTTTGAAAATTATTAATTTATTAGGGCCCCTAAAAATGGATTAGCCCAAGGCCATTAACTGCTTTGCATTAATTTTACTCTATAACATACTCGGTACACTCGTACGGTACATGATATGGACATTTCTGTTAAATTCGTCAAACGGCCCAGAGGAAGCGTTAAAATGCATGCGGATTCGTCAAACGAACAAACATTTAACGGATATTGCATTCACGTGTACAAAATCGTATGTACTAATAATAATATGTAGACACTACCATCGGAAAATGGACGTATCTCACTTTTTGTCCGTTCATATACTGGTGGTAATTAGTATACCAACCTAGTAAAAAGTATGCTTTTATATTGCGATTGTGATTTATCAGAAAAATAAAAATTCAACCGACGGTATTTTCGCTAAAGAGTTGCGCATGGTCTTAAAATATTAAAAAAGGTAATAATAATATAAATATGCATTTTTATCACACGTGCGAAAAGTTGGAAACATTGAGATGAGATGTTTTTCGTGGCGTATACGTGCGTTGAAATCTCTTGCCGTCGGCGTCTCTAACGGTTCCCAAGCTGCGAGAGTGCAAAAGTGTATTAATTTATTTTAAGACCACTGGTTTTGTCGTTCGGGTAAAAATATTTGAATGCTTAAACAATAAATGTTCAAATAATTCGTGTTACCCGCGGTGTCTTACCATGTTATTCTATCTATTCGCGCAATAATTTTTTATTTTTTTTTCGTTTGTTTTTTAGGGAGGATCGAATGAAAAAAGTTTGGGAACCGCTGGTCTATGATACATAATATATTATTATACTTGTGTTACAGCCGCACCGCACGTGTATACGCCACTCGAGGTAGGTATATTATATTATATTAGGTGTACTCGTATACAGTGCTCGGTGCGGGTACAACATTGTTAAACTGCCCACACGCACGTCGCGTACAGTGCCCATATTATACATTATACTGCGATAGAATGCGAAACGTATATGTGTTTTTATTTTTTATTTTTTTTTCGTCCCTCACACGGATCGCGCCGACGTGGAAAAGGTCTTCGTGCGTTGTGCATATATTATGCAGTCTTAACGATTATCGGCCGATAAAAACGTATAATGTATAATTTTGTTTCACCGCACGAAACGGGAATATCCACGAAAAGCTTCTTTTTCCCCTCGCACGCCTGCCTGCAGTACAACGTCAGTACGTGTAACCTAAAAACGGAGAGTGTACTGTTTACAACATAGTGCGGGCACTGATCGACGCCGTTCGTATAACTTTTACCGTTTCAAGATACTTGACTGTACGCTATACTTCGATTTCGTTAGAAATGAATAATTCATTTATAAGACGATCGAGACGAGCTCGCTTAGTCCATTACACTCGTACTGATAATATCCATTATATGCGTGGAAATGAGCGTGCGCGCGTATTATCACATATTTACATAATATGACGTTACGGCTAGTGTCCGAAGAGCGGCTAATATTAAGATATATTAAGATTACGTTGTTTATTTATTAGCTACGTGCAGTTTGATAATAATGTTAGTTATTGGTGGGCAAGGTCTGAAATTTAGATATTATAGTCGAGAGCAGTGGCTTGTGATGAGCCGTAGGTACTATTGACACTAGCCGTAACATAACAGCTATAGAGTGTCGCATAATATTAGAGTTTTATTATTCGTTTGAGATAATAATGATAATATTATGAGTTAAAACTTATAACGCAACGTTCGATGCAGTTACACGACGCGACGACGTCGAGTTGCGATAATATGAAACTTGATGGCTCAAATCTTCCACAACTCGTTATTTTTTTAATCTCTCTCTCTCTCTCTTTTTCTCCCTCTTTTTCTTTCTCTCTTTACGTCCATGTCTTTGAGGTAAAATTAAGGTTTTTTTTTTAAATAACAAAAATGTTCTTTGTTCGTGGTTATAAATTATACTAATTTTTTTAAGACATTTTTGAAATGAGGTATATTTAACAATGTATAAAAAAAATTCAGTACGGCTATTTTGAAAATGGTGATGAAATCGAGTGGTATTTCAAATTCATAAAATATAAATCAACATACCTACCTTTATATATTCGAAGAAATATTTCCTAATCTTCGGAGAATAATATTCAAGTATCAATTACACTATAGCTGCGTGATCAGCATAATAATTGTCCTGCGAGGAAAATGGTAAATAATTGAGATGTAACACATTATATTGGACCTCCTTACCGTCAAATTATGCCGCTTGGCACAGATATATCGTCCCCACCATCCCTAAATCTCCCTGGTTTAAAAATTTAAAGATTCCCAGACATTTAATAGTTTCATTCTCTCGCCTTCGAATCGGCCACAATTTACTCCCTCATCATTCCTTCAAACTTTCTCTCAACTCTTCTCCTCTATGTACCCGTCACCTCGATGAATCTGTCTGCGACTTCAACCACATCATTTTTCATTGCCCCTCTCTCTCTCCTAGCAGACAACTTCTTTTTTCATTCCTATCCACCCTAGGTTATCCCACTCCCGATTCAAATCTTCTCCTTAATTCTCGTTCTACTCACATCATCAACTCCATCATTTCCTTCATCATTTCCGCTGGCTTCCTAATTTGAATAATAATTGTAAATAAATAATATAAATATTTTGTAAATTTTTCTTTTGTAAATAGTAATTGCATTGCTGTAATGTTTCGGACAATGGCAAAAAAAAAAAAAAACACATTATATTACGTTGCGAGGGTTTGTATGCTTTCAAGATTAGCATTGTTCCATAGGTAGTAGTAGTTACAGTTGTTTACCGTGAAAATATAAAGAAGAAAAGTGGGAGAGTGAAAATATTTATGATTTTAATCACATAACTTTTAATCAGCTTTAAGTTATTTCAGGCTCTCTCTTGCTTTCACCTATTTGCACAGCAATAATTGAGCGTACATTGTTTTTTCCCAGCTTTATTATGTTGTGTATATACATTGTATACGAAATATCAACGTTAGAATTTGATATATTTTTCACGGTTATATTATTATGTACATATTTAGTTCTCAGTTCTTAACATGCATATGTTTTTGCTACGGGTGCAGCCGATATTTTTGTGGCAGATTTTGCGTTCTCATCAGCAGAGCAGCTGATATATTAAATTCAAAATTATCAAAGTATAAATACAGGTAACCATATGGTAATCGGCAAAAACATATAAATGTTTTTCTGTGAAGCGGAAAAAATGTTAATTTGAATTACTTCCATCCGTCATTATACTTATGCGAGCGTTTAATACATTTATCAATAAGGAATCTACTCGTATGAGGTCATAAATTCGTATTTTAAATAAATAAATTTAGTAACGAAAAAAAAACAAGTGCGACGTGGACAACCGAGACTTCGGAGAGATCACTTATATACATATTATTAAACATAATTCGTGAGGAAGCAACGAAGTATTCGAAATAATGGTGTGATGACTTGTAACGACTGCTGCGATTAGACAACTTAATACATCATACCCGTTTTAACCGTTTTCGAGAGCCCCGTGCGGTTTTTAATCACGCATGTACTACGAGTGTACTGCTCGTATATAGGTACACATACGTGCTGTGGTCTAAATCGTAATAACGACTTATTTTAGCTGCACAACACCGCGGCAGCCGCGATATTGTTGAATTATTAAAACGATTTATTGCTCGCCGTGATATTTCGCGTGCTGATTCTCACTGCACCAAACGGATTACATGCGTTTTAGACGACTATTTAGTTTTTTGCGCACATAACCGTATGCTGTACACTGTACATAGTAATGCAAGACAGACGCGAGTGGTCTTCGGGATTTCCTGCGTGAGGAGCCTAGGATATACGTAATTTATGCGTAATAAAATCAGTGGCGCAATTAAGGGGCGCGAGAGGGTCTTTGGCACACTCGAGTTCAAATTTAGCACCCCTTGTTTTTTTAGGTTCAACTATAATTATAACAGATGAATACCATCAATTTTATGTTTTTAAAAGTAATGTAACAATATTTTGTTTCACTAAGAATTTAAGGACATTTTTTTTATTAGTATTTTATAAGTACATTTTTCACACATGTTATACAACATTTCATATGAATTTTCTAGAATTTGGAAAAAAAATGATTAAAATGGAATTATAATAACAATTAATAATTCATTTTCGATTTTTGTGCTGACAAAATGACGATGAGTATCACTTCAGTATATTGCAGGGCCTTAGCCAGACTACATTGTCGTGAGTGGTGGATGGAGGGAATAATGGGAATTATAAAATTCCCAAACATTTCTTTTTTATGAATCTGATATTTTAATATAATATTATAAATTGTACTTTGATTGTTTGGTGGTAATAATTATTAATAATACATTATTATTTATACCAATTATAATATAATATATTATTATATATTATTTTGTATAAAATCGTTTAATACAGTTGTAATCGTGTTTGAGTTAAAATTGAAATCTTTCAAATATTTTTCTATTTTGTCTATCCGTTTTTATTCAAATGCCAATAATAATGTTAGGTTAGAAAACCGACAATTAGTCATTGACTGTTTTTATAGGTTTTAGATTCGTGTTAAATAGGAAAATGTTGATTCTCAAACTGCTGAGCTCGCATACAAATACTTCAATTGATGCAATTATTTTGTAGGTGGCACTGAAGTTTTACGCAGTGCTCTAAGTGATAAGTATTTTTATATTCGAATAAAAAAAAACAAATGTTTTCATAATTTTCACGGTTAAGTTTCTGAATTTCAACTAAAATTATTTAATTTCGTATAAAATAAAAATGTATAGTTATTCAACTTTTAAAAATGTTAATTGATATTGCTTAAATTAAATTATTATTATTAAATAGTATACAAGAAGAATTCGAAAGTTTATGAATCGTTTATTTGCACGATGTTCCATATTATATGGGAACAGTTGTGTTTTTGATTTTTTTTAGTAAAACAAAACTCAAAAAGTTTTTTCATGTTTTTTAGAACATAACGTGTGTACACGTAGCAATCACTCAATATCATCTTATTGTTGAAGAAAAATGTCATGCAGTGCAGGGTTAATACATCAACGTGGATATAATATGTATTCATAAGTTTTTTTCACGATGATAAAACCGATGTTAAGCATCGTACTTTGTACCCTTCATTTTTTTCAAGTCACCGTATAGCACAATTTTATTTGAAATCCTCGAGGTAGAACACTGCGGGTCGTTATTAATGCCCGTACATAATAATATATACCACGGTATGTTATAATACATCATTGATGTAGATAACCCGACGCACAGAGTATCGCCAATGGTGTTGCTGTATAACTGTTACTGTGTTTGATGTAGAATTTATGTACAGGGTGTATGTATCTTATGCCGTTGTACGCGAGGTTTTTTAAATAGTGTTATCGGATTTTCAGGAAAAAACAAAAAAAAAACACGTGTTCCTTTATTTTTAACAAAGGCTTCAATTTTTTTTTTATCACAAATTCAAAATGTGAAGCACTCAGTTGTACCAATTTTAGATTTGTGATGAAAAAGAAAAAATTGCTCGTTAAAAATAAAGAAACACGTATTTTATCGATCCATGCAATCGTGAAAAAAACGCGCGTACTACAACAACATAAGATACACCCTGTGAATACAGGTATAAAAAATACGAGTTAGACGCGCACTCAAAGTGTGTTATTTTAAATCCAGTTTTTTTTTTCCTATTAATTTAACAGTGAATACTTATGTTGTCAAAGAACTACGACTTACCGTGCACCACGGAGCGAGCTCCGTGTAAAAAGACATACATTTAAAAACGAGCAGCGTGTTTGTACAAGGAGACGCGCGTTAGCGGATCGGTTTATAAAACGGTAATAATAATCTAATTATTAATAAATTAAGCTCGTTGCCTTTACGTCGAACTCGCCGTGGTGGTTATGAAAATACAACTTGTTGACGAACGATAGTATTCTTTTCGTGTACTCTCGGTTCCATATTATAATTAACCCGAAGAATGCGTAAACAACATTTTAACATCGGACGCCGCGGTGGACGTTTGAAGAACACTTAACGCGTTTTCTATTATTAGAGTACTGTTGCGCAGCCGTAGCCGGTACATAGGTTTGATCGAGTACTCGACGTACACACCGACGTGGATCAACGTGCTGTTTCGATTAATAATAACAATAGTCAATATTCATTCGAAGTGCGCTCGCGAATAAAATATAAATCGTATTGATCTCGCGTCGAATTTAATCGCGCGATCATATTATGTTTTCCCGTGCGACCTGCGGATTGTTTTGAAAACTCGACGGCGGATTTATGGCTTTCCATTATTTTCGTCATTCGCCCTATATAAACGAACACGGTACGTGTACAGCAGTTCTGTAGGACGTTAGAATATATTTTAGTCGTCTCGTTCCGTATTTGGTACGTTATTATACTGCGTTCCGTCGGCGCGTATGAAAAGTTCCGTTACACGGGTCCTTGTCCTGCTCAATGTACGCGTATACCATGTGCGCAATACGTACGACCAAGTTCATGTTACCGGAAGACTTGGTGTACACCGCAGCTGCATAATGTAATATTATGTGCGAACGGCTACATTTCACGTACGCCTGCCTGTGCGTAATCATATCATTTTCGTTGCTAGCGCGGAACACGACAAAAATCGAGTTGATTTATGTTTTTAAAATCGAAATATTATAATATTTTAAACCTATTACGATTGCTGTAAGCGTATAAATCTATTTTAAACCGACGTCGTGTAACCAACATACGTGTAGAACGTTCGTGTACCTACATGTGTACCTACTGTGTATCGAAGAAAAAAAAAACGTGTACTGCGCATAATAATTTAAAACCGAAAACAAAGTGGTTCGCGGAAGTTTCGAAAATAATTATATGTAATGCAATCATCATCGAACACGACCCGAAAGAAATTTGCTAATAACCACTCGAGGCAAACGGTTTTATAATATATGTTTACTTGACAATTTGATTTACGCCACGAGCCGATCGTTTACGTGAACTCGCATATAAAAATAATATTAATTTTATGCGCTGTTATAATACTCGTATTTACCCGTGATGACCGCGAGTTAATTAAAAACATTTTTATTTTCTTGCAAATGGTATTTATAGTTTTACTCGGAAATTATCGAACGTATAACGTTATAATATTCGACGAGCAGCTGTGTTTTTTATGGTCACCACAACTGTGTAGTGTAGAATATCTACGTATAATATTACTATCATTTGGCCCATTTAAAATACAAATAGATCTACATTGAATGTTTGAAATCAGAAAATATTTAAATGTCACAGCAGTCCTATATATAAATATAGAGGCACACATATATTATTATTCCCGTTGACAGCAGGCGTACGTATGTAAATTATTATTCATATTATTATTATTACTATGTTACTTTATTTTAAACTTTAATCGTGACATTTCAACGGTATAATGTCTTATCTACAGCGTTGGCAATATACCGTGTAGGCACAGCGTTAAGGTGTTGCAAGACGTATACAAGTTGAAGAAAAAACACAAACAGAAAAAATGCTAAACGAAGTATAATCGGAACATATTTTTGTTTAATTCAACGTGCCGTAGGTTTTTTATTATAATTATATTGTATATAAACGAGGTATTATATGCATTGGTTTCATGTGTAACGCATGAGGAAATGTTCGTGTTATTATACACGAGTGTTTTGGTATTCTGACAAGTTTTTTAAACGTTTTCATATTATTAACAAACAAACTATTAGAATAATTAACCGCTACAGCGGCGTAACCCGGTTTACGCGGATGAAATAATGTACTGGACGGTTCTACAAAAACAAAAAAAAATTTATAAAATTTAAATCAATACATAATTGTTTTCAAACGTGTTTTATTTTGACAAAAATGTTACAATTTTCGAGGTGGCTCTATCACAATACAATAATAACGTGTAATTCAATTGCTCATTTTCTGAAATATGTCGTACCATCGTAATCCGCAAGTTCGTGACCATTTCGGATTTAGGTGATTTACGAATAAAAATGTATACAGGTAATTGCTTATTCATAAATGAAACAATTTTTTTTTCTCAACACTTTATTTCGAAAGTCAAATTATTGTTATACGGGCAGTGCATTTTGTTGCTATTATAGTGCGATAACCTGATGGGAAACGGTGAGATGAAAGATTTTGAATTGAATTATAGAAAGAAAAAAACGATAACGCGTATATTATGGATACTGCAGTTCGATCATCTCGTCTAGAGAACTATGACGTGTAATAAATATCAATCGATCCAAATATTAGGAAACTTTAAAGTTCGAGAAATATACGACATATTACTAATTATTACAACTAGGTACTATTAACTCTTTACTTGGTCTGTACATAAACGCAACAAACTTTTATCCCGAAATGATTATCTCAGTCTTTTCCACACTTTTCTATAACTTCCCATCATATCAAATTGCCTGCTAAACTACTAATTAAAAAACTCATCATTAAACCAATTTGAACGTACAGAATGAAATTACGGGGCTCCGCTAAAATTAAAAATACTAATCGTGTTCAGCGTTTCCAGTGCCTTCGTGCTAGAACCAAAGAACCCTTCTACGCGTCAAATCGTTCCTAACATAATGATCTTGCCACCTCTCTTGTCCACGATGGAGCTAAAACCTTTAAAACTACAATATCTCACGCCTTTATAAATACACCAGGTAATCCACGAAAAAAGTTCAAAAGGCGGCTGTACCTATTAATCCATAGTATCCGAAAATTCTTTAAATATACCTTAGGTATACCTGAAATGCGTCCTTTCCGTCAATAAATGATCATGCGTCATCAAGTTCACTTATTGTTCCGATTGCGCAACGCATATTGTGAATGTCATACGAATGTAACGGGGAAAAATGATGGTAAACCATCGATAAGTCCGTAATAGTACGTGCTGTAATAATTGTACTCGTTCGCTGTATGCACTTACGCGTGCGAACTTGTTGAATCTGAATCGTTGAATCTGTCTGCGACTTCAATCATATTATTTTCCATTGCCCCTCTCTCTCTCCTAGCAGACAACTCCTTTTTTCATTCCTATCCACCCTAGGTTATCCCACTCCCGATTCAAATCTTATCCCTAATACTCGCTCTACTCATATCATCAACTCCATCATTACCTTCATCATTTCCGCTGGCTTCTTAATTTGATTTGATAATTGTAAATATCTAATATTGTAAATTTATTGTATATAATTTAATTGCTGTAATGTCCCTGATAATGGCAAAAAAAAAAAAAACGACCGTCCCAATCTTATCTAATGTTACCCACGTAATGAGTGTACTTCATATCGTAATATCGTATAATATACATAAACATAAACATAAACAAGATATTATTATGTTTGAAACCGTTTGTACAGTATACTCGAGTCTCGTACGTATAGACTTTATATAAAAAATATATATTTTACTTATTATTTTTTAAATTTAAATTTGATTAATACTACTGTATTTTGATATTTTGCACATTTTGTCTATTTAATGTTTTGTACAAAATAAAATATGTATTTAAAAAAATGTTCGTTATTTTTTCGATATTTTTTGAGTCTCCGCTTATAGTGATCAAAATACTCTCGGACGGATGTGATCATTATAAGCGGCGACCACTGTATATATATTATTGGATCGGCGCAATTCGAAGTATGCTCGCGAGGTAGGCGCGCTCGTATAAATACCCGTGCGGACGCAACTTATTACAATGATTTATACCGCTAGCGCACGTATAAGTGCATAAAACAAAAATCCCTTTTGTGCGCCTCGTAGGCCTACGCCGCAGCAGCGATCGCACACCGTCTGCACGATAATAAATCTCGACGCGTTTCAATGCAGATTAGCCGACATTCTCGGGATTTCAGTAGTCAATCCGATGAGCGTGCGTTTTTTTTATTTTTTATTGTTCCTTTGTAAATCTCTCGCCGTTTTCACGCGCGGTTCCGAGCGACGACAATAATTGCAGACAGCACCGGCACCGCCCGGACCGTGAACAATGACGCTGGGGGGCCGGTGGCGGGGAAAAACCTCCCTGCTCGCGTCGTACGCATATTAGAAAAAGATTTTTCTTCTTATTTTTTATTTCATTTTACTGTAATTTTTCTTTTTTTTTTCTTTTCTTTCACTGTTTTTTCGTACCCGCACAATCACATGTACGTCTGAAAGCTCTCAACCCGTTTTTCACCGCCGCACGCGAATACGGTGACAGACCCCGACGACGAGGCTCTCGCTCACGGTGTATGAGACCATTGTGCGCGTTTTTAAGGCCGTCCGCGCGCCTGCTGCACCTGCAGTAAAACGTCACTACGATACGTCCGTCGTCGTCAAACAGACGCCCGCGGTTGAGGGCAAAACGCCGCGCACAATCGACCGCATACGCGCGTCCGTTCATAACATTACAGCGTAATACAATGTATTATATATTCGCCTAGAGATTTGTGCAAGTGCAACGCACGCGCATGCACTCCAGAGATGCACGCATTATCTACAGACACATACTTACGTGCACATGTAATTTATACGTTCCGTCCGTCGTCCGTCTTACCGCGGACACGGACGCCACAATGCACGTTTAATACCCACGCAACACATGCATACGCATACTGCATCACATAACACGCGTAACAGCAATAATAGTAATAATGATGAATACGTAAATATTATGTGTACCTTAATGTGCGATAAACACGTTTATTCGGTGCGTGTATCGTTTCCAACAGTGTGTGTTCGGACTACAGTTTATTATGCTTTAGCTTCGCATATTGTTTACATATATTATGTTACGCAAGCCCAAAAAGAACACGGAATAATGTATACTCGATAACGTTTCGTAATAATGTTCAGCTAGCTCAGTGGTTCTCAACGGGGGCGATATCGCCCCCCCGTGGGTGGTGAAGGGTTACCGAGGGGCGGTGAACTAGGTTTGGGTGGTAGGGGGGTGGCGAGGGTGTTCACGCAAAAACGTTGTACATGGTGCGACCTAAAAATAATACATACTTGATACTCTATATTCTATATAATAGCTATCTATCACTATAAAAAATAATAGGTACTATTACCTTATATATATAACCTACATTACACTATAATACTATTATATAGTACTATAATAATATATATTACCTAATACTAGTATTTATAATCAATGGTACTATGTTGAGCAATGCACAATAACATATCTTTGATTTTTTTCCAATTTATTATCTTTATTATTTTGGCGATTGTGCGTGCACATTATATTTTATTACAATGTATTATCTTAAATTTTAGAATTCTAACATAGGGGGTGTTAAAAAATTGATTGGCTGCCCAAGGGGGTGGTAACTTAACAAAGGTTGAGAAACACTGAGCTAGCTCAACCGCAGTGTTATCTTCATGTACATATTATACGGCTCTCCTACCGCGTACAAGTACATGTACCCCGGGTACACCGGGGCGTGACATCGGCTTATTATGTCTTCGGTCGCATTAGATCCCCTGAAAGTCCCGGTCAAGTGTAAGTTAATAACAGCGGTTTTCCATACTGGTGATCAGGACCGGTTGCAGTTTATCTTGGTTGATACTAATTATTGAAACCAATATAAGTTTAATGATCATGGGTGCCCCCCCATTGGAAAAGTTTTAGGGGAGGGCAAAATAAATTCTCAAATCTTAAATTAAGCAAAGGTTACTTATGTTATTGCATGAATCTTAATAACGACAGAACAATAAAACAGTAAACACATTACAATCAAAAGAACTGCACATTTTTTCGTTTCATATGCACTACACAGCGTTGATAATAATAATGCCATATTTTTGCGGAAATTGTTTCGTCATCATTATATTACGTAGACGCGCGTAAACGGTAGGTACACCGTTTCATCGGCAACACGATATGCGTGTTCAAAAGCTCGTGATAGGTACCTATATAGTTCCCACCAGATCTCACGTCGATCCGTGTTAAGTACACATATTTTTTTACGAGTACCATCGATGAACACACGCATCACTTTCCATACCTATCCGACGCCGCGTGGTGTGCCGACGAAAATCCACGACTGTTGCGCGGTGCATTTTTTTCACGGCCACGTCTCGGGTTTCGACGGTCGTGACGTGCCACAAAGAACTGCAGCTAAAAATAAACCGAAAATGCGTATCTCGTAGTGCGCTGCGTCGATCGCACCCAAACGCAAGCGAAATTCGCCGCGTACGTTCACAAAATCCGTGTCCATCCAGTCGGAAGGCGTTTTTTTTTACTCGCATTCTCTCGCCACTGATCCGACACAACTGCAGCCGCTGCAGGGGCGTATCGTATATCGTTGTTGTTATTGTTATAATTCAGTGTGAAGTAGACGAGTGCGAAAATTTTGGATCGCGAGCGAGATGTTTTCAACGGCGACGCGATCGTACGGGGCTGTTTTATTAAAATTATTATTAAAACACGATTCTTTACTTGGTGCGGTTTATTTGTTTCGTCTTTACACAGTTTATCGGTAACAACACGCCAGCACACGCAGAATACCGAGTCGGACGATTGTTCCGTTTTCGATTTTTGTACAATTTTATAAATAGTGGTTCGGTTAGTATCCGAACGTATAATTTATTTTTGAGTAGATATTATATTGTATTACAGTTGTTTCGAGCGGCGTTATAAAATCCACAACCTAGATAAAACACTTAAACACGAGTTGCAACAAATTATGAACACAAAAAACTCATTCGAATGCGTATCGTCATCAATAGCGCACGCGATGAATAATAATACCATCTGTACAGCCGAATTTTCGCACCACCGTTTTCATTATAATATTAGTTGCTGTTTAATATTTTCAACTTAAAAATATTGACCTCCTAAACCCTGACCCGTATATCGTGTTTAGATATTTCGTTCACGTCGAGTAAATGATCATTGAGCAGTATACATTCAAACGTATTTGCAATTTGTGACATACGTTACCTACAGAGTGCGCACATGGTGTTTTCATAAAATTATTGCAGGTATTTTTCGCCTACCTACTTTTTCAACCAATTATCATCTCGAACTAACCATAATATGTAATATGTAACCAACAATAATAAATAATTAGGTCTCATTTTTGACGAACGTTTAACTTGGAAAGACCATATTTCTGATAAAAGAAAACACCAGATCACATATTATATTGTGACCTCTTAAGTAAATCTCAACCTCTAAGTCCTAATCTACGAAGCGTTATTCCATCCTTAATGGTATTTCGGTATTCAAATCTGGGAAAACGCTGCTTTCAATCCGTACGCTTACGGGAAATTACACAATTTCCTGGGTGTGTTAGTGATACAACCGTACACTTATTGACAAATATATAATCCCGTGGCTACTAAAATTTCATACAAAAACTCAGTACAGCAAATTTAGCTTGTACACCAACATTCTTCACCTTGCTTCATACCATATCCGAGACAACCTGACATGAAGATTAAAAAGAAAATGGCGCAGAGACCGCCTAGATAAATGTTTTTCTTTCAATCAAAATACTGAGCTCTGTTTCTGGTAGCCCTCTCGCATTGTGTTATTTTCATGTCATTGTTTAACCATATAGTCATTAAAACTTGTGCATATTAATTGTATAGTAATTATTCCGAATAAAAAATGAAAAATAAAAAAGTTATTATTATTTTTTTTTTTAAATAATCTTATATAACTACAGGTTTTTACAATAGAAGAGACAATCATTTCGTACGTCATAGCCGAGTAGTTATACAATTATTATAATACTATAGGTCGTTAAAAAAAAATCCACGAGTTCAAAAAACTCGCGCAAAATCATCGAATTCACACACCAATTAGGTGAAAATTGCAAATTGTGTTTAACACAAATTATAAAACACTATTACCCATTGATTTTATAATAAGTTTTTTTTTTTTATTTACACACACGCATAACTCGTACACAGTCATTGGTAATTAAATCTATAGGGCGACCGACTATTAACGAGATTATTTTGTTAATTTATACGATACAACCATAGGCTGTTCAAGTAACCAAAACGACGGGCGGTTCGAATATCGTATACAGGAGCGGGAGGAAGCGTAATCGACGGCTATAAAAATACACGCAACACGCGCATTGTTGTTTGAGGATAATTTATATTTCCATGTTTATTATCACGAATCATCATATTGTTTTCGCAAACAAACGTATGTGAAATAAACGAGATCATTGTGTACTACGGCCGGCGGTATGAATCCGAGTATCCCTGTACGCTTTTTCACACTTTTCATACTCGTGTGAAACTGACCGCGACGAGAGTAAATCTTTCGTTTGCCCGTCCGATAATAATAATTTTTTAATTACCTATTATTATTATTACCATTGCAATTATTATTATTGTTATTATTGTTTTTATGTGTACGCGGTCGACGTTTTGCTTCGTACGCCGTATACACATCACGTGAAATTACTAAACGTTTATTATTATACATCGTTAAACGTGATCAAATCGTCTACGCATAGGCAGCAAATCCTATAATCGTTTATGTACTTTTATTGGTTCCGGAGGAATGTAAAACATATATTCGCTCCGTCTACCGGCATAAAATAATGCGCCATATAAATGCAACGCTTCGAAACGTTAATGTTTCGTGCAGGGCGCTCGGTTATTTTCAACGTAATTAACCGATATTAGGTCGGCGCCAGGAATTTCTTACTCTCCCGATGAAGAGTAGAAGTACAGTCGAAGATAACGCGTTTATAACGTGCGGTTTAAACCGCTGTTAAAAATATAAAAAAGAAAGAAAAAAATTGTGCGCTGCGTTGTGTTTTAATAACACCGGCGTGTATGCGCATATAATAATTATTTATTTATTTATTTAACGGAGCTATGTGCGAGTTTGCATCATATATGTGGGTATCTATATATTAGATATTATATTATCGTATGATACACTTCTGCCAGTGGCGTATTTATGGGGAGGGCTGAGGGGGCTTCAGCCCCCCCCCCGAAATCAAGGAAATGTTTATTAAATCAGCTTATTATGTCCTATCAGATGTAAATCGTAGAAGCCCGATACATGGTGCATGATTTTGACGTGCGGTAATGCTGCGTTATCGTAGTTTCGATTTGAAATACCTAGAATCGATTTACTGATATACAGGCGTTTGTCGCGTCTCAATCACCACAAAACAATTAACAACAATTAATTATTAACCAACAATTATATGAGCCTGTATGAGCTAAATATACCAAATATATTTATTTCCGAGAAGTTGACATTATTATCACCGAAAAGTTAAAAGTGACGGCGATAGCCGACAACACGGTGGTCGGTTTTCGTCGTATAGTTGTTGTCGGTATTATAGGTTAATATAATTTTTGGATACTATTTGTTGTCCGATAAATACCTTTAGTATCGCACGTTTAATATAGTGGAGTGTGACAAGTGTTTATTTTTTGATTAAATAAAATAATAATATAAGTACCTAAGTATAATGAAAAGAACTCAACAATCATTTTTGCATTTTTATAAAAAATCTAAAGAGTCCACCGAATCCGTTGATAATATAGTTCCATCTACATCGAATGTTTTCCAAGATGATGATATTATGGCAACACTTGAAACAGAACAAACAGCTCCGAGTCCATCAGTTGTTTCTCCGGTAATTGAACCTAGTTTTAAATGTTTAGATTCTAAGTTTGATATAGGAGGTTATGTTGAATGTAAGAAAAATCTAAGTGACGAAGAGAAAGTTTCAATTTTACAAAACGTATGGACACCCGATTTTAAGTTTAATTTCCCATATGACAATAGTGGAAAATATAAACGCAAATTTCAAATTAAATGGCTTGAAACTTTCAAATGGTTATCATATTCAAAATTAAGAGAGGGTTTATTTTGTAAATTCTGTGTACTGTTCTTAAATTCAAGTCAGGCTGGTAGGGGGTCACATGAGAAGTTAGGTAAACTTGTTTTAAAACCTTTAACAAAGTTGAAAAACGCATTGGAAGATTTTAGAAATCATGAAAAAAATGATTACCATAAAAATTCGTTACTTACTGCTGACAACTTAAGGGCAATTTTAGATAAAAAACAAGATAATATATTAGTACAATTAAACAATAAACGAAAAGATGAAATTTTAAAAAATCGCGTAAAACTTAAGCCAATCATTCAAACAATTCGATTGTGTGGCAGACAGCAAATAGCGTTACGGGGACACGAGGATTCTGGTAGAATTTCTTTAGAAGAACCAAAAAATAACGATGGTAATTTCCGTTGTTTGCTACGATATCGCTCGAAAAATGGTGACAACATATTGAAAGAACATTTGGAAACTAGTGGTGGTAAATCTTTGTATACAAGTCCACTTATACAAAATGAAATAATAAATTTGTTTGGGGATTTAATTCAATTAAAAATTCTTGAAAGAGTATCAAAAACTAATTTTTATACAATACTTGCTGACGAAACCACTGACATTTCTCAAATTGAACAATTTTCATTATGTGTTCGATATGTTGATGAGGAGGTGTTTTCAATTCGAGAAGATTTTCTTACATTCGTTCCGGTTTATGATTTATCTGGCGAAGGTTTGGCTAACACGGTTAAAGAAACTTTGAAAAATATTGGTTTTGATTTGAACAAAATGCGAGGTCAAGGTTACGACGGGGCTGCAGCAATGCGTGGTCGTTTTAGAGGTGTTCAGGCAATTATTAAAGATATGTACCCAAAAGCATTATACACACATTGTGTATCACACTCATTAAATCTTTGTTTATCGGATGCAACAAAATCTCAAGATATTCGAAATGCTTTTGGTATAATAAGTGAATGCTGTTCTTTTTTTAACGGTTCGGCAAAACGAACTCAAGTCCTTAAAAATAAAATAAAAGAAATAAAACCAAATGCACAACCTACAAAACTGAAATCTCTATGTGAAACTCGCTGGGTGTTACGCCATGAAGCAGTTATGCTTTTTAAAGAATTTGTAGAACCCGTTGTTGCTGCTTTAGAAGAAGTGCAAAATGAATGCTCTGGGACCGATTCTTCAAAAAGAGCTAACAGTCTTTTACATTGTATTTGTAACTTTAATTTTACTATATCTATTTGTGTGTCAAGCAAATTATTAAGTTATACTTATAATTTATCAAAATATTTACAAAGCAAAAATATTGATTTATTTAATGCTCTTAATCAAGTTTCCGATGTAATTTCTGTGTTTCATACCATGAGAGAAAACGTTGATTTAAAATTTAACGATATTTATAAAGAAGCCACAGATATTGCTGAAAAGTTAAATTTTGAATCAAAAATGCCTCGTATTTGTAGCAGTCAAAGAAATAGAAACAATGTACCATCTAACAACATTGAAGAATATTACAAAACATCTATTTTTATACCGTACTTAGACGATTTGATGATGGCATTAAATGAAAGATTTATACCTCATAATGTGACTATAACTTCATTACAATATGTCTTACCAAATATTGTAGTTGAAAAACCATTTTCTTATTTAAAAAAAGCTGTTGAATTTTATGAAAATGATTTACCTGGGCTAAATGATATTATAGAAGCGGAGTACGAAATTTGGCAAGCTAAATGGAAGAATACTGAAAAGAACTTGAGACCCACAACTTCTATAGAGGCTTTAAGAGTCTGTGATAATTTAATGTACCCAAACATGTATGTATTACTAAAAATACTAGCTGTAATACCAGTATCCACCGCTACAGCCGAACGCAGCTTTTCGACATTGAGAAGACTCAAAACGTATTTAAGAAATACAACATCAGAATCCAGGCTAGTGGGACTTGCACTTTTAGCTGTTCATAGAGACATTGACATACCTGACGATATTTTACTAGATAAATTTGCCAATAGTGGTAAAGAAAGAAATTTAAATTTAATATAATTTGTTATATTATTATTATTATTATTATTATGTATTTTATTTCATTATTAATTTTGTGAAAACATTAAAAATTATAACAATTAAAATTGTTTACTAAATTCCTAACTCTTGTTTTTAATAGACTGAACTGGGGAATTGTGGTTGGAGAAAATACCTTAGCCCCCCCCAAAAAAAATTTCTAAATACGCCCCTGACTTCTGCGGTATTATTTAAATTATACCGTACAACGCGCGTTGTAGTAAAATTGTTTTTTTTTTCCGGTTTAATAGTATGTTTATATTTTTCGGTGATCTGCACATGTTAATCGGTAAATCAACTTCAAAGTCACCATTACTATACGATTATTATTAGTTCAAGAATTGGATACAGATGTTACTTTGGAGACTACACCACATTAACGAATGAGTTGGAAAAAAGAACGTGACCAGTTTGGGGTTGTAAAACGGCTTTCCCCCGAACTTGACGGTCTACCCTGTACATATAGTCCATAAGCCATACTTCCAAGCTTCTTCCCCCCCTGGGAAAAATAATAAACTCATAATTTAATGAACATCATTATTATCGCTTAAATACTGTGCATGTAACATAGACATTTACAGTTCTTTGTATTATTTTTATTATATTTTCTTTGCCCCTATTAAAATTCACCGATACAACATTAATCTTTTATTTAGTTTACGTTTCGAGAATGTCCTCCCTTGAAACTTTTCCTTTGGGCGCCCATGTCCACTGGTATAAGAAATATTGTCAAAACTGTTATTCGTACACAACCATTATTGGTAACAACATCAAGCACGTACACGCACAAGGGACGCGCCGCACGGTACATGTGCTTAAAACGCAACTAAGTATTCGCCATCGTTTAGTCGTGACGACGAACATAGCCGATAACGAGTGATAAAATATTCGTACAACGTTCGCTCCGTACGAATAAACGAGAAAACGTAACGAGTCGCCCGGTCGCGTCGATCGATTTGAAAAATATAGAGTAATGACTACGCGTGTGTACAGTGTAATGTGTGTTTGGGTACGGGTTCATAATAACTGTAATTATGTTTACGTTACGCGCGGGGGAAATTCTTCTCGAGATTATAATAATATATATAAATATGTTAAAAATATAATATAACATTATTCGAGCGCTGTTAATCGGCGATTAAAACGAAACCTCGCATACGGAGTACTCGTGTTTTGCGTTTTAAAATAATTTCAAACGCACCTACGATGGCGCTTGCATATCATTAACGATCATTTATACGCTGCTAATAATTTGCTATAAAGAAAAAATAAAAAAAAAAATGAAATGAAATGAAATGTATTCATATAAATTGCGCGCAGTAGCAGCGGCGCGATAATTGTGTTTCGCATTATATTATTAATACATTATATCGGCGCCGTACACCCGGTCGCTGCGGAAATATGCCCAGAGCGCGATGAACTCGTCCGCAGTCGTATCCATCTCTGTACGTTTAAACATATTATTTGTACAGAAACCGTATTACTCTATACGCGTGAACGGATTCGCGTCGGTTTGCAACGCAAATGCAGATATAGGTCATCGCGTCAAAATGTCAACTTAAATTCGTTTTTCGCGCGCGAACCGATGTGTTATTACACTTATTGTTTTAAAACGCAAGTGATAAAAAAAAAAAACAGCGGACCACACGTGGAAAAGGTGTTGGCCAAAGGTATTCAAACTGTGCGTAGCGGCTCCCAGGGGCGTCGAGGGAGTTGTCGAAGGGATCCGCGCCATATAATTGAAAACCAATAAATATTTTTACGAAAAACTTATTTTATAAAATAAAATTTTAATATAATATATATATATATATATATAATATAAATATTTTATTATATAAAACTATATTATTTTCATTGAGGCACACCGGTTGGGAGACGCTGAATTGTCTACAATAATCATTCGGTAAGTATAGCTTTAATTAATGTTGATGTATTATTTTATTGATTTATATTTACTAAGAATAAACATAAAATATTGAATCACAATTTTTTCTACAATAACTATTTATTTATAATTTTTTCATATATTTAATATGGTAAATAAATAATTAGTATAAGATATAAATTACGTTCATATAAACATTGACTCTTTTGTCATTTATAATTTGGGAGTCGTCAACATTTTGTGAAGGCTCAAAGGAGCCTTGGGATGAAAAAGTGTGAATACCTCTGGTGTAGGCAATATTACAGTTCCTTATTGATGGCGAGTTGTATTGTTTTTTTTTCTCGTATCGAGTCGAATTTTATTTATTTTTTTTCGTGTCGAGTTGAAGCGTCGAGTGATCACAAATTGGCGAGCACACCGAATTTCTAGAGTATTTTCAAGCCGCTGCATAAAATTAAACCCGAGTCGAGTTTGATTTGTTTCGAAGTACAAGTACTTGGTATTACTAACGGTACGATCCACGAAAACAATTATAGTACAGAGAACTCTACAGAACACGTCAACAGCGGACGCCGCCGTAACGTTTCGGCGAAACTTCCTGGTCGAGACATATACATTTCCGTTCGAAACGTTAAGTCGTCGAAAGCGCTTCGTTGCAATGCGTGTAATATCACGCGTGCGTCTCAAATGGCCACTGAAGCCGAGGATTTTATTTTAATTGGAAAAAAAAAAAAAAAAAAACAGTAAAAAATATCACGCGCTGTTTCGGTACAATATACAATTTTTGGCATTATAAGCACGCGCGGCTGGGTTCACGAGGAATCCGGGAAAAACGAAAGACGAGACCACGTGTAACGCGGTATAATGTTAGTAACAACAGTCGGGCCGGAGCCGCCGCCCGCCGGGGGCCGTCGCGTACAGTGTTTATAGTCATCTCCCGTTATGCCCACGCGGTCATTTCTCCCCCTGACACGCACTCCTTCGCACTTCATTCCGCCCCGTCACGTACACATGTGAATATTTATTCGTGCGCGTGCGCGTGCGTTATGGCTGACCGGCGGCCGAGCGCAGAAGACGACGGTGACGATGATAGAAATTGGCCGCGATACCCGTGCACGCACGTCCGTGACCTTCACCGTCAAGGTCGTTCACCGGGTACTTGCTGCACGGACGAGTCACCGCAGCCTCCGGTGTACCCCACATGCACGATGTACAAGAGCTACGTTCCCGTATCTATATAGGCATACGCGTAACGTATATCATAATATTACGATCGCCGCAGCGGTTACCGGCGTACATCGCTGGTATTATGTGCCCGGCCTGACCCTTTTTTTTTTTTACCACCTGCATACAATATTATGCGCATCTGATCGCGGCGTTCCTCGCGTAGAGCCTTTTACTGCAGTTGTGCATCGATGCACGTCGCGGTCAAAAACGAAACCATCCCCGAGGACGGTGAGCAGAATGTTCATTCGCACGCTACCCGCCCCAGTGATGTAATGGACGATACGCAATATGAGTACATAGAAAGTGCAGCCAAAATATCATAAAAATGCAAGTATTATTAATCATTGACACCTAATTATTATTAATTTCATTCGAATAAAAATCTTCATACAATTTAAATACTGAACTTTTGATATGCAATGTCTCATCTGTTGCACTCCATTATTATAAATTTAACTTAAGGCTTAATATTAACTGTTTGTATTTATTCGTTATTTAATTATTTTATTATCATAAAAAGACACACTGCGTAGTGATTCTTCACAAAGGATATAATAATAAATTTGAACACTGCATTTTTTCAAAGTTATCGTAAGTTGTTGTCGAATTGGGAAATTATAAAACCAGGTTAATATTTATGATATCGGAAAATTGTGAACAAATTTAAAAAGTCTTATCGAACCGGTTTTTTGTCGGGGAATTGGGATTCGTGGGAAGACACGGTGCAGAGTGTATACATTCACTTGTGGAACGGTACGTGGTAGGCGCACGCGGGATAAAAGATCAAAACCCTCTTCCCCCAAAATGTCTGCTATTATACCTAGGTACATGAAAATTATCTGAATTATTTAACATATCAAAAAGCAAATAGAGTCATAGACCGCATATACTATAGCTAAACGTTACTTATTTTCACACAATAATAGCTTATTTTCTTTTATACTTATTATCTACATGCAAAATATGTTCTGTTAAAAATTGAATATTCAGTTCTATAGATGGATTATTTTTAGAAAATTACAAGTATTTAATTATGAGGAATTGAGGATAGATGATTTTTAATAGATGTACGTACTCGTATAACACAATATAGAAAGAGCATTTTTTTACAGCTTACATTTGGAAAAAAAAGGAACTGAGAAACTGGAACTGCTGGATAATGGAGGTGATTCGGACACAGAAGTATCCTTCTTCGTTTCTTGAGTGGCGTAATAATTAAAATTTGACGTTCTGGGATTTGTCTTATCCCTGCACGGACGGATCAATAATATTATTCAACAGTATATTATCACATTATATATGCTCGCGTAAAACCTATTAAATCTGCTAATACGCTATAAAATATTGTTATTATTTATCAATATTCTTATCGTTTCGAATACGTTTACGTATAAATAACACGTTCCGTAATGTATGCGATTTCCGAGTTATTTCGAAGCGCGATCGCATCACGCGCGTACGTCGTGTCCGGCCATCACTCGGAGTACGTACATTATCTCTCGTTCGTGACTTCACCACAGATATACGAATGTATATATACTATGTATAGCATGCGGTATAATAGTGTTTAGTTTTGCCGACGACCGCGACGTGGAGTTTCAATTAAAACAAATTATAATATTGTGCACACGTAGTGCAGGCGCAATGACGTCCGTACATTATGCACGTATATGATATGTATGCATATTGGGTGCACGCAAACGCGTGTATAATCGGCACGTGAAATGCAAATTTAACGTGTCAGTTGGCGACGCGGACGTCGGCTATAACGGTGGCCTATATACACGTGCGTATTAATATACGACGGTGATTAATTCAACGAGAAGACCGTTAACGGCTTTTGAGAGCGCGTAGGAACGGAATGCAAGAAAAAAAAAAAATAATACGAAAAAATTACCTCTCTTTCACGTCACCCGTCCGTCCGTATTATTGCAATTAATTGGCGATCGTTTTCGTGCCGACCCGAAGACGATGGACGAGTATATAATGATGTGTGTGTGTGTGTGTGTGAAAATCAACGTTCAATACGCGCTATTGTACCTACTTAATATGCCGTTGCTGTGCGCGTCACAGGTCGTGTACACCCGGTACTATATTATGTCGTTTTTGCAACATCATCCGGTCGTGTCGAGGATATGGCCGCTGCTCGCCGCAGGTTATTTCGCGGACGTTCGATCGAAACGCGTTCGGACGGACCTACGGGAACGCTGTGTATGATATGCATAATTTATCACCGGTCGACTGCAGCTAAAAAGTACACCGCACACGGTTGGCTCGAAATTCCGGCACACCGATCGTCATACCGGTCTGTATCGTTATAGTTCCTCATTTACCGTTCGTCAGTCGTGTTCCGCGCGCAAACCTTACACCAGTCACCCCGCGCTGTTTATACTGTTACGTTTCGCACCCTCTTAACGAACTTATTTCGTTTCGGTGTTTTCCACGCGCCCCGCCCTCACCGTATTATCGGGCTATAGTGACCGCACGACGACGGCGACACCGGCCACCAGGACACGCGCCTGTTGCAATCGAAGTTTCGACTAATCGAGGGGGATTCCGAGCAAGCCATGATGAGAACTCAGAATAATATGTTCATTTTTTAGATTCCATTTACTACTCGTGTCCTGCCTAATATCACCTAGACGACAATATTTAAATCTTAACTTTCCCGATCACTATTTATGGCCCAACCATTCACTATTCACAGTTCAAGAACAAGTATATATAGTTATCATCTCTAGTAAACCGATTTTGTTTAACGTTCGCATCACTATATCGTGGTACAATCGCCATCATGTGTCATGAAGTTTGTTCTTGATCGGACGCACTTCTAACGGTCTTTAGTCTTTACACAACTCGGAAAACTGATCTCTAATCTGCAGTCGCAGAACTAGTTAACCCAGAGATATTATTTCGAGTTCCTAATGAATTTTATCTCCACTACTATAACTATTCCGGAACCTACAGACTTGATGGCCAATCTACGTTGCCTAATATCTAGAAATCCCGTCCCGTCACAACATCTGTTGTATCATCATCTGTCCACTCAGCACGTTGAGCCGCTTCTTCGTTCGTCGTTACCCGTGCTCACTTCGAGCCACGCACTGATCTGGTTCGAACATCACTAGATGTGTTCCCTACACCGCAAGTGCAACCTGTTCCATCCCGTGGTGACTACCCTGGCTTAAGGCTATCGGTGCCCGTCGACTGCCTTGACCTGCTTAGATTCCAATATTGTCGCGACGCTTTCAGTCCAGCGCGCTACACCTGAAGTGCAATATTCTGGCTCTGCAGTTGACGACGTCACTGCTACTGTCACGTCCACAGATCGACTCGTTTAGGTCGTCACCGGAGTTCTTTCAGCAACCAACTGTTACATACCAAGGTGGCCGACGAGCGTGCAGAGGTGATGTTCACGAGGAATCGCGAAGCACGTGCACTAGTACAATAATATGTACTTCTGTCGTTCACTGCAACCTCGAAAACGTTCTACCAGACTACCTCTCGTTTACCGTTCGTCGGCAGTCGTGTTCTGCACTTGATTTCTTCGCGCTCTTATGACTATTTATTATTGTGTGATTTGTAAGTAATATAATATTCTGTATGCTCGCGCCTATCCGGTTCATTCGTGCACACCTCCACCGTAAACGTTTGTACATTATATTGTATTTTATTGTAATACAGCTTATAATGTACAGGCATAGTGACGGAGTGGATTTTTTTCTTTTTTTTTTATACCGCGCGTGAGTCGAAACCGTCGGATGCGAATAACAAACGCGTAAATATAGATAACGAATAAGACGCACGTTACACGGTCTATTACGGTGGAGTGGACATGTACACAATAAATTCGCGAGTAACACGCGATTACCAAGGCGGACAATGGAACCATTTAGCGAAGTGCACTGCAACATTTACCGTTACCGCGCGGCGACAAAATATGCATTATGATAAGATTTAAACATCTTGCTGTACATCTTTTATACGCATAAATGTACGAGGAAAACGTGATGGAATAAAAGTATTATATATTATGTAATAGCTGTACGCCTGTACACGACGGATGGACGTCATTACCACGTGGTATCTATGGTAATACTATGGCGTTGGAGACGATTTGTTATCATAGGGGTTAATTGGGGGACTTGAATTCTCTAAAATATTCCATCACCTTTTCAACTATCAAACTATTTTCTGATAATTATGATGGGATTCTGATATACATATTATGTTCAGTTAAAAAAAAAATGTAATTTACAATTAAATACAAATTTTATGTAATTGTTAAATAATTACTTTGTAGAACATATTCTTATATGGCTAGGAGGGAGTGCGTGGCCAAGCCTTTCGCGAATCTCACACATATAAAATTCATGACCCCCCCCTCCTATAATTTAGAGGTAGCCAAATTCATGCCTTAGGTCAGAGGGTCTACATACTTTTTTTCGAAGGCCACATAGAATATCAAAAGCTCTTATTGAGCATAAAATGTTATAAATACATGTCATTTTTATTTTCATAGAAATACAAACTTATAAATATTTTATAAATTAATTCTTATAGTATAGTTAAATGTAGTGTTAGTTTTAATAATAATTTTTTACTGCTATCCCGAACATTTCGTTTAATTAGGTGGGTATCTATAATAAATTATTAGGTACACAAGGGTATATTTTTGTTCTACTATTTTGCCAATAGTGTACGGCGTACGCGATACAAAATAATACTCCGTTTGATGTTTTCCATATTTTTTCCTCGCACTTAGCCAATCATTTTTTTTTTTTTTGGAGTTACAAATAATGGTTTGTCACCGAAACTTTGTCAGAAAGTACGAAGTATACTTATGGTTGTAGCAGAAAGTCTTACCCGTTCGATACCGAATTCAAAGTTCCGACGAATCACAACGCATACGGTATAATGATGGTCGCGATTATATGCACGTGGATATTTTTCGTCACCGTTCAAACAATACTATATAGGACAGTTGTTTTTTTCGTTCACGTCATATTCCGGCTTTTGCCGCGGCGTTACGCTATCCTCAATCAGTTATCAGATGAAACGCGTTCCTTTCGTTCTATACACCGAATTATGAGCATAATATTATGACCATGTTATTTATATTAAACCCTTGTCGTGACGTGTGTACAATTATTATTTGGAAGCGTAAAATACGTTTTGTAAGCGCAGCGCCTCATCGAAGTGTAAACGTTTTATTTTTAGTTGTATACAAATTACAAACACCAAGTGCATCTTGTGTAATACGACGTTATTATTGTTGAAATGTTGAACATATTATTACATCTGGTGCGTGTTACGTATTTTTATACATCATATATTACACAATATTAAAATGCATCAGAGCACTGTTTCATAGTTATTGATGTCTGTCAGCTGAAGTCTTAAGAGTAAATGGAATACGTGGTGGCGGCGCGAGTGCAATATTTTCAAGTGGAGTTAGGCGCGCGAGTATTTATATAATTCAAACTTCAAACATTACATACACATGGCAGTGCAGTCGTGTGCAATACAGCGTACTCTGCTGCAGTCCTCGTGAAGTTATGGGTTCCCCCGTTTCGCCCCACAAGTGCAGTGGAATAATATACTTGCGGTGAACAAGTGCTGCTGTGCAACTCGACAGGCGTATCCTATTTTAAGACACATCGTTTGTCCGTCGATGTTCATACCTATATGGTATAATTTTACTGTGTTGAGCCGTGAAGTTGGCCGAGCACGGCTCGCGCGTTTCACGATATCGACTGTAGCCGCGAGCATAACAAGAATATAATTTAGTTTTTACGATGATGTTCCCGTCTAAAAAACGGCGAACATGGCAAATCTGCGTTCGGCAGAACCGATTCCGTGTTGTTACCTTCAGTATAAGAGTAAACTGACTTATTATAAAACTTAAATGGGAAAACATTATCTGTGCGATGACATTTACAGACTTTTTACGATCTTTTATTTTTCAAGCGAGTTGTGAGATTTTTAAATTGTACTATTTTACACAATCACAACTCATTTGAAAAACAAAATATCGTAAAAAACTTACGTCATCGCATTGCAGATATTGTTTTCCCCTTTACGTTTGATATAAAGACGGTTTACTCTAATGGTCAAGTTAACAACGTAAAATCGGTTCTTCCGGTCGGAGAGTGGAGACAACGCATGTGGGTATGGTGTACTCTTAATATCGAACAAAAGCAAGCACGTAAGCGTAATTGTTTTTTAGTGGTGACAGGGGGGGGGAGTAAAAAAATATTTCATTCTCTTCACCCAAAGCTAGAACCTTTTACATAATTACATACAATTTTTAATATAGCTTTCATTTACTATTCTGTTAAAGATTAAATAGAACCTTTTTATTTTAATTAATTTTCATATTGAGAGTATATTTTATACTTACATTTACACTATACGACTTACGGACGAATACGGAAAAATATCACGAGTGGGTTTACCCCATGGACCTACCCCCAGGACAAAAGTACCGCGCTTAAATCGTGAACGAACTGAAGTTTTCGAGATACAGTTTTTAATACACATGCGTCTGGAATCCAATTATCCGATTCAACGATGGATACGATACAAATATGCGGTTTTACTCTACCAAAATGACATGTTTAATTGATTGGAAAAAAAAACCGATAACAATTGCAAAATGGATTCACCCAGAACGCAAAACAATGGAACCGGCCGCCGTCATCGATTGTTCCGAGATTTCCACGTTGCATATGTGTTATAAATTTATAATATTACAATTTTATGCATTAGGTCGTCCGTTTGGTAGTTCATATGAACAAAATACTAATCTTATTTTTACTTATTTTGCATATTTTCAACTTTTAAAATTGTTTTCTCATATTATATTATAATTTAATTGTGAATAATATTTTTGCTAACGGAGCGCATATATTTGTTCTGATCGTCCAGTAAATAAAGTAAACTGATAAGTATAAGCGATGATGACGAATTAAATATTTTGATTTTCACTTTTTCAAATGTGAGTTAATTTTTTGTACTCCGACTCGGATTGATAGCATTATTGGTAAAATATGAGACCGTTCTGGGCGAAGAGGACAAAATAACAACTAGAGCTAAATAAATCATTAGGTTTTCATGCATCGATTTTATGCATGTAATTATTTCCAATATAATTATATAATAACAATTGTAAAAGTGAATCTTCACGATTAAATGCGTATTTTAAAGCATACTATTAACGTATTATTATAAACATATTTCAAGGGTTTTCTTTTATCCATATAAATCCGTTCCCCGACTATACATTGCGCATCAGCTGCAGTGTAGTATCACCCTAGTGCAGGGGTCGGCAACCTGCGGCCCACGAGCCACATGTGGCTCTTTCGGTCTAAAGTTGTGACTCTCCAGCTAGACACACACAAAATGAAATTGCTGGATTTAAAAAAACAAAGACCTGTGGAGTGACAAGTTCATGGAACTCAAGAGTAAGTTGGAAGAATTGGAGGTTCAGAAATGCGCAGAACAAGTGGGAAGCTCTAAAAGAAATGCCGAAAGTAAAGGATTTATATTCGACGCACGGAATAGTCTTCCAGGATGCTACAGTGAGGTGAAAAAGTTGGCATTTGGAGTGCTGGCAATTTTTGGGTCAACATATTCGTGTGAGCAAGCGTCTCTTGCATGAATACAATAAAAAATAAAGTAAGAAGCCAACTAGAAAATAAAAATCTAGAGTCGTGCTTGAAACTTAAAATAACAAGTCATGAGCCAAATTTAAAAGAACTTTCAAAATACATGCAAAGCCAATGCTCCCATTGATTTATTCCCTATTATTAAAAACTGTTTTTTTTATTATAAATTTATTATAATAAATAAATTTTATTATTATTATGTCTATTAAAATTTAAAAATTACGAAAATTTTTAATGGCTCTTTAAAATCTGGAATATTTTGTATATTGTAACTTTTGGCTCTTCCGTCAAAAAAGGTTGCCGACCTCTGCCCTAGTGTTATGCGTGTTGTTTGAGCAATTGTGTTGTTGTGTACTCGTCTCGCGTCGTCCTTCACCCCGGCCACTACGATGATGATGCAGATGACGATTATGATGATGATGATGATGATGATACCGCGTATACCCGGTATACCGCGATTATACGTGACGCGCGGGCACACGTGAGTATACGAGAGGCTGTCGACGGTGTCGGTATAGAGGGTGTCCCGCGAGGAAATAATATACCTACGTAGGCAGGGCCTGCAGCGCAAACCGCGAGAACACTGTGCGGTAATGATGAGATTCCTCCGCCAAGCGTGTCCGCGGGAGAAAGATAGCGAGTGAATCGGTGAGCGGTTAGACAGACAGACGGAGAGAGAGAGGGACGCGCGTCGGTATTTTCTACGAGATGATAATATTATACGTGTACGCGCGGAAACGGTGCGTCCGATGTTATTGCATATCTCGGAGTAATGGGAAACCGACGAATCGAAAAAATGTCGAAAATCGGTGCGAAGGCCTATCCCCGGCGCGGCTCGGGTCGTCGGCAACGTGGTACGCGTGTACTGTGAAATTGACTACGGAAATAATAGTACGCATTCGTACGCCGAGCTGCAGTCCGATGATAAATTATCGTAATAACAATATCGTGTGATGTGCGCGTGCGTGCTGTTCGTGTGTATGTGCTGCCGGGAATAAAATACTTTTTTTCACCAATCAACCTTGTTTATTGCTTTTTTTCTCGTTTTCACCACATAACCGACCCGTAGTTTTGTAATCGAAAATAATAATAACGTACGCGCGCGCATTCATACACATGTTACAAGCGCACGAGACGCGCGTTAAAACCTTATGATAACATCTTTTTAGTTCCAAGAGAATTTCTCGGCACGAGTGGTCGGTCTCGAGTGGGTGACCGTCGTCCGAGTGTTCAGCAAGATGCCTACAGATTTTTAATCGGGAATCGAGATGGAATAACCTAGAAATGTCTTCAGAGCAAAAATAAATAACAACAATAATAACGAGTCCTTGACGTACACGTGCTTAATTGCAACAAACTGCAGCGCGTTTTGTACACCCGTGGTGTGAACTGATATGAGTGCACATCCGGTTCAGTCGTGTTCGCCGCGTGAATCCGGTGGATTGCATATTGTGAATATTCAGAGTGATTTTTGAACCATGCTCACCCCCAGTGGCGTGATTTGAGCATAATTGATCGCTAAACATAGGTACACGTAGGATACACGGACCAAAATGTTGTAGAAATAATTATTTTTAATAATTTAATTGATAAATACAATTATATTCTGTCAATATAAAATATAATTTAATATAAGTAATATCCTTACATATAGGTACCTACAGAGTATTTAAAAGTATGCATTTTAAGTTTTTATTACTAATCAGCTTCAACCAACACAAATTTGCAAACTTTTTTTTTAACTCGCATAATATTTTATGCACATTATAATATACGGAAAGTGTAACTGTCCCATTTAATTAAAGATAGGCCACAAGTATAGAGGTTAGTATAGTTAGTTAGCAAGTATAGTTGTAAATAAATACTCTGCGGCGCCAACGTTTTATTAGGGGTTGCAAATGCGCCCTGAGATTGACGCCACTGCTCACTCAAATTTTGACCATAAAATTTTATTTTTAAAGTGACTTTTTAAGTTATGGAAGACATAACTTCTTTTTCATGCCACCTTAAGGGTGTTTTGTGGTGGTACAAACTATTATTTTTCAAATGAAAACACACTTTTTTACTGTGGTATTTCATTGAGGTAATTTTTCTGTGAATTTGAATGTATTGAAATAACAATTCGAACGAGTTCTTTTTAATTATTTTGATAAAAGTATGCAGGAAAATAGTTTTATAATACCTAATATTATGATTTAATTTTGGATTACATGTGGTCATTAATTGCTACTGTTTCGAGATAACACGAAATTTTAAATTTTAATAATTCCGAAAGCATATTGGTCAGAATTTTTACTACGTTACATCCAAGGTTCCCGGAAAATGAACTAAATAATGTTAATAATATAAATAATAATTTTGCATAAAAAATATGGTGTTCCCATTTGAGAAAACAAAGTGTGTATTGCTACAGGACACTCTTGAGTTGGCGTGTAAAAAAATTATAGAAAATACAGATTTTATAGCAACTTTAATATAAAGAAAAATCATCCAAATTTAAGTATTTTTACGGCCAAAGAATGTAGATAGCATGTATGAAAACCACTCTGCATATCCCTGCATATATAATTAGATTGCTTTAAGTCAGATGCCGTAAAGTGTGCTTTACATGACGGGGCTCCCATCAAGGATCGTTCACGCGTAGGAGACGACCGGTCAAACGCGTCAGTGGAACAACAGTAGTTTTTTCCACGGAAGTCAAATAACCCGAGTTCCAAAGTTCTGCGACTTTCGGCGAATAGAGATACAAACGTTTCCACGTAAAAACTGTCACTATACATACTATATCGTAAACAAACTTCATTCTCGCTACCATTTTCGTATCTGTCAAATTTGAAACGGGTTTCAAATAATATATACGTATTTATCTAGAAGTTTGAAATGCGCGTTCAAACTTCACCGTTGCCGACCAACAATAATCATCTACATTTTAACCACGCTTAAGGCCATGTCGGATAATAATTATTATTGTCTATTACATACGTCAAAAGACGGAATAATATGTATTCCGGAGAGTAGGTAAAATACATTTCAAACTCTTATATAAATACCTTGTTTAAAATGTAAATACACTTTTGTCGAATGTTAGTACCCTAGGGCCTAGCGTTACAATGTTGGCGTCAGTACTCCTCGATACACTCATAACTTTCTTAATGCGGATAAAAATAACGTACTAAACTGTATTGTTATTATCCTAACCGGATGAACAATTTAAGTTAGAGTCGCTGACATGCGCACTTGATTTCAGAACAGTTTTAACCGCTCGGTTGTTTACGTATCAGAGTTTACCGTTTCGTCGTAACATTTGTTTGTTGTTTACACATCGTACAACTGCTATTACTTATATTTATTATATAATAACGCTCAAGCTGTCGATCGTGGTAATTTATTCGTGAATCGTATAATAACTATTCATGTACAACATTGTGCATCCGTACCAGCTCCGTGTGTATATATATAAAAAAAAAAAAATGCTATTTATGATGAAAACCCGATGCGGAAAACATAATGATGCTATTGAAACTGTGGACTTAATAATATTATATGCATGTATATTAATTACCTTTTATATAATAAAATGTTGTGTAAAGCTTGCAACGAAAACATCTTCGATGATGATATAATGACATGTTCTATATGCAACGAATACTACCACTTTATGTGTGTTACATTGAAAGAATCCACTTTTCGTAAAATGTCAAAAATTACAAAATCAAAATGGGCTTGTAATATTTGCAAATTCAACGACAAGAATAAATCTCCTACACAGATCAAAACAACGCAAAAAAATAACCCTGTTCTCAACAATACAAATGAAAATTATCAAAATCTAACTGAGTCAGTAAATTACATGAGTAAAATTACATGAAAAGTTTGACAGTTTTGGGAAACAAATCCAAGAAGTTCTATCTACAATTAAAGAAATGAGAAAAGAAAATCAAATTTTGAAAGAACAAAATAATAAATTAAATAATGAAATTAATTTGCTGGTAAATCGTGTGAATTCTCTAGAACAAAAACCTCTCGAAAATTTTGTTGAAATTATTGGAGTACCGGAAATCAATGATGAAAACTGTTTACTATATGAATACTGTTAAACTGATCACAGGAAAACTGGGTGTGGAATCAACGGTCAAGAAGGCATTTCGTGTTCCATCAAAAATCAAGCATAAACCTAGGAAACTTGTAGCCGAGCTGAGCACGAGTCAATGCAGTAACAAAATCATAATCAATTCTAGAAAACAAAAACCAAAAGGGAATATGTTTCACGATAATTGGGGTATGGAAGCAATTTATGTCAATAGTTATCTTACATTCTTTAATAGAAATCTGCTTTATAAAACTAAGGCTTTTGCTCGTGAATTTGGTTTTAAATTTGTCTGGTTTAGAGAATCAAAAATATTTATGAAAAAAAGTGAACACCACAAAACTATTCTTATCGAAAACGAAACCTCCCTATCTAATTTAAAATAAAAATCTTTTTAGTCTGGTACTCGGAATAATTTATTTATTTAATTTTCATTTTAATAATCATGAATAAGTTTAGTAATATTATTGAAAATTATAAATATAGAACTAACTATTTTGATTCTTTTTCGGAATACGACACTTATGTAAATAACAAAAATACATCTCTTCTAAATATTATATGTTTTAACATAAGAAGTGTTAATGCACATTTTGACGAATTACTTTTATTTTTAGAAAATGATGTAAATAGTAATAAAATTGACGTAATTGTTTTGACTGAGACATAACTCATCTTCGTGTCACTATATGATACCTGGTTATAATATAATGTTTTCTAGTACAAAAAGAAACCAAAACGATGGCATAATACTCTTTGTTAAAAACTATCTAAATGCGGATTTTTTTGACTTCGACTTTTTAGAATATAATATTGTTAAACTATCTTTGATTATCAACAAATTGTCCATTATTATACTATGTACATATAGATCACCCTCTTCTGATTGTATGGGTTTCATTAATTCATTAAAATATATCTTCAATAATTTAAATTTAAATTCCGGTGTAATTACCCTAATTGGGGATATGAATATTAACATAATAGGTTCAGAGACAGTCAATAATCATGATTATTTAGACCTTTTATCGGAAAGTGGTTTTTGTTCTTATATTAATGTATTTACTAGATTATCAGTTGGACAAAGACATGCGTGTTTGGATCACGCGTTCATTAGAGACAATAACAATTCATTCAGTTATATAAATGCGGGTGTTTTGCTAACTGATATCACTGACCACTGTTCTATTATAGTTTCAATCCCAGCACCTGTTAAAGCTAAGCACGTTAATAATATTATTAATATTATAAATTATGATAAACTTAAACTTATTCTATGTAATGAAAAATGGTCTGAAATATATGAATCAAATTCTGTTAATACATGTTTTACATATTTTCAAAACAAAATTATAAAAGCTATATACGAATCCACAACGACTAGAAATATAAACTCAAAAAATAAAAGATTAAAAGATTAAAAGATTGGATGTCCAAAGGACTGCTATGCTCAGTACGACAAAAACAATACATTTCATTAAAGTGCTAAAAAAATCCAAATAATGTCAAACTTGCGTCATATTATAAAAAATACAAAAATACTTTCACCAAAATTCTGAAGCTAGCAAAAATTAGATTTTATGAAAATAAATTTAAAAAAGTGTCGTATAACCCAAAGCTAACGTGGAAATTAGTTAATGAGCTCACTAGCGATAACTCTAGATATAATGATACAATTAAAAACATAATAGTGAATGATAAAATAATAAATATAGAGAATAACCCAATGGAAGCATCTAATGCGTTTAATAATTATTTTATAGATGTAGGTCAAAATCTGGCTGACAATCTAAACAAAAGATCAAATGTATTTTGTAATTTACGTAATAATATCATTTCAAACTGTTCTTTTGATAAGTTTTTTTTAGATAAAGTAGATATATCAGAGGTAAGATCAATAATAAAAAACTATAAGGATGATACTGCTGCTGGTTATGATAAGGTTACTGTCAAAATTTTAAAAAGTATTTCTGAATTTATTATCATTCCACTTGTTCACATTTTTAATTTGAGTATACAAAATGGTATATTCCCAGATGATCTAAAAATTGCAATTATTAAGCCTTTATTCAAGGGAGGTGACCGTAAAACTCTAAAAAATTATAGACCTATATCTATGCTAACAAACTTTTCTAAAATACTTGAGAAAATCATCAAAACAAGACTAATTTCGTACCTCGAAAAATACAATTTACTATCAAAAACCAATACGGTTTTCGACCTGGCCTAAGCACTGAAAATGCATTATATAATGTGACTCAATTTTTATATGAATCTCTAGACAATGGTCAAAAAACGATTGCAGTTTTCATAGATATAGCAAAAGCCTTTGATACCATTCAACATGATATTCTACTTCGTATTCTACCAAATTTTGGCATAAATAATAAAAGTCTCTTCTGGTTTAAAAGCTACCTCTCAAATAGACAACAAATGGTGAAATTGAACGACATTAAAAGTAAAGCAAATTTTATAAAATTTGGTGTCCCGCAAGGCAGTGTTTTAGGTCCCATTTTGTTCATACTTTATATTAATGCAGTTTGTGACTTAGATATCGATGGCAAAATTGTGACCTACGCTGATGACACTTGTCTGTTATTCTCGGGTAAATCTTGGGAAGAGGTTTACCTTAAAGCCACTAAAGGTCTAAACATATCACACAAATGCATAAGTGAACTAGGTTTAAAAATTAATTCGGATAAAACAACGTATATGAAGCTATCAATAAATAAAACTAGTAGTGAAGACTTTCCTTTAATAATTCATAATTGCGAAAATCAATTGATTTGCAGTATGCAAGTCTGCAAACCAATTACACTAATATCAAAAATTCGTTATTTAGGTATTATTTTTGATAGTAATTTGAGGTGGAACCACCATATTAACAACTTATTGGGAAAACTCCGTTATACTTTACACAAATTTGTTAAACTTAAAGACATATTACCTTTACAAACTCTACGTAATGTCTATTTTGCATTCTATCAATCCATATACCAGTATGGCATTCTAGTTTGGGGAGGTGTCAAAGAAAGTTTTTTAAAACCTCTTCAATCAAATCAAAATAATGTACTAAGAATAATATTACATAAAAAATCGTTAGTTGGCTCAACTAAAATTAATTACATACATTTAGAAATTCTTCCTATAAGATACCTATATAAAAAATTTGCAATTTTATTTATAATAAAAAAAAGTATGAACCCCATAGACAACACAAATTTTTTACTTATTACAGAGCACAGAGCCTACAATCTACCTGTAAAATACTCTAAAAAATCCTTTGGACAATCTTTTATTGATTATTTAGGTGCAACGTATTTCAATCAAATGCAATTAATTTATAAAAAAAATATTCATGAGGGAGTAATGAATAGGAAAAAATTAGTCTATAAATGGTTATTTAATGAATTAATGACTCCCTAAATATAAATATATTTATTTCAATTTTTTTTATTTCAATTTTATTTAATCTTAAATTAATTATGATCTGTATGCTAATTTTGCATCATTATTCTATGTATTATTGTACTCTTTTAATTTTGATAATCGTATGCTATATTATGTAGTCATGTTATCTTATCTTATTTTGTTTTTATTTTTATTTTTTTTTCATTTATGATGTTACAGTTGTAGTATTTCTTATTCTTATTCTTATTCTTATTTTATTATATTTTATTTTATTTTATATTCTATTGTATATCTAAATTTTAGGCATCTCATATAGGTGCTTTTATATTATATTATGTTATGTTAACTCTCTACTCCGCCACAAGCTTAAGCTTAAAGGAGTAGATATATTTTCTTTATTATTATTTTTATGATTTATATGTAATAATAAAGGAAAAAAATTAAAAAAAAAAAAAAAAATATGCAAAGAATTACACGATTACATATTTATATACGGAATGCGAATGAATACATTATATTGCAATCATTGTTATTAAGTTCTCACGATAACTATAATGAAGTCGGTAATTACTATGTATTAGTAATAATATAATGTGTTTACATATTGTAACGAGTCGACTAATAAATTATAATAAATTTAAAACGTCCTGACACCGCAGATGATGGATGAAGGACTAATTGGTGTCCAAGGGGAAATAAAACGTTTTGTTCAAACCGGCGGCGGCACAGTTTTTTTTTTTTACCATAAAAGAAGGACGAACTGAGAAATTGCCAAATATTGTTGCATCGGAATTTTGGATCGGAAAAAGTGTCACAACGATTTCGCGACTGCATTACCTTCGCATTCGATAATTACTAAGTGGTTTTTTATTTATTTTCCGACATTACACGATATACAAATATTGAAGTATACATATCGAACGATGCAGTAAGAATTAAACAACGATCACCTTTTTCAAGCTCGGCAAGTGCTGGAGACACACTGTTACATAAGTATTTGATTATAATAAATTACACTGTTAAACTTATAAACATTAAAGAATACTAATCTTGAACAGTGATCATGAACAATTAGGACAGACGTTGAAAGAAAACCGAATTTCTGTTTTAGAAAGAGATTTAGCGAAATTCTCCGGTACAACATTTGAAAAAAAAAACAAAAATATTTTCATCCGTGCGATTTATATCATAAACATCGGCAAACAATGTCTGTAATGTTTCGCCGTCGACGGAAAGCAGGAGGGCAAGGTGAAATACGTAGGTCGAGTCGCTACCACGCATGAATGTTAAAACGATGTACGAATTAAAAAATTCGAGAAACACAATCGCCTGTAGGTACGTATAGAATAACGTATAACAAAACGAAACCAATCGTGGGCGCAACTAGAGCAACATTTTCGGGAGTCCTTAAAAATTCTTATGTACTTAAGTGAACCGTGACGGGCTTTCACTGGATTTGCCGCAACATTCTCAATTTTCCAATTCAATTATTTTCAAAAAAAAAAAACCCTTCAATAATGAACAACACATTTTAATTTTAATTTCCTACATTTTTTTGCAATTTATTAATGTAAACTCGTTTAGAGTTTTCGTAGTTTTTATTTTATTTATCAGATTTCTTTAAATGCTCATCGTAGACGGATTGGAAAATCGATTTTGTTCCCTATTTGTTTAAAGCCAATTTTTACCCTTCCCTAAAAACAATAGAGAATTTCACCATTACGATTCATAATATTATATTATGCTTGAAATTGTATTTGCTGCAGAAAAAATAATTACCTACTCGCCTGCTTGATCGTGTTAAATTAATGCGCTTCGCATTGTTTATTCCTTTAGCGCTCGCGGTGACCGATGGCCAGCTCCTAATTGCCAATTTCGGTGTTAGGATTAAAATAATTTGCATTATGTAGTGTTTGTTATACGATTTCGTAGGAACAACTACAGCGTAACCGGCAATACCGCGTTAAGGTGTGTACTGCCGCTGGGTCACACATATATTTTGCCACCTCATAAATTCCCCTACCCCCGTCTGCCTTCCTCCGTCATTACTCGTATAGCTAATACAGTTGTAAAACTTGGTTTATTTAATTTCATATTTTATGTATTGTTAACCGTCAAAGCGTGCGATGTACCGTTATCCTTACTTCAAGGATACACGCTTTGATTCCGGCGAAGAGCAGAACGGTTCGCAGTAAAGTATCCGACACTTACCGTGCTTACCGTCCAATTTATAATATGGATACAGAGTAACATATTTAATTTCATTGAGACTGTTTATTACAATTTATTCATAAATTCTATTAATATTTATATTTATTCACAATTAGACAGACCGCGTGTCCCATGAATATAATAAAGAAAAATGCACTCTTTTAGATAGATAGTAATATTATCATGTAATAATGATGACCAAAATATAATAAACAAACTTTTATCAACATAACCATAGTTTGTACATAACATCTAAAATGTTATTTCATTAGCCTATTTATCGGGACGAATATTCTCGTCATTCTCGAATACCGAGTGTTTACCTTACATATTGTCTCGTATTGTACTAATTTGCACTTTTCAGATAGCTCTTAGAAGCTTTTTTGAAATAAAAACTTTTCGTTTAATCTTTATTGCATATCTAAACGGTTTGTGGCACAATCCAAAACCGGAAACCCAAAACTCATTTGACCGTATCACAGTCACAATGAACACATCAGCTTACGGTGAAAGTTTTCAATCGAAATCGGAAAACGGTGGTGACATTGAAATGATGGTGAGAGTAGTGTCAAAACCTATTACAGTTGTTGACGCGCTAACGAGTGATGATTCAGTCGGGAAAACCAAACCGTTCGTCGAAAGTCTAACATCCAGCTTGGCGTATCTCGGCTCAGTAGGTACAAATAAAAATGAAGTGCAAACGGTGGGCAAAGGATCGAGTCCGAGTACAGATGCCTTTGCAGCGGTGTCAGTTTTGGATGCGAAAGCCGTGGAAAAAACGACGACGAATTCGCAACCAGCCAAATTGGAAAGCGCTCAAACAGTTAGAAATGATCGCACTAATACCTTGTCATCGTCTCCAGTCGAGGCGATTACGGAAGAAAAAATTATGATGTCGATAGGCCGTATAATTGATTCGAAAAAGATGATTAGAGCACTCCGCGATGAAATGACAGCCATGAGGAAACGTTCGACGAACGTGGAGGAACCCGTCGTTACCGTTCAGCATGGACCAAAAGGTAACGACTACAAATTAAATTTACTTAACTTTTGTATCAACAAAAGACCTTAACTCATTGTTTTTTTTTCCCTTTTTTTAGCACCCTTTGATCTCGAAGGACCGCCGACGATGACCGGAAAGCCGAAAAGTCAAATCGAGTGTAATAAACCTCGAGAGACTATGGCCGTAGTCGGTGTTAAGGACGAGCTGCCCGTCGCGGTCATCCAAGACTCGACGACGAGTGAAAACAATGCGCCGCAAAATGCACGCGACGCGGAATCAGAAAATGTTGAAAAAATCTTTACGGCCGACACCGCTGTCGCCGACGACGGCCACTTGTTGGTTCGTAGTGAACAGATTGTGGAACCGGTCGAGGTAACACCAGCCGTGTCGGAGTCTGAGCTACCCGTTATGATGGACATGCCCGTCTTGGAGATTCCTGTCGTAGTTACCCGTGAACCGATAGCGGAAACAGTCCGGGAAAAACCCACCGTGAAGATACCCGCTGTGGTTGCAAGTGCCACTAAAATATTTAGAGCGTTTGTAGCCGACATCTCGGATGCAAGTGTAAAGACCGAGGTGGAAAACGTCGACGCTGAAGAGATGCTGGACGAAAATGCGCCGAACGGCGTGCACGACGAGGGCACTCCGTCCAAAGGTATATGTTTTCGAGTCGATTTTTTTGGATGTCCCTATATTTCCAGCAGTGGAGAAACATCCCTCGGAGCTCACTGATGTAGCAGGAATAGCGAGATATTGTTTTGCTAACGCTGCAAGAGTTGAATATTTATTTTCTCTCGATTTCCACCATTCATATGGGTTTTGATCGATACGTAATGGAGGTTCAGCAATGTAAATTTGAAGTTGATTAGTTAAATTGTCATCAGAAGTTATTGTATTTCCGTATAAATACTCAAGATCGCTTTGGACTGGTGGGATTTGTTCTAAATGAATTTCTTGTTCGTCAAATCTTTCTAGCAAAGATCTTTCTACAGCCACACGAATTTTTTCTCTCATAATATTGGGTTCAAACTCTAAATCTTTATATCGAGGATCTAGAAAGGATGAAATTTGTCTGACAGATACAGAACTTGTTTCATTACGTTCAAATTTGAATCGTACTTTAATTTCAAAATTTTAAAATTATTCACGTGATTAACAAATTCACGTACTCACGCGATTATGACTCCGATACGTGTTCACGTGTTTTAGCATTTATTAATTCACGTATATTAATTATACGTGTTTTATTTTGTGACATTCACGTGTTCACGATATCCGTGTACGCGTATGTTTGTATTCACGTAAAATACGATAGACTCTAGTTTCGACCTCTTAAAAACTTAGAACAGAAACCGTACACGGGCATTGGTGTTGGTACATCTTGTTTGTTGTGTATACCTATTACCAGCACCGAAACCTTATCTTACTTTACACCGAAAACCGTTAGTACCCTTTTCGAATTTCAGACGAGCCGATCGATGCTGCACTACCCGAGGACCGCCTAAGTGACTTCCGTTGGTGCGCAGGTATCTACGGTCGATTGTTTCTCAAGGAAGTTGTATACCCGCTGTGCTTTCACGTTACCCTGAACCCACTGAAGTGGTAACGTTATACCATGAGTTGGAGCGTCGGACCGAAAAAAATCGATTTACCGGGAAATTTGTTTACTAAAATGTTTTGAGTTGTATGACAAGACTCGAGCTGCGTGAGTCAGGCATGAGAGCAGCAAATTGTCACTCTTAGACCAATGTGAAATATTTCAATCAATCGATTGATAACTGTGTTAATTTAATCATTATGTTTATATTATATTCAATACACATGTATTACATTAATTATTGCATTCTATTAAATTGCTTGAATAAAAAATGAAGCTCAGTCCCGCCCAAATTGAAAACACGTCCTAGGGGCTGTACTGCAGGGCTATCATCAGTCGGAGCCAATTATCGAGTATCAATAGCCACGTTTGTGCTGCACTGGAATTGGCTTCCGCCGGATCTCTGTGTGTTTTAATGCAACCGAGTGATGTTCTGCTCTCTCCTCTTCCAACCATCCGTCCGTAGCAACGAAATCGTCTTTCCCCATTTCCTTTGCCGGGTCATCTGCTTTTCGACGTAAATTTACTGGCCCATTAGTGCGGGTATATATTATTCCCCTACTTTTAACGACCATTCCTTCGATGCTATCTCATTGTTTCAATAGAAACCGATATTTGGTTTCGTAGACGCTATTGTACTATAACTATATCCGTGTTCCTTAATAAGCGGTCTCTACTGTATTACAAAAACAAAACAAACCATCATCGGGAATTATAATAATTATAATAACGTTGTTTACGATAATATTTATCGTCTTTTCAGTCGATATGTACGCTATAACCTGTAATTGGGTTAGAGGATCACGCAGAGTCTACAAATATACTTATGCAGTTATTCGTTTACACAGTGGACGCCGCTTATTAAACTCACGAACATATAAGGTTCAGTCTCTTATAAGACTCAAAATCGCCAGGAACCTCTGTCCATAATTTAGTCTGAAAAAAATTAAGTTATAGGACTCGCTACTTAGGTTATAACATTTTATGACTCCAGTTTTGGTCGAGGACATTTTGCAAAAAATTGTTGAAAATTACGGCTTCAGTAACGTTTAGAAAACACTTTTTAAAAATATATTTCTGTTGTAGTCTGTAGAGTCAACAATTTGTGGTTTAAATGCATACCATAAATGTATAAGTACAACAATGATGAACGCATCTCAAATGTACCGCATATCGAAATACTATTGTTGCACAAGTTATTGTGATCGTTATTTTTAAAATTCAATAAAAGTACGAGCAGTATATTTCTATATATTGGTGAAGTGGTCAAAAGTATAATAAAAATAACATTTTTTTTTTAGTGAATAGCTGCTGCTAAATAATATCTAAAATCAGACAAACGAATAGGCAAATTAAAATAGAAAATAAAATCAATAGTTTATTTGAAACGTTTCTTTTTTTATTTTTATTTTTTTCCCTCACTTTGCCTACATAGTTGGTTCATTCGGTTATACGAATCTGCACTTTGCGCTGGTCCCAAAGTGAGTCTACCACAAGTGGCGTCCACTGTGTTTATAGATACTTACGTTCACATATGTTTTTATCGGAACACGCGTATTATTCGTACGCGTTTACTACAGCTGTTTCGTCGCGGTTCCGAGCGCGAGAACAATCGAGAAAACCAACAGTGATTGACCCCCGCTGTCGTAGAGAGGAGGGTGAACGTGATAATGCCAAACGCGTATCGCACGCAGCGTCTCGAACGAGTACTGCATTTCTGAAGTGCACGCGAGTGCAGCAGACGCGCCGGACGGAACTGCAGTTGATGGCAATCGAAAATGACCATTCCTCTTCCCCTAACCCGCTACCGCCCCGAACGATCGCACCACTCGGGAAACGCATTAACCGCGGTTACATCGCACGTGCGTGCAACGTTATAAATGTTAAGAAATACTTAAGAAAAGCTTTTATGCGGTGAATATAGGCGGTATTGACTATTGATGAAGAAAATGTTGAGTAGCACTGAGATCTCTGAGAAGCCTGTGCAAGGGCCATAACCAAAGTTATGAAAAATAAGGAATCAGATGAACGGAGGCGCCAAAACCAGCGAGGGCAAATGGAAAAAAAAACTACTTGAGACGCTTAAAATGTAGGCCAAGGGCCACTTTTAGCGGAGTAGAGCATGTTATTTCTTGTAATCGTAAACTTACCATATGGACAACGGAATAAATGATGGGATCCGGGTGCTGGTGAACTATGCTCAATCACAGTATGTACTCAGTCCTCGATGCTAAATGTAAAAAAAAAAATGCATTGACTTTAGCCCCCACCCCCAAATCTCAAACACGTTATACGCCTACGCTAATTAGACAACGTCCCGTTGCGTGATTACACACGTAATTATATTTAGCGATTACCATACAGCGACAGACTCGACAACACTTGGACCTAAGTCTCAGTTCTAGCCGTCGTGCAAAGTACGGAAGTACGCACCTCTGCTAGTATAGGTACCTATTCATTACAAAACTCTTATCGCGTTTCAGACCAGCAATCTTTTTCTCGTAAAGCGCATATGTACACTTGTATTCGATAATTATTACTTTTTATCAAACTCGCCGTTATTCCTACACGCTTATGCGCAGGATAATCGTTACTTTATCACGTAAATACTGGCATATACGTATGTATGCATTATTCCTTCAAACGGTAATAATATTATTATTATCATTATTCGTTTTTAATACGATGTCCTCGTATGTTTAGCCACGTGCGACGTGCATGTAATCTGATATGGTTATGTGTTTGATTTCGTTACTAGTAGTATATACTCGTATATATATTGCTATTGAAATTCAAACGTTTCCGTTTGTGCGCTGGGTACACATTAACATTATTTCTGTCGTTGCGCATGTTGCAGTGCGCCGTGTATCAATGCGGTCCAGTGCACTTAAGCGTGGCAAGTGACATTTTTTGCGAAAACTAGTCGATAGACGCTGTAAAATCTCCAAATTTTTCCGAACACGTTAAACGACGTGATATTGTTGTAAAAACCAGATGACAAATAGACGACTTTGAACACTCCGACCCAAAATCGAGCTATTTCCAATTGTTATCAAAGTGTGAACAACTTTTACAAATGCCTGTACCGATCAATTTGTTAAACGTCACTTGTACCACACTTGTGCACACCACACCATTCGATACTCTCCTCCACAGTGAGTAATCAATGTTTTGCCCGCAATAACGTAGAAGTCTGCAATACGTAGGTATACAATACACAGGGGTCGAGGGGGGAGGGAGGGGAGGGAGGTGGTCAGAGTATCATGTTCGTTGAACAATAGCGTTTTCCTTAAAGGAAAGTAACTTACATGTATCATCGAGGCGTGTGTGTGTGTGTGTGTGTATACTGTATACATTATACATACATACATTTATTTATTTATTTATTTATTTATTTATAGGAACTTACGTGGAAAAAAAAAAAACATTAAGCGGGTTAGTGTCCGCGCGGCGACAGTCGGATACCGATGATCGCTGTTGTGGCATAATATGCAACAAGTACAAGATCGAGTTTAATGATGTCTAAAATGAGAAAACCGACATCGTCGACCGTTTGTCCACGCGCGTTCGACGGGGTTATAACATAGGCAACTCTATAAAAAAAATATTTATACACTATATACATCTATTTAACGTTCGATTTATGTTTTATTCTATTGATACTATTATTACGTACACGAGGTTTTTATTTTCCCAATAATGCAAGGTCGGAAAATGTATTTTGTCACATATATACACGCGCGCGCTTGTGTATAAACGTATACACACGCGTGTGCGCGTGTACGTTTTACAGTGATATACGCAAACGTTCTTCGAGTATTTTTCGAATTATATTATTATACTGCATTCTTTTTGCGCGCTCATAGCACGAAGAACTTGTTTTTCCCGACCGTATATTATTACGTGTGCGTGCGTACGCGTTTCGTCGAGTACAAATATTTTCTATCAAAACATTCTTCCGCGCAAATCTCGTACTTGGACGCGCGAGCTTATACTCGTACGTATAGATACCATAGGTATAATATATTAAGTGTTTTATTTATGCGTTTGCGCGCGTTCCCTTCCAAGTGTTTACCGTACGCCGAAGACGTTGCCGATTGAAAACACGTTCGACGCCGAGTAGGACAGTACGATACTAAAAATAATGATAATATAACATAAAATTCGACCCGGCAGGTGTAGCGTTATTATTAGGGCTCGGAATTTATTGCACTAAAAAACGTTGAAAATTGATTGCACTAATGCAGTAAAAAATACCCAAAATTGCACTTAAAAATTGCACAAAAAAAGACACTGTCCTTAATTTTCGGCATTTTTGACGTCAATACGAAATAATAAGACACAAACGTATAATACGACGAAACACGCGACGACACTAAACGACTGAACACTGAAGAAGTGAAGACTGAACTAAAATTATATTTATAAACCTAAAACTACAATGGTACAATTTACAAGTCTCGATATACCGTCATATTTAGTTTATGGAAAATATTATGGGTATTAATAATAACCGCGGTATTGTCTTTTCGCATTTCTGGTCGGCCGCGGCGGTCTACCTAAATCCCGGAATAACAATCAATATGCGTACTATATATTTTAGCATACCTCTTACCTTTTAAAAAAAATTAATGTTATTCACAATTTACAGGTATATAAAATTGTACAATAGATGAGAAAAATCAACAAAATTGCAATCAAATTGAAAAAAAATTGCAAAAAGTTGCACTAAAAACTTTAAGGAATAAATTCGTACTCGCATGAGATGAATTTAAAACCTACTTAGCAACAAGTACAAGCAATGGAAAAAAAGTTGCAAATGCAACAACATCCGAGCCCTAGTTATTATTGTTTATTATAATAGGTGTGCGGAATATGCGGGATGAGAACAAAAACGGATTTTCGCGCGAACCAAACGTATACGTTTTGGTTATGCGTGCACACAAGACGGGATCGCGTGTTTCTGGGCCCACGAGCTGATAATGAATTCCGTTTTCGTCCAAGTTTGTTCGATTCTTCCGGCGCTAGCATATAACTTGCCCGCTGCAATGACCGGTTTACGCGGCCCACCCCGCAGTGTACTGGAACATTTTGAAAAATCGCATTTACCAGGCCACATGGGGCGAATGTAAACTACCGCACGAGGTAAGGAAGGTAAAAATCAGCTCTAATGTCGAAAAATAGAGGAAATGCAAATAATTTTTTTATTTTTCGATTGACGTGCATATGTAGGTAACGGTTCGGGGGGTCACTTTGTGGTTAACGATAATTTTAGCATGCTTGCAAATCTTAAACCGAATTTGCGCCTGTATCATGACTATATGTAATAATTTATGTACCTATTTGCTGTATACTTTACTAGTTCTACTACTACGACGACGACGACGACGACGACGACGACGACTACTACGCGGAATAGCGTATAATAATAGAACGCAGACGGGTTAAGGAAATGTTGATAGGGTGGGGCGGTGGGAGGAGAAGGATGGGGAGGAATTCACCGCGCGTCCGTGATGTACAGTTACACCGCGTATTCTCGAGTATATCGATATAAAATAATATACTGCCGCTACGATGTTCGTACTCCTGCGTGTAATTATTATACACGGCGGAAGGCCGAAAACTACGATTGTAATAATGTTATAATGATAGCACGCACTAGATATACGTGTATATACGACACCGCGTCCTATCGTGATCATGACGTATATACTGTAATACGGTACATAACTGTACGTCTTAACGCGACCGGACTAATGAGACGTTACGAGGAAATCGCATTATAATAATATCCGTTGTAACGTTACGACCCTTCGATGCGTTTGTATATTATATATTCATATACCGCGTGTCCTAAAAAAACAGGGGCCACTTTACCGCTCATTACCCTGTAGATATTTTTCATTTTTGTTCGCGTGAAATTAAACTAAACACAAGTTGATACATCACAATGACTTGAAAAAAGTCGATGAATCCGAGTATGAAATTTAAAATAGGGTTTGCCATTTATAAAAA